>JAJEJO010003808.1:900970-969413 GCA_020662805.1 Glaucomys volans | reverse complement strand
GTAGAAAGAACAGGGCATCTGCCTCTACCTGATAGCCCAGAGTTAACACCAAGCAAGGACGGCTTGGAAGGGAAAACAACCTGCTTGGCAGATGGGGTACCCAAACCTCCTAGGGACTATTTATCAAGCTGGTTCTTTGCTTAAGGGGAGAACATCATGGTGGCAAGAGTTCAGGCCTTGCATTGGCGTGGTTATATCAGATCTGGGCCCTCTTACTAACACTGTGACCCAGGCAATTCTAGAATCTAGGTGGAAGTTTTCTCACTGTAACGCAGAGCTAAGAGCCGTACCTTTCTGTGCAGGCTTTTGTTGGGATGTCATATGTCATCTCAACATATGACACATAAGTAATTGCATTTACAGGCTTACAAATTTCTGTCCCAAAAAACATAAAACCCAAAAAACTGAAAGGGATTTAGAAACTTATTTGATAATAAGGACTGGTCTAATCTAAACTCATGTGACCATCAAAGCTGAACTGAACTGATTCTGGACTATTTATATTATAATTAAGAGCACGTAGTGTAAATATTCATATATCTAGATGCAGAAATATGAATGTATTTGATTAGAGGATGACAAACCAGGCCCCAACAGGAAATATTATGTCGTATACATGCACATTCCTTCTCTGAAATCTAGAATCACTACTCTGAATCACTATTCAAAGAGTTTCAGCAAAGAGGCTATGGATCTGTACCATGGTGAATCTCAGATCTACCCTCTTCATTAGGAGCAAGAGGGCTGTTGCATGGAATCCTGACCTAACAGAGTTTCTTCACAGATTCCCCCCCCACCCCCTGCATTTCTATAGGGCCTTGGCTCTGCCAGTCCTGCTCAGGAAAATGGCAACAAGGAGACTAATTTATTAGCTGTTAATGTTGTTATGCAATAATCCTGATCTCTGAGTTGCAAAAACCCAGTTGGAAGAGAAATATAAAGTGATCACAATGACAAAGAAAAAAAAAAATGCCAAGTTCAGAAAACATGAGTTTCATGAGAAGTTTCCAGAAGTTAGACAAAAGTTTAACAAAAAAAACTCTCCTTCAATATAGAAGTTTAACAAAAACGGTGAGGCTTTTATTGAACATTAAGTTTCTTGCTTCTACTGTGATTTAATTTCAGTTCTATCTGAAGAAAAAAATAACCTTGGTGGGTTTGGAGCCAGGATTTTGAACATAAGGGAATAAGTAAACAGCAAGCCCCTGTGTCCGCAGCTGTCAGAGAACAAGGAGAAATCAGGATCAAGTTACAGCTGGAAATCCGTGTGCACAGGTACGAGGTTGGAATCACTCTGACTGGGAGTCAGGATTTTGGAAGATGAGCCAATTGGGAATGGCAAGAGAGAGGTGATGACATTCCAGGCCCCGATAGGGAATGGAACCACACAGGGGTGGGATTGGGAGGAGGAAGGAGTGTGCATAAGGAGAGGCAGGACCATCCCTTCCAGCTTTCCTGGGGCTTCAAGCAGACAGATGAGTGGCCCTGCACACGCACACAAACACACATATGAGCACACACAGAGACAGTAACTGCTTCGTAGTCCATCTCTCATGCAGTCTCCTTCCCCTTCCCCAGGAACCTACTGGAATACCCATGTTTACTCCAGCCATGCTGAAGCAGGAAATGCATTCTCACCAACCCTGGTGTCTCTTGGGCCTAGGACAGGACACAGTGCTGGGCCCTCACTCAGAATTGCCTGCAAGAAGCAGGTTATCACAGCAGTTAGGAGTGTGGCCCTTAGAGTTCCTTTGCTGGAGTGTGAATTCTGACCCTATCACCCTGGCCAAGTTACTAACAATCTCTAAGTTCAGTTTTCCTTTTTAAAAATGGGATGAGAGTCATAGCACCTTACTCCTGGAATTTTGTGAGGGTCAGATGAGACAGTTCCTGTAAAGCTGTCGATGAGGACTGGCTCATGAGACTTCTGTGTCTGTTGGTCAGTGCCCTCTGACTGAACATTTCTAGGGCTTCCAAACAAGCCAAGCAGCTTGTCATGTGCAGACATCCTCAATATCAGCTTGGATAATTGGGTCTTAAATTTTTTTAAAAAGCATTTTATGTTGAAGTCTTCCTGGCCAAGAGCTGCTAGTTTGGAGATTTTTGTAGTTTCTCAATCCTCTAAACCCTCCGTCCTCAGATCTCTGAGCTAAATAGCTCTACCTCTTCCTACTCTTCCATTCACAGCAAACTCACTCCTGGCTCCTTTTTCTATTCTTGACCCAATTGTCAGTTTGATACTGAAATCAGAGTTTGAGATGAAACTATTCTCTTCTTCTGCTGGCAGATGGGGTCTGCACAAGCTTTAGGTCTCTGCAACTGAGAAAGCCCATGAGAGTGTTAGCAGCTAATTACAGCAGAGGATGCCTGCCGCCTCAACTCCAAGGGCTGCAGCTGACCCTGCAGCTCACCCCTGCAGCCCATTGCCAATTTTCTTCTAGGTTCTTGTCCTGCAAATCTGAAGAATGAAATTCATAAACAATGGAAAGCAAGAGTGAAAGGAGTAGGATTTATTCAAGTGTGAAGAAAAGAAACAGAACCTTGCAGGGCAGGAGGGGAACTGATAGTGGGTTGCTGCTTGAACATGCTAGCGGAGGGGTGTATATAGCTCTTGGGTCAATGCTATTGGTTCAAATTCATGCTAATGAGGTTTTGCAAAAGTGCCAAAGCTATTAGTTAACCCACGAATCTGAATTTTCCTCAATTCAGGTCTGGTCCCACTTGCATTTTCTTACCTCTGGTAGGGCCAGACCAGGCCATCACGGGGTGACAGGTTGCCAGGCCCTGACTTGCCTTGCCCCTGGCTCACAGGTCCTCATGCCTGAGGTAGTATGGTGGGTTCTGCAGGATCATGGCCTGTGCTCACTACCTGGGCTCCTCTTTTCCCCACTCCACAACTGCTTCTTGTTTAGGGACCAGTGGGCCAGTTAACTGCTCACTGGTTGGGGAACCATGCTGACCAGGACAAGGACTTGGATTCAATAGTACCATGATAGTTCCAGTTGTGTGACTTCTGCTTTGTTGGATCAACAGGTTGGGATGAGACTGTGTTTACAGGCAACATCGCGGTACCCTCTCTACGATGCCTGCCCTTTTGACATATTGAAGTTTCACTGACAGAAAGGATTCTAGGAATCTTTTTTTCAACTTCAGATAAGAAATTATGGAAGAGAGGCTATTTAATGAATACTCTTTGAAATTTGAAAAATGCTCATTTGCCTTTTCCCTACTTCTTATTTATATACTCATTTGTGCTGAGAGACATTCTTTGGTTGTTAGAGCACTTGATTTTATACTTGCAGAGAAGCAGTTCATCAGAAATGAGGAGGGTTGCTATGTAAGAAGATTCAAGTGTGACTGGGGCCAGGACCTCTGTACCATCTGGGTCTTTGAAGCTGTCCTCCAAAGTCTGGTCAAGACACAGCAAAAGGATTACTTAACATGGCCTTTGTCATCTTTGGGGAATATGGAAAGCCAAATACTTCAGTAAAATGAACATGAAGGATTAAAAAACAGGAGAAAAGAATTAGGAGTTGTGACAGAGCAGACCCACGAAACACAGATCACATAGCTCACACAGATAAGAGATTTCTTCACTTTAGCAATTACCTGAATGCCATCCAGAGATAATCACATTGGCTAAGCACCTTGTTGAGCCAGGTGTAGTGATGAGCACTGTATAATACTGTTCTACTGTTGTTAAACAAATTAGATAGTATGGCTATTAAGATCTGCTTTATACACGAGAGAAAGTTGAGGATCAGAGAGATTAAGGAGGCCATCAAAGATGGAACCAGGATTCAAATCTAGGTTGTTTTCCAAAGCCAGTAAACTGCTGTCCCCTTCTCAGTCATCACACAATTTTAGGATTGAATATTTTAGTCATAATACAATATCAATAGTGATTGTGGAAACGAACCTGGTTTTCCCTCTTTTAAAATTATACTAGCTCCTATTTGCTAATGATTGTAGTTTCTCCAGTTTTATTGATTTTATTCATTTATTCCCTTGTTTATTCATTTACTCATTTCTCTCTCACACACAGAGGAATAATGACTCTAGTCACATTCTTGAAGAATTTAAACGGAACATGTTCAAAGTTTGCTGTACTGAAGTTTCTACAAAGTGCAGATTCATGCATTTTACTGGAAAATAAGAGCAAAAAGAAATAAGAAAGGGGTAAAAAATGGTTGAGACAAAAGGAAAGAAAGCCAGCTTGCAAGTATAAAAGTCTGTTAAATACAAGGTGATTCCATGGTGGTCAGCAGATGACACCCATGTCGTGTGTGCACTGCACACTGTGAATTCCTATGAAGAACAGGAGAAACATCTTGGTGTCTAAGGTAGAGACAACTTTACCTTCTGTTTCTGATGACAAGGAAGTCGCAGTCTATTCAACCTCTCCAAAGATCTTTTGTGAAAGCCTTAATATTGCTCCTGAGGTTTTTCTGAGAGAGGACAGAACTGGGTTATTGTGTTCCTTGACTGAGGGCCACGATAACTGTCTACAAATATTTAAAGGGTGTAAATGAAGACTTGATTGCTTTAAAATATCTTAGAGCCAACTTAGTTTATTAAAGATGCAATACAGTCTGGTGAGAGGTATCTCAGAGCCTCAAATCCCCAAAGACTTTTTTATTTGGAGGTTGGAGGATAGAAGCCAGCTTATAAATGGAACTGGAGGACTGATGGAAAGAGCCTTTGGTGACTCTGTCAGCAGGGAAGATGCAAGCCAGGGAAGAAGCTGGTCTAATTATGGCCTCCACAAACCCTCACCAAGTAGGACATTCATTAGTACTCCAGTGTGGAGAGAGAGAAAGTGCCTTCACTTTTAGGTGCACAGAGAAAGAGACTCAAGCTCAGGGCCCTGAGGGTGATTATCCAGCTTGAGGACCAGCGACCTCATTTCATTTTGTTTCCTTTCATTCTTGACTCTGGCTGTCTGCCTTTCCTGTGGATCCCTGTTCTTGAGAACTTCCATGGAAAGTGGGATGAGGATGGAGTGGAGGCTCTCAGCATGGTGATGTTGTATTCCTTCTTGGCAACTCTAGTGAAAGGCTTTCTAGATTAATTTAGAATTATTCACATGATGAAGTTGAGGTTAAAGTTTCTTGGAAGGCTGTGGAAATCACTTATCCAGATAGAAGTTCCCTAGTTAATATGGGTAATTGGATTTTGAAGACATATACACTAGTTTGGGGGCAGGGAATGTTGTTGAAGGAAAAAAAAGGAAATACGTGGAGAAGAATTATCAAGCTTACTGTCCAAGATAAAGGCTAACTGTAGAGAGCTCAGATTTTAATGACCTGTAAGTGCCCTCAGAGACATGATACTCCAAGCAAAAACAAAACAAAAACAAAACAAAACAAATCCTCTGGAGCAGAAGGCATGCAGATGAGCACTTCCTCTATGCCTTATCTCAGGGGTGCCTGATGAATTCTTTGCAGTTTCTGAATGGCTAAGGCCTAAGCAAGAGGCAAAATGGGTTAGTGTCCAAATGTCAACATTGACGTTAAAAGGGAACATACGATTATTTAGCATTTCTAGAACACTATATATTCACCAAAAGATTTATAATCACTTGTTCCTTAATCTTCATAGCATCCCTCTGGAGCAGAATTTCCCATACAAGAACCATGAGGCCTCAGGGATGGTGGAGGAATTCCAAGAGGGTCATGGGGATTGGAGCTGTAGTATTTCAAGCAGCTGTCTGGTGGCCATTGCAATGTGCAAGCCAGAGGAGGGAGGCAGGCTCCAGGCACCCAACATTCCCTGGCAAATCTCCCTCAGAGACCTGGAGCCCTGCAGAACCAGGCCTGCTTCATTACAGGAGTCCTAGGATTCTTCCCATTCTCCTGTGCTCATAGTAAGTGCCAGCTCAAGCTATAGTTTCTGGGGAATGTGGCCTAGTAGAGACTTTGGGGACCTGTGTTTGAATTCGAGCTTTAGTCCTTGATTGCTTGGTGACTCTGATAAATGTCTAACCCTCTCTGAGCCTTAAGTACCATATCTGAAGAATGTTGGGTAGTCATTCATGTCATGCAGAGTTGTTATTAAGAGGGAATAAGATGTCACTCACTCAGCACATTGTAAGCACACGACAATTGCTAGTTGAATGCTCCCATTGTCTCTCCAGGAACTTCTTTGATGTGTCAGAAAATAAGTTTGAACAGCTTTTCATTTGAAGAGCTTTCCTCTGAATGTCTCTGGTGAAAATAAATAGAAGACACATATGTATATAATAATAAAAATAAATATATAACATCACAAATACTTTAACATATAGCCCATTGACATCAGAAAGTGTAATAAATCTTGCACTGCTCTTCAGTCACACTCTGGTTTGTTCTTCTGACTGCCTTGTTGAGACAGGTCATAGGAAACTATCTGTTCTGTGACCCTGTTTTCATTCCCAAGGACCCCAATTTTAGCAGAGATTGGAATGGTCTGTCTCATTTTTTTATACTTGAAAGATAATAGGGTTTTTATTTCCCCCCACCAAGAAAAGGACAACATAGGGACTCCTTGTCTCAAATAGAAAATGTATACCTTCAAGTGTGTTGCTGGTCATCAAGACCTGCTCTTCACAGCACTTATCCCATTCTGGAAGTTTCTTCACACTTTTTGAATTTCCAAACCCTACTGAATTAAAAGAGGAGTTGGAAGCTACAGAATTCAATGACAGTGGTGATGATGGTGGCATATTCAGATTAAGTGTGGTTTTTGTTATGGAATACCACTCTTCTCAAGGTAAGCATTTGTGTGACCACAGTTCTAGAAAACTGAGCAACTGTTGACTCAAATCGAGCAATTTGTGCTAGTCAACTTTTTTTCTCCCTAAGTACCGAAGATAAGTACGCATCAATTTACAAGGGAAAAGGTTTATTTTGGCTCACAGTTCTAGAAATTTTAGTCCATGATTCATTGGTTCTGTTCTTTGGACCTATGGTGAAGCAGCACCTCATGGCAGGGAGCACATGGGAGAGTATAACCACTCACCTTGTGGCTGGTGTTCTACATCCCTAAAGGGCAATGCCCCCAATGGCCTGGCTCCTCTCACCACGCCCCACCTCTTAAAGGTTCCATTGCCTCCCAATACCTCCAAACTGGGGACCAAACGTTCAATACATTCCAGCTCTAAACTATAGCACTCAGTAAGAAAAAGTTCTTTATTTAGTGTATTAGTAAGGCAGGGGAGGAAAAATATATTCTGTGTACAGCTCTGCAGCTGCCAGTCTCTGCAGGAGGAGACACTAAACTCACCCACACACCCTATGTTTAAGGAGAATTCCTGCCACCTGTATTCTAAATAGAGCCTTGGCTGCATGCCAGCATTTTGCAGACAACAGATTGAGAAAGACTGTGCCTCATTTAAAGATAGCAGCAATCAAGAAGGAACAAACACACTACCTGTATATGAAAAAAGGTTGAATGAAACAAGCTAAAAGAAACACATTAGAGCTGGGAAAAAAATCACTAGAAAAATATTCCTATGAAATATGAAATTTGTGACCCTATACACTATCACAAATTTAAAAAGAAAAAGCAATTTAATAAATTGATCACTTTGAAAAAAAGGAAGTCAATTCAAAACAAACAACAAACAAAAACAATCACCAAAAATCAGATATATAATAGTTCAGGAAATAACAGCAAGATAATAGGAGGTATAGTCAGAGGCAGAAAGCCTGGCAGAACTCAGTAAAGATGACAACCTGGAAAGAAAGATCACAGCGGAGCCGCACAAAGAGATTCCGCTGAGATCAAGTCAAGTAGGCACAGGGTGGGATTGAGGAAAACTAGTGGAATGAAATGGAAATGAACAAAGGTTTATAAAAGATTAGTAGACTAACATTAAATAAAATATACCTGAAAAAAATTGAAAATGTGAATAGGAATACTACTTTAATAAATAAAAATTTTAAACTTTCCATGTTAAAGGCAGGACTACTGAGATTGAAAGGGGCTACTCTGTTGCAGAAAAAAAATAACATAGCAGGATCAATATTAAGACATATCCTAGAAAATTTAAAGATATTTAAATTTAAAAATATTGAAAAGTATTTTTGACTCTGGTAGCAAGATAAAATTACCTTGAAAAACAAAACAAAACAAAAAAACAAAATAGTCTTAGTTTTTGCCACAACAATACTCTTAGTAGGTTAAAAAATTGAATAATTTCTCTAGTACATGACCAAATAATTTAATACTCAAACTACTGTCAAGTCAAAAATCAGAAGACAACAATTTTGAATACACAAAAGCAGAAAATTTTAAGTCTCTTAAGTAAGACTTTGGTTCCCTATTAATTGTGTGTTTTAGTGCAGATAGGCACAAAATAATGTAACTAATAAAATTTAATTGATATATATTGAATTCTATACAGTGGTCAAGTATCCTTGCAATTCACAAAAAATTCACCATATATAAGGCCACAAAGAAAATTCTCAAAATTGGAATGAGTTCAGCTATGCTTCTCTGATCACAAAGTAATTCATTTGGAAATGAATAATAAAACTAGAAGAAAAAAATTCTGCCATAAGGAACTGTTAAATACTCTTTCTTATGCAACTCTCTCATTAGGAATAGATTTGAATAATATTTTTAAAATGAAAATAATTAAGTTACTATATACCAGAACCTACAGGATAGAGTTAAAGCAGAATTCTGAGGAAATTTGAAAGGTTTAATATGTATATTAAGATAGCAGAAGGAAACAAAGCACCTTGTAATTTTTTAAAGTAAAAATTTAACGAAAAATATAAATTATATGGAAAACAACTTTAAAATGCTAATGAGAAAAATTTGGGTGGAATGGAAGGGCATACATCGTGTTCTCAAATTGGAAGACTTAAAGAAGAATGATAACTCTCCCTAAACAAAACTACTAATGGAATGTGAAGTCAATAAAAATACAGAATTTTTAAAAGCTAGATATGATATTACTAAAACTTATAAGAAAAACCAACAGACATTTCATTTATAGTAGTAGTAGGCTGTGTTATTGAGATTAACTCTTCCATTGAAAACAATGATAATATACATAAAAATATTAAATAATATTCTTCTTAAATATATTGAAAAACTGACAAGGAGTTACCAAGGGACTAGCTTTTCCCTTACTATGTTTTTTGATCAGGTGCTGATGAGTTAGCTGTAGTTTTAATAGACTCAGGATGAAGAAGACAAAAGTCAAAGGTCAGAACTTACCCAGGGTGGAAGGGAGTTCTTATAGGAGACTCTCACCTTCCATTAATCTGGAACTCCTTGAACGACCTCCTTGAAGGACCTTGGTTTCAGGGAAAGGGTAAACCAGAGGTAGGCCAGCTCTCTTCCCCATCCAGGAGACCCCAGGAAGAGTTACCTTGGCACTACACTAAGCAAGGAAAGGAGGAGCAAACCTATTCCTGACAGGATGTCACAAGTGAACCACCACTGGTCAGTAGCATTTGCATTTATTTGCAGCCCAAATACATGTCATTGAATGGGTCAAGAGACTTCAAGTTGTGAATTTAGTTGAAAGTGGTTCCAAACTATAATTCCCCCAAGCACCTTGCAGGAACAAACTCTAATCATTTATGTAGGCAGATACTTTCATCCTAGGCCTCAGGGATTTTGTACAAAGGATTTTTTAAAGGCAGTAAGCAATGTAGTTGAAGATTACCAAACACTGGAAAATAAAGCATCACTAATTATTGCTAGCACAATTAAACAGAAGAAGAGAGTCATACAACTGCAACTATTTGAATAACCATTCACAGACTATAAACATCTATGATAATTTTATTTAAATAAGTAAAAAATGAGCTTTAAAATATCTGCAAGAAATAGGAAACAGTAAAAAGTGACATGATGGTTTTTAAAAAGATCAAATAGAACTTCTAGATATGAAAAATTCAGTAACAGAAATGAAGGAGTCAGGCCTGGGTTTGTAGCTCAGTGGTAGAGTGCTTGCTTAACATGTGTGAGGCACTGGGTCCAATTCTCAGCACTGCATATAAATAAATAAATAAATAAATAAATAAATAAAATAAAGGTCTTTTGACAACTAAAAACAAAACAACAGCAACAACAACAACAAAAAGAAATTAAGGAGTCAGTGGATGAGAGTGGCAGAAAATTAGACACAGTGGGAGAGAGAATTAGAAAACTGAAGGTAGCACAAGTGAATTATACTGAACCATAGTGCAGAGAGGCAAAGAAATAAAAAATATGGGAGGAAAGATGAAAAAGGTTTTCTTCTCCAAGAAAGTCTCTCTTCTGTTTCAGAAGTGTAACTGATCTTTCAGAAGGTGAGAAGAGAAAAGAATGGGGAAGTAGATTGATGAAAGAGTAATAGTAAATAGTAAAGATAAATAAAAAGAAATTCCCATCAAGAGACATCACAAGGAAAACCATGTAGAAAAAGAGACCTTAAAAACAGCCAGATGAGTTTTGGGGTAGGGTATGATGATTAATAAATAAGACTAACCTGAGCAGATGTCAAATCAGAATCACATTGTGAAGTGATAATCAATTAGGAATTCATGGTATTAGTATAGGGTTAAATAGATCTACTTAAGAGAATAAGAAGTCCAGAAATATATCAGTGATATATAGGAATCCAGGATATGACAAAAGTAGGCAGCTCAAATCAGTAGAAAAACCTTATTTGAGAAATGACACTGAAATATATAGTCCTCTGGAAAAAATTATATACTTGGATTCTAACCTCACACCTATTCCAATTAAACTCGAGGTAGTCCTACAATGTAGAAGGGGGAAAGAAAAAAAAAAAAAACTCAGAAAAGTACTAGAAGAAAAAATAGGATGTATTTTTTTTAAAAAAAAGAGTAGTATACGCTTTGCTATGTGTAACAAAAAAACTTGAGAAACCAAAAAATAATGCAATCTTAACTTCTACTAAAAAAATTGAGTCTCATACAATAATGTCGTAGATGAACAAAACTAATGACTGGGAAATCATGTGTATCTTATTATCATTGATTAAAAATAAATCTTCCTTAATGTGTAAAGAATGTGTACAAATTAGTGTGCAAATAATATTTAAATATAAAGTGAACGAAAGTTCTAAAGCAGTTCATCAAAGCGGTAAAAAAAAAAAAATGGCTTCTAATCATATAAAAAGATGTTCAAGTCCATTCAGACAAAGAAAAATGCAAATTTAAACTAGAATGTAATGCCACCCTTCACCAGACTGGCGAGATGGGAACCTCGGACAGGACATTGTGTTGACAGGTACAAGGAGGCAGGTTCTCTCATACATCACTGGTGAGAATATAAGTTGGTATTAGCCTCTTGGATCCAGAGTTTACATCATGTGTCCTTTGACACAGCAATTACACTTGCAGGAATCTGTCTTACAGGTATATTTTTAAAATACGTGAAACGGAATATGCAAGAATATCCATTTACAGCATGGTAAAGACAGAAGACTGGAAATGGTCCAACTGCTTTAGGGGTCTTCCGAGCCTCCTGCAGTGTTACTTTTCCGTTTTTCCATCTTACCTGCATCACAAAGCGCACTTACACCACCCCTGAGGTTTCCAAACAGCTCCAGGGGTTCAAGTTCATAGGAGAGTAGAGAGGGGCGGTCAAAGGCAGAACTGCCTACTATCCTGAGCTGTCCGACTGACAAGGGAAAGGCAGAAAAACACCGAAGACTCCGGAATTTAAACAAACCAACAATGGCCCACCAGTCTGTTCCACAACCTCTCCCTGCCTTCCTGGAAAATCACAGGAGGTGTTTTCGGCTTCCACGCACACTTACCCACACCTACCCTTCTACTCCTGCTGCGCCCCTGGGTTCGGCTCAAACTGCCCACAAGGTCACTCATGCAAGTCCTCTGCCAAACACCTCCTTGGCGCCCTTGCTGCCCACCTGGCCGCCTGGCTCTCTCTGCAATGCAAGGAGCTGCAGCCTCAGGTCCCTTCTCCCCAGTTGCTGAGATGGCTTGCAGTGCCTCCAGAGCTCTGATGCCCCCACACCTCTTTTTTTTTTTGGTACGGGGATTGAACCCAGGGGCACTTAACTACTGAGTCACATCTCCCACCCTTTTTTGTATTTTATTTAGAGACAGGGTCTTGCTGAGTTGCTTGGCTCCTCCCTAAGTTGCTGAAGCTGGTTTTGAACTAAGGGTCCTCTTGCCTCAGCCTCCTGAGCCCTGGAATTACAGGCGTGGGACAAGCCTGAAGGCCACGCTCTCTCCCCCTGCCCTCTCTTCTGCCCCCCTCATCCGCTCCTGTGGCTTCATTTGTCATTTTAATGCTTCCAGCCTGTAAATCCAAACCATTCACTCCCTGTGAATTTTGCCTCAATTAAAAAATAATTGTTTTTCACCCCCATGTCCAGAGCCATTGTAGCTGTTCCTTCACATGTGGTGTCCTTATGCTCTGGAACTTCCTCCCTCCCTGCAGGGGGAACTGTGTCAGTGGTTTCCTGCCCTCTGCTCCCGGTGCCTTCTCAATGGTGCAATATTGTCTCTGGGGGGTGCCAGGCAATGGGTCCTTGCAGAGGAAGTGGGGACAAAAATCCTACTGTTTGAGCATACAGAGCACAGATCTACAGCAGGATGTGGACAGTCCATTTCATGGGGGCAGGACAATTAGGACGAAGGTATCAAAAAAAGATTCCTTGAGGAAAGATAACAAAACCTGAGAAGCACCGCTCTCCATGTTTCCACAGGGATGAGGAGACTCGCGGAAGTATTTGTCCAAAACCAAAGGAGCTCAGTCTCCTCGTGGTGCTCCCTATCTCCCAACCCATGCCTCCCCTGTTATGTGTTCACAGCCAAGGGCACCCTTAGTTTCCCAGCGCCCAGGCTAAATCCTCAGCCTTACTGGCGCACTCCCCGACCTCCCTCTGCCCTTCTCTCTGGAGTCACGCCCACCCCCTCTCCCTGGTTCTGTTGCAGCCACCCAGCCTGAGTTGGGGTCTTGCTGGGTCCCCCCTGGCCTTGCAGTGTCCTTCTTGCTCCATTCCACACTCCTCTCATTTAGTTCCCACTCTGCTGCTGCAGAGAACGTGCTGAAATGCAAACTGATGATTTCATTTTCATGTTTTTCAAGTTCTGTTCCATTTGCTTAAAATATAAGTTCTCTAGAACAAAATACACATCTTCCCCTGTGGGTATTTATTTATTTATTTTCAGATTAGTTTCCTGCATTCCTCTACAGTGCTGTTCTATCCCTACACAGGGAGCTCTGTGCTTTCCCTGGAATTCACCCTACACTTTCATATATCTCTGTCTTTTTTGGTACCAAGTCTTTTTCTCAAAATCCCTCTTTCTAACTCTTTTCACCAGATCTCCTATCCTTGCTTCAAGGCGCAAATGTTACCCTTCTGTTGAGTCTCCCCTCACATGATTCCTGTGCCCCTATAGCACAATGGACATGTCTCCAACAGTGACTGTACCCACCCTCCTGGTGTTCAGCTGCCTCCTTCTAGTCTGAATTTGAAGGGCCAGGATACTTATCAAATCCACATGAGCTTTGAGAAAAATATTTATTTGCAAGGCATCATGCTGGTTGTTGAAGTGTCAGTAGTGAAGGAACAAGGTTTGCCTCGATGAAGCATAGAACCTGGTGGATAAGACAACAGTTGAAAGATTGTTGTGATAAGTGCTCTAAAGGAAACGTATGGTAGGCGGAACAAGAACAGGGACATCCACCTGCACTCTAGGGATGGAGACAGCTCCCCTGGAGAGAAGAGCTTTAGACAAAGACCAGAGTGAGTTAGCCAGGTGAAGGACGAGAAGTATATTTCAGGTGGAGGGAAGGGCAGGTAAGGATGCTCTGTGATAAGAAAGAGACTGAGATAGGGACTACAATAACAACCAAACAAATCAATACACAAACAAGACAGTGGACCTGGTGGTGAGGGGAGATGGTGTGAGATGACACCACTGAACGGATATATGAGAAGCCATCTGCTTCATCTGAAGGGGGATCATCCTATTGCTCCTCTGCATACTCCCTGGGCTGTGCCGATAGACCACTGACCTGGGTATCCATGTGGCCATGCTTTTGCACTTTTGGTCTTATCACCTGAAAGAGAGACTCAGAGGTATTTTTCCCCCTATAACAAAGGGGGGGGGCAGGCATTTCAATAGAAATAGATGATTCATTTTCAACACCTCCCAGAAATACTCCAGTTTCACTATGAGTTCTATTTCAAGCTCAACATCTCATGCAGATGACTAACAGTCAAGTAAGTTATGAATTTTCAGGCCATGACCTAATGCCTGATGCCTGGGTAACATGGCCCCAGATTGAAGAAAAACTTTCACTGTGCCTTAAACTTTGGGGTCAAGTTGCATACATGAAAATGGAATGTAGGGAAGTGGTACACTGGGTTTTATGAATGGATAACTCAACTGACTTGTGCACCCCTCAGCCCCAGCTTCCCTGTCATGCTGTGTAGTGTGGGGCTGGGGACACTGACAGGCCTCTTCTCATAGGAGAGTCCCTTGGGTGTTGCAGGCAGAGATGGAATGGAGAGTGGATTTGTCAGAAAAGCCAGCCCCATGTTCAGGGAGCCACGTGTACCTGATGTTATCCACAAACATGAGTCATGGATGGTGGCACAGAGAAAGGAAAGACCTGAAAATAACAGTTCCGCTGAAGGGTGGAGCTGGAGGCTGGTGTTATGTCACACTTGGCTGCTGTTTCTGCAAATTCCCCTGTTAAAGCAGCAAGTGGAATGAGTCTGCAAACACCTGGTCCTCAGCAAAGACACAGCAGGTGTGCACAGAGGGGACTTCCAGGTCATTGAAGGTCTCTGTGTCACTGATTGCTGGAGCTAATGCCTAACATTCCACATTAGAGTCCTGCATCTTTGGTTAAAGACTTTGGTTCCCAATAAATAAATCAGAAGGACAACTCAGGCTACTGTCAAGATACGTGCAAAGATTTTTGGAAAAACAAGGAGACTCAGATTTTCTTTTACTTTCTTTTATCTTCCTTTCATGTACTCCATGGGGGCAAGGACCTTGTTGGTCCTGGTTTTAGTCCTATCCTCGGTGTCTAGCACAGAGTAGGAGCTACATAAATATTTGCTTAAGGAAAAATGGAAGGAATGTCTCCAGCTCAGCCCTCTTCATTTGCAGGCAAGGAAACTGAGCAGGGAGCAGAAATTTGCCCTGGGCCATGCCACCAGGAAGCAGAGATGGGAGGGAGACCAGTCTGACTCCTGTCCCAGTGCTCTCTCCACTCCAGCAAGCTATTAATATGACTCAGTACAGCTGGAATGGTTTGGTTGAAGGCCCAGATGATCAAACTGAGGTTACTGCCACTAGGCTGGGGAAGATGGCATCAGAAGAATCCTATCCAAATGATATTCACTTAGATGGGAGGAGGTGCAAAGATAGCCTGACACTGGAGACTGCCCAGCAAAGCCCCAAGAGCACAGACACACTCCTTTCTCAGCTTCCTGTATTTGCTGAAATTTGTTTTTAATAAAACTCAGAGAAATGCCCAATTCTGGAGCGATAGAGGCTGGTGGTCTGCTTAGGACCACAGACATTACCTTCTGCACACAACTCTGCAGTTGTTAATGCTAGATGGTGTGTGTGCTTTTGTGTGTTTTGGCTTTTTTTCTCTTAATAATCAGACAATCGTTTACATCTGTCCCTTGGCAAGGAGCCATAGAGAAGAGCATCCAAACAAAGAGGAGAAAAGCCAGACTGGCAAGCAGGCTGGCTGGGAAAGAAAATCCAGATACTTCGCCTTCAGTCCCCATGGATGAAAGGATTTAAAGTTCACTGTGGGGGAAGAAGAAGGGAGGGGAGGGATCTTTAAGGAATCACAGTGGATACAAAAATGGTCATTTTGAAGTCAGTTTGCACTTTAGTCTCACATTGCCTTGTTGCCTTAAGAGAAAAAAAAAAAAAAACTCTCTAAAGGGAAAGGCTTCTTAGAGGTCAGGGCAGTTGTAGGAACAGCAAGAAGAGGCTCTGGGCTGAGGAGAGGCAGCAGGGGCAGCCATATCCAAGGTCCCCTTGTCCCCACACCCAAAAGAGACCAGATGAGCCAGCAGACCCCACCTGGCTTGAGCTCCAAGTCCCAGAATAGACAGATTCTATTTTTATTCCAAGCCAGTGGAATGGCCAGCTTTGACTTTGACTCATTAAAGACCTTTCCAGAACTGGGGCCCAAGCTTGCAAGCCTGTGGGCTGCTCTGTGTTTTGCTCAGGCTGGGCTTACCTGCTGGCTGTGAGAACAGAACCAGATATTTGATTGCAGGTTTACATTTAGTCAACATGCCCCAATCTATGTATGCAGTCATAGAATTAACAATTATTGGAAAATACCTGCTTCTTTGGTCAAGCTACTGAATGGAAAACTACACAGAGGTTGACTTACCTGCTCCAGCAGCTGATTGGATTTCAATCTGAGAGAGCAAAAACTTCACCAACTGAATAGGGTGAGGCTAGCTAAAGCTTATCAATAAAACAGAAGCAGTTTAGATTACTTCCATTCTTAAGATTTTTCATTTGAAAAAAATTAATGATCTTGTGATTGTTGAAGATGACATAAGAAAGCCTATGGGGCCTGTTTGTTTTGAATCCAGGTCATACAGCACAGACATCATACCAACAGAACTCCCACACAAACTTCAGGGATGCAGGGGACTTTTGTTTGTTTTGCTTTGTTTTTGTTTAAAATGGACCCTTTTAGCATAAAAAAACAGAGTCTAAACACAAAATGAAAAAGGATGCATTCCATGGTACCAATATGGTAATGACAATGGTGACAGAGCAAGAGTAAAGGGTAAAGGAGATAAAAAATATATATTAAGGCAATCCCAACAGCAATTCAGACGGCATCCCACATAAATTAGTCAGTTTCCTTATCAGAGATTTACATGTTAAAACCCCTTGATGTAACCCAGCAGGAAATTGAACAAGTGATTCTATGTCCAGACTTGGAAACAAAAATAACCACTCAGGGTTCACATGCATTCGTGTGTTCAAACTTGCACTGATAAAAGCCTTTTTGGCTGGAGCCGTAGTGTGCGGTTATGAGAGGGGAGGTTTCTGTTGGGGGATGATTGACATGGAAGTAATCACAAATGCATCGTACAGGAAAACAGGCTGATCGAAAGTTTCAGCTTATACGTGGTAGCCACTGAGATGATGCAGAATGTGAGATGTTACCTATGCCTTAGCATCATTCATGGGGGTTAAAAGGAACCCCATTCTACTAGCTCTAGACAGCACATTCTGCCCTTAATCCAGATTATGGGAATCCTGCATCCAACACATACACTATTGCTCACTCACACACAGTATTTCACATTTTTGTTTTAAACTACACCCATCCCAGTGTTTCTTGGTGTGTCCCCAAGAATGAAGACAGTTTAGACATCTCTGACTTGTAACCTTGGGGACCTGCAGACATTGAACCCTTCAGACTAAGACCCCGAGGTCCCTCAGCAGCCCTCAGACGCCTGTCCAAACAGTCTCTCTGGTTTCCACGAGTTCCCTTGCATACCACATGCATGTTCTATTTATATGTTTTTGTCTTGAACAAGATTTGGCCCCATTGTGTGGGAGCAACACCAGAAAAGAAAAACAAAATCCATCCACAGAGAGAAAAATGGAAATTGTGGGAGTTTGGAGGAATTTACATATTTTGCTTGTTCTATTTGCTAGTGATGTCAGAGTCAAAGAATATGCCTTTGGAAAAAAAAATCACACACACACATTTAAAAAAAAAAATGCTGGGACTCACCAGCTCTGTCTGTCAAGTGGATTGTCATTAAAGGAAGAAATGTAAACACTAGCTTGTCTGTCCCCCCACCCCCTTCCATTTCCCTCATCAGCCCCCAAAGAACCTAACAAATTAGTCCCGACTCCATTTGGATGGAATTAAGGGGCTGTCTGCAAACGGGGGTGGGTATTAATGGAGATGGGTGGAGAGGGAGTGGAGATGGAGGCGGGAAGGTGGTGCTTGAGGCTCGGTGACCGGCTCTGGCATTTTATGGAGGCAGAGAAGGGCTGCCTGACACTTTACAGATTGGGTGTAATGTTCAGGGAATTTGGCATTTCTGCCACAGGGCTCTGGCTGCCCTGCTAACCGCTTTCTTTCCCCCTACTGGTAAAAGTGCAGGAGAAAAGGGTTAAATAAATGTTTGTGATATGATAAGGTGCTTGTTTATTCAAGGAATGACAGATTATTGGCTCCAAAGGCAGCCCTGAAAAATAGTACAAAGGAACTGGCTCTCCCCTCGTGGATGATGTGATTTCCTCCCAAGATTCTGCTCTTTCCTAGGAACAATTTGCTCTGGGAATTAGAGAGGATGATTTCCCTGCAGTCGGAGACGGACAGCATTGGCGCTGAGGGTTGGAGGCCAGGGAGCCGGCTGGGAACTGGGCAGGGCTGGGCCTGGGGAATGCTTTTCCTGTGAGGACTGTGCCTCTCTGTCCTCATGCTGCTGTGCAGTCATTCCCAGCCCCCTTGGGCCCTGCTTGTTACCCCAGGAAGGCTGTGTGGCAGTTGCTGTCTGCTGCTCCTAGAAGCATGGAAAAGGGATTTCCTCACTAGGAGGGGGGGCTTCTTCCAAGGAAATCCTGGTGCCAGGTTGGCCACAGGACATACCCATCCCACATCATTCCGACACTCCACTAGCAGGTTCACACAGGCATCCATGTGTTTCTGTACAAATCTACTCACAATCCACAAAATTTCTCCTAGTCCTAAAGGAGAATTCAGTTCCAGATGCCCAAATAATGGGACATAGTGTGTATGCTTTTACTGGGGCAGAAAACTACGCTGCTATCAACGCTGAGGAGGCCTGACCTTGGGGCTGGAGCCGGCCGGCCTCAGAGGCCAGGACACCTTGCCAGGAGCTACGAGTTGTTCAGTCCACGTCCTGCTTCCACATACCACTCGGAGTTGGCTCCTGCCTGCAGAGAAAGGGTTCCTACCCAGCGTGCTCCCACCCGCACTCTTCCTTCCCTCTCCTGGCCCTTCTCCTGGCAGGCCTCGGAGAGGTCGTCCGCATGCTTGCTGAGCAGAAGGGTTCACACAAGATGTTTGGCATAGTTCTCATTTGAAAAGAACTCAGTGCCAAAATCAAACACCAAGGAAAAAAAAAAGTTGTGATTTCACTGCTGTTTTTCCAGGATCCTGGGAACTACTGTGTGATTTTCACAATAGCCAGGCTGCATCCACGGGCTCCTTTGTGAGACATCAGGCACCAGCCTGGGGAAGCTGGTGCCCTTCAGACACGATGACTAAGGTTCGAGCTGACGTTATCAAATATCCACGTTTGGGCTATTTTTATGATTGCATTCAGTACTAATAGGGCTTGTTGAGTGTACACAGTCATATGCTCATTCTTAACTGCACAAGATAAGATCCTTGTCCCCAGGAGCTTACTGCCTGACTTTTGCAAAAACCAGATGGCAGAAAATGGTTTCCCTCTGCCCATCAGCAGTGATTGAAGGGGTGGAGATGAGAAGGGTGCCGTCAATTCAAAAGTCTCCCAGGGTGGGACCTTTACTTTGGCATTTATCCCATGTGACATTTTAATCATGGACTGTCTCTCCCCATCATCAGCTACTCCATCCACTGTATCTCCACAGGCTCTGAGAAGTCAAGCTAATTTGAATAGCAGCTTAATTAAAGAGTGATTAGGTCATCGAGATGCCTCCCTGTGCGCAGACATGCATGGTATGCACATACACACTCACAAATAAATCGCAGATTCAGAACTAATTATAAATGACTTTTGGATTGCCAGTGGGGACGTGAGGAAGGGTTGATTGTACCTATCCTTGGCAGTTGTATCTGAATCATATGTCGGGTGGCTGGATTAGGAAGCACCAGCCCAGATGCCCAGCACTTGGATAAAGTCTCTGGGATGCCTTCTGCTGTGCCACATCCACAGGCCTCAGAGGGGTCATCCTCAGTGGGAGCAGCAGAGCAATGGGAGCAGGTCCCCTCAACTTGCACATCGGTACCACGGTCCCCCTGAGGAGATTCCCTGCACGTAAGCATGTCAAGTGACCTTGTTTCAGTATAGATCCCTCACTCTTCAGGCCATTTGCGACTGCATGGGCTTTCTTGAGGAGTAAACATCTCCTTTGTATGACAACATGAGAACAATCTTATCAAAAGTGCACACAGTCGTTAAACCCCAGGAACCAGGCAAGTGTGCATTACAGACATTGGCTTTGTCTTTGCCTGGGTTTTCTAAAAGCAGGCCCTGAGACTGGAATCGGAGTGAATGTAGCAGGACAGGGAGGTGATCCAGGGAGCTGGAGCAGGAGCAGAGAAAGGCCAATGTGGAGTGTGTTAAGGAACAGGTTACTGCTGTGTGCAGCTGCGCACATCTGGGAGACAACATAGGACACACCCAGAGCACTCTTTCCTGAGGGCAAGGAAGTGAAGACATTGATCTTACTCCTCTTGGCTATCGACTGCAGGTTACTCCAGGGACATCAACCCCCGGGCACCAGCCTTGTCCTGATTGCAGAGCCAGCAGAGTCTCTGAACCACGACAGGTCTCAAGGTGGAGATCTCAGAGCTGTGGTGAGGGTTGCACTGGTGGGCACCTGCCACAGGTTGCCACAGGTTGCCTTCCTCCCTCATTTCCTCCCTTTTCTCCTTCATTCTTTCCTTCTTTCCTTCCTTCCTTTCTTTGAATAAGGAATTCCTCTGACAGAAGTTAGAGAGGTGGTACAAATTCACCCCACAAATGGAACCGACATGGAGAAGTCTGGGGGAAAACAGCAACAATAGAAGTAAGGAAAGGGGAGAGAAATGAAGGGTCCAGCTCAGGCTTCATGTCCTCTGGAAATGTCTCCAGCCTCCTCTTCCCCTCCCTGCTCTGCAGCCTATTCTGTGGCTCCACTAGCACGTGAAGGGAAGTCCACCCCACCCCATCACCCTTCACCCTGAATTGTACAAACCAAGGTGTTCTTCCACTCATTTAATGTCTGCATTCCCAGAACTAACGCTTTTGCCCAGCAGTAGTGTTTAATTAATCTGTAGGGAATGAATGTAAGATACCATTGAATTATGCCACAAGAATCTCTACCAAAAGCGTAAAGATTTAGTATTTACCAAAAGAAGCTCCCAAAGAGGAAGCTTTGTTGGTTGTTTCCATGATCTCGGAGCAGCTGTGCTAAGCCAGGTTCTAGCTCCTTGCAGTGATGTTCCAGCATCAGGATTCTTCCTATGGAGAAAAAAGACTCTTGAGGAGGAGTTTGAGGCTCAAGGAAGTGGAAAGCTCAGCTATTCAGTCTGAAAACCATCCCTGAAAATAGTAGCTCATTAAGCATGTTTCCATTCTTGTAAAGAGAAAAGTGGAGGGCAACTTTCTTATTTATCATTTTTCAAAGCTAAGGTAAAAGTCCATGACATAGCAAAAGCAGGTCACCATTTCTGACCAAGCTTTTCTTCTCCCAGCCTCCATGATTTGGGCATAGAGATGGTTTTCCAAGGTAAAAGGTGTCTGTCCTGCCATAGGTCATTGGATGACACCATGGAAACCTTTGCCTCCACCTTTCCTGTGGTATGTGACACCTTGCTGGCACCCAGAGTCCACCCCTTCCTCTGAGGGTGCCCTAGCTGGGTTTCCTAGTAACTAGCCAAAAATTGTAGGTGTTTAATATGGGACCTCCCTGCGCTGGGTCATGGCAGGCAACCCTGCTGATCCCTGTCAGAGGTGCCTAGAGTCTCTTCTCATGAGTGCTGGAAAGAACCCACGCTGTACCCCAGGAGTTTTTCCACTTATGCATAGCTGGTATTTTTGAAGAGGTTGCTCTTTGCTGTAGGGGGCTGTCCTATGCATTGTAGGAGGCTTAGCAGTGTTCCTGACCTCTACCCACTAGATCACAGTAGCATCCCTGCAGTTATGGTGATCAAAAATATCTCCAGATGTAGCCACATGTCCCATGGGGTGTAAGACCACCCCTGGATGAGACCCATTGCTCAAGACCAAGCCCAGTGAAGATCAGTAAAGTTCTGACCTAAATGCTGCCTTTTGAGGGTTTCTGGAGGGCCCTTTGATCAAGAGCCAGTAGTCCCCAAGGTTAATGCCTTTCTTATCTTGCTATCTTTTGAACACCTGTTAAATAGAAAACATGGTTTAAGTACCTTGAGATGGAGCTATTGAATGGATTAAAATATCCCCTTTACTCAAATAAGAAAATATCCCTGCCAAGGCATTCCAATATCCTATACCTAATAAATGGTAGGGTCCAGATTCAAACTTAGGTTTTTTGTTTTTATTTTCAAACTCCAAACTCTGCTCTCCTGTCACCTATTCCTCCTTTTCTCCCTCTGGTAGCTAGATTTCTAACACTGTGACAAAATACCCATGATAAACCAACTTAAAGGAGGAAAGATTTAATTGGATTCATGGTTGCTTGGCCCATCAATCTGGGCCTGTGGCAAGGAAGAACATCAAGGCAGGAAGCAAAGTAACTTACCTCCTAGCAAAGAGGTCAGGGGCACCCCAATGTCCTAACCTCCTTCCACTAGGGCTTACTCTTAAAGCTTCCACCAAGAGTGCCACAGGTGAGTGACCAAGACTTCAAAACATGGCCTTTGGGGGACATTTAACATCTAAAGCATAACACTCCCTGATGTCAATATATAGGATCCAATCTCTGAGGAGGGAGAAGTTCAGTAGATCCTTTATGCTTCCTATAACAGCCACCTTTGTCACACATAAATTCTGAGGGACTAAAAATAATTTCTAGAGCACAGATGTGTGTATCTATTTACTCAGCAAAATTTCTCAAGAGCATTCTTTCTATAGGCTTCTGCTATGGCCTTGGGGACAGAGATGAGAGCCTGTGTTGGAAGAATTGCTAGGATAATGGGGAGCTACACCTGAGAAGCTCCATGTGAATACATTATGGAGAACACTTGCTTTATAAGGGGCCCCGAAGGGCATTGGAGTATGAGATTGCTTGCCTTCATAGCACGGGGGTCTGTGGACCAAATCTGGCCAGAAGCCTATGAACCACAAACCAGGACACATGGGCTGAATCTAGCTGGCAGCCTGTTTTTATAAGACCTGTGAGCTAAGATTGGTTTCTATGTTTGTTAAGAATTATATTTGTAAACAACAATCTAGCAAAGAAGAGATGGATCACAAAGTCCAAAATATATACTATTTGGCCTTTTAAAAAAAACCTTTTTGCCAAGTCCACACTTAGAATGAAAGAAAGTATATGTACGACTGAGAGTTGGTGTATAACCTAGCCAATCACAATGACGTTTTGTGCTACGTTCATATGATAAAAGTGTCAATGAGGAGGACTTGCGATCCTTCTTCCTTGGAGGAATCTTGACAGCTACATGATGATCATGTCGTAACGAGGTCAAGTTAGGGACCCCACACTGTGTGCTCACTGCTTAGAGGATGGCAAACATGTGAACTGGAATAAAAGTTAAGATATTTCTTCTTTTTTTGGAACCAGGGGCATTGAACCCAGGGGTGCTGAACCACTGAGCCAAGTCCCCAGCCCTTTTTATTTTTTATTTTGAGACAGTGTTTTGCTAAATTACTTCGGACTTTGCTAAGTTGCTGAGGTTGGCTTTGAACTTGGATTCTCCTGCCTCAGCCTCCAGAGCCACTGAAGACAATTCTTAAAACTGTAAATGAATCTAAAAAGTCTGAGGTTTTATATAAGAGAAATTTATTTCTTGCCCAGACAGTAATTGGTTGATGGGAGTGAGGGGCTCTGCTCCTCACAGTCACTTAGGGACCTGGGCTGAGGGTGGCTCTTCTGCGCTCAGCTTCCCAGTTCATCCTGGCTGTCAGCATCTCACTGGGAAATGGAGAGAGAGGTTGGCAAGTCATCTATGGGAGATTTTTATGGGCCAGACCTGGAAGCGATACTCATCACTTACACTCCCACGCCACTGATCAGAACTCAGTCATATGGCCACAGCTAACTGCAAGAAAGTCTGGGTAATGTAGTCTAGCTGTGGGCCAAGGAAGAGGAGGGAATGGGTTCTGGTGAACACAAAGCAATCTTTGCTACCAGAGGAAACCTTGGATAAAATTGGAAATTGGTCCCTCTACAGTGACAGAAACTTGATGCAAGTAAGAGCAAAGCTCATATTGGAATGTCATATTCAGAGCAAATAAGAACTTAATTGCTTGTGGTGTTACACGGAATCACCCACTCAGCCCTGATGTAGGAGAAAATGTGCCGGGATTAAGGACAAGAGACACCTGCCAGCTCAGGGGCCCGGATAGGTCACATCTTCTGGACCCTAAGTGCCTCATCAATCAAATGAAGTAGTTGGACTGTGCATTTTACATTTAGCACCAAGAGCAGAGAGGAGAGCAGTGCACCAGGAGATCCCTCAGGTGACTACCACATCCCCGCACAAAAGATTTCTATCCTATATCAGATATTGTCTGTCTTCACAGGGTGCAGCCAGAGCTGTATTGGGAAGAACTTGGGAATACGGTGCTCTTATAATCTACCGTGTGGGAAAAATTATGGAAAAACCCCTAGCGTACATCAGTACTCAGGCCCGGATATGCAAGGATGACTGGTGACTTACTTGAAGGAAGACAGAGAGGAAACAGAATTTAAAATCAGTGTGATGGGGGTTACTGACTGGAGGTGGGTGTGCAGAGAGGAGGGTCCAGGGAGGCTTCCAGGGAAGCCTGGAAGAAAGGTATGCAGTCAGAGGAGGAGGAGGAGGACGGGCAGGGTCAGGGGCTCTAGTGCTTCAGATACAGTCTGTAAGCACTGACAGGCTGGGAGTCGAAGTCCAGATCTGATTTGCTGGAGAAGTGGACAAAGGTCCTCAGGCCTGCTGACTCCCACTAGGGACCTGCATTTTATTCCACAGGCAACAGGGAGTCATTGGGTGGATTATTTTTGAGGAGTAACATGGTAAATTTTGGGTGAATCATTTTTCCCCTTTTATATAGAACAGTTCTAAAACTGTCTTTTGAAAAAACTAAACTTTTTTATTTTTTTAAACTATAAAACCAACACGTACAAAATAGTAATCAATTAAAAAATTACACATAAAGTCATTATGCAGTGGTAATTGCTAACATGTTGGAATACATTCTTCTGGTCTTTTGTGCAAACACACTTTAAAATAGCCGAGATTGCATGGTACACAGTATTTTTAAAACCTTTTACTTAAAATTTTGCTAATGCCAAAATTCATTAAAATGAATTTATTTTAATTAAATAAATACTATGTCCAGTTCCCTCTGAAAATGAAACCAATTGAAGTTTCCTGTCTGGTCACATCCTTCTGCCCTCCCCAGCCATGGTCTGTTCTCAACACAGAAGTCAAAGTAATTCTGTTAAAATCTACAGAAAACTATAAATAACAATAAGAAAAAAAGTTATGCCAGGTGCAGTGGTGCATGCCTATAATCTCAGAAACTCAGGAGGCTGAGGCAGAAGGATCACAGGTTCAAGGAGAGCCTTAGCAACTTAGCAAGGCCCTAAGCAACTTGGGAGACTTGTCTCAAAATAAAATATTTTTTAAAAAAGGATTGGGGATGTGACTCAGTGGTAAAGTGCCCTGGGTTCAATCCCTGATACAAAGAGGGGGGGGGGGGGGGGGGAGAGAGAGAGAGAGAGAGAGAGAGAGAGAGAGAGAAGGAAAAAAGTTATATGCACACTCATTACCCAGAATCCCACCTCTTTTGGTATATTTTATTTCATTTCTAGTTTTTTGTGTATTTTTTTTTCCTGTGAGTACTTTAAATACCTTAGGTTAGACTGAATAGAGTATAATTTTTTTTTCATTTTCCTTTAGTGTACGCTCCAATATGTTAGTCAGCTTTTTTTGCTATAACAAATACCCAAATAGTCAATTTATAAAGAGGACACGTTCACTATGTCTCATAGTTTCAGAGGTGTCAGGCCATGGTCAGTTGTCCTCATAGCTTTTGGGCTTGTGGGGAAAGCACATAGCAAATCAAAGCTGGTCACCTCATGGCTGGATGCAAGAGGGAAAGAGGCCAGGGTCCCACAATCCCCTCCCAGGGCATGCCCCCCACTGATCAAAGACCTCCTGCTAGCCCCAGCTCTTGAAGGTTCCATCACCTCCCAATAATGCCACGCTGGGGAGTAAGCCTTTAACTCCGCAGCCTTTGGGGAACATTTAAGATCCAAACTATAGCACCCAACTTTTATCAGGAAGTCAATTACATTAACAAAGCTGATAAAGTATTTCCTAAAGCATATGTTATTCATCATCATGCAAATAATCCAGAGTCTCCCACCCCAGGTCAAGAGAAACCATTGGAGAACAGTGGAATTGGTCTGAATTGCTTAAATGCATATTACATTTGTATTTTGAACTGCATTTTGTTGTTATGTGTTAAGCTTCTATTAAGACATAGCATTTTAAATGTATTTGTTGTATTTGTTGGATGTTCAATACATCCATCAAGACAATGGATGTATTGAAGTCTCATCCATTACATCAGGCAATGCCTTCTTGAAGAAGTCTCAAGAGAAACATTCTTCTCATATTTTATTGCTAAAGAATGTTTTGCTTCCCCTTGTAGAGAGCATTTTTCAAAAAAGTCTTATTGGCAATGCAAACTTTCTTCTTTTTATTGAACACTAGGAAATTAGAGTTGAAGCTACAGGTTCCTTCTAGCCACCATGTAGAACTTAACAGCACACATATTTGTAGTCTAGATTTTTATTTGGGCTTGTCTCATTCTATCCTTACTTTTCTCTTTGCCCAACCCTGTGGTATATAGAGGCACCTGTGTATGTGTGTGTGTGTGTGTGTGTGTGTGTGTATATATGTGTGTGTGTACTGTACCCCCCTTGTCCTTTCCAAGACTCCCAATGGATGCCTGAAAACACAGATAATACCAAACTCTACATATATTACGTTTTGTCCCTGCACCCTGCAGCATTGCCACATGGTACCAGAGTTAGTTCCACTTTTCATACTTTATGCCCAGGTGACTTACTTGCATCACTACTCGTGTGCTTTAGGGCCATTAATAAGTAAAGCTTACTTGAAAGCAAGCCCATGGATACCTCATTAGTTGATCCGACAACCAAGGTGGTTACAAAGCCTACCAAGCGACTAATGGGTGGATGTGCTGGACAAAGGGATGAATCGCATCGCAGGTGGAATGGAGCTAGACGGCATGTGATTTCCTCACAGTGCACAGAACAGTGTGGCATTTAAAACATCTATTATTTATTTCTGGAATTTTTTATTTCATGTGTTCAGACTGAGGTTGACTGTAAGTGACAACATAGAAAACATAGCCATGAATTAGGGGGGACTGCTGTATATAAGTATGGCTATGCATATATGTGTTTGTACATATATGCAAAGTATGTTATCTTTATTACATATGTACATGCATGGTTTAAGCAATTAAGATCATTAAGCAGTTATATCATAGTTATATATACGTATACATAAACATCTATATTTATATCCACTTACATTTGTATAAAATAATAATCATGCATCTATTTCTATAATACTCTCTTACATGGAGTAGTAATTTTTATATATAATGTCTCTGAAATGAAGAAAGACTTAAATGAGTATATTGTTATGGGGTTATGGGGATGATTTGGGTAGGGCCACTTTGGAGGTGGGTGACCACTTGGAAACTGTGCTGATGTGAAAGGCCATGCCAGCTGGAGCTGGAGCCTGCATGTTCACATAGTTAGAAGGAACTGGAACTAAGGAAGATTTATAAGACAGGTACATCTCAACTTAATGCCAGATTTGTTGAGATGGGAAGAGATTTGACTTCTAGGTTTCTGGTTTAGACTGTCCAATTGGGACAGGAAGTCATTTGGGAAGAAATATGAAACATTCATTTGGGGGCATATTGATTTGAAGGGAACTGTCTTGGACAGCCAAATGGAGATGTCCAAGCTTTGCTGATCATGCGAGTAGTTTCCATTCACTCCCATGATTTTTCTCTGCTTGGAATTCAGCCACCTTTGCTTTTACTAGTGAACACACTCAAGCCATCCTTCTAGGTTTTATTGAGTACCTATGCTTCCAAGAAAGGCCTTGTTACCTGATCTTTTGCCTGACCTCCGTTGGCACTTGTTACCAGCATTCTCTTGAAGCGCCTTGTGTTGCTATAGCATTCATTTTATCTACTAAATGCATCTACTTATTCATTCAGAGGATATTCAGTGCAAACCATCTGTACATCCTGTGATAGGTGACAGGCACATGGATGACTCACATGGTCCTGGTCTTTAAAGAACTAAGTGTTCACTGGAAGAGGAGACCACACAACACAAACAAGTCATTCCATGTTCCTGGAAGACACATAGGTCTGTTTTCCTCTCTACTGTATCTCATGGTGGTTTGCTCAGGCTGCACACACAGACAACTATGTGTACATCAACACACTGACCTCTGAACTTCCACTGAGCACCAAAATTCTCTTCTTATATAAAAGGTGTGTTGTGATAGTCCTGGTTCCTATGATGAGGCTTTCATCTGCATGGCCATGCCAGGCCTGTCCTGCTGTGCTTACACCCTCAAGAAGGCAATGTTTTATGAGAAGCTCTGACACAGCAGCAATCTTCTGCTCTTATAGAATGGACTTGATGTTTCATAGTGGTCAAGTGGCATTGCAGCCATGGAAGACAAAGATTCTTTTTACTCAGATAGCTAAAGCTCTAGAAGCAAGTTGAACGAGTGGCAGAAAACCCTGAACTGTGAGTCTGAAAGAGTGACCTTCAGAGTGATCTTTGAAATCAGCCTTAACTAACTGCTCTGAGTTGAGCAAGCCATGAACTGCTCCTGGTTCAGGGCCTTAAGTCATTCAAGAAAGTAGCCTGAGTGGTGAAATTTCAAGATCCTGCATCTTTCTGATTTCTTGTGTGATTTTCTTTGTTGATGCCTTTATTTAGAGTTTTCCAGAACCACAGTTACTTGGAGTGAGTTGTCTTGTTCTCCAGATGTCAAGGGGAAGGTTTACATGTAAAACAATCAACTTTGGAAGTCAGGCAGTGTTTGGATGTGTAGCCCTGGAGAGATTTTTCCCAACACATGAGAATGATTTATTGAGAAAGGCCCAAGAAAGCTTGGGTTGGGTGGTGTCCTGAAGTCTCCACACCTCCAGGTTGTCACACTGAAACACAAGGGTGGAGCCATGCGAGTCCTCAACCTGGCTCAAAGAAGAACATTCCAGTCGTGAAATAGAAGACATTAGTCCTGCCCCACCACTCAGTGCTGATGGAGTTTGGAACAAGGCTGGAGACTTCTCTTAGCTTGATTTGTCTAAATAAGGATTTAGACTACATTATATTTCATTTTCCATCTAGCTCTAACCTGCTATAACCTCTTGTAGGCCAAGTGTGTGAGTTCCAGCATGTATGTGATTTGGGGACAATGCGTTGGTTAAAGTTGAAATGACAATGTCTGATAATTCCTAACATTCTGAAAACAAACAGCTTCCTGGCTCTGTTTAGTGCCCTGAGAGTTGTGAACAGTGTCTAGGCTTTGAAAGCAGAGAGCCCCAGGGCCAAGTTTTACCCCTTCCCTGTAACCAAGTGGTTCTGAGCATGCCACTTCTTATTTTAAAGCGTCATGACTTCCTCCATGAATTGTACATTATGATATCGCTGGTGTGTGTTTCTCATTGCGATAAGTGACTTGCACAGGTGTTGGCACTTAAGTATATGTTTAATAAATGATAGCTCCTATGTTGTAATGTCTACAGGCTTAATAAAGACACTTGGGTCGATTAATCAAATGACTAATGGGTGAACAGGGCTGTCATTTCTTTGGTTTATTCTACAAGAGAGTGAAATAACAACTAGTTGATGTTGGAGGAAAAAAAATACAAATACACAAACTGTATGTTCTCAGTTTCTTCCTATGCACCAGATGATTTTTAAGGCCTTTCGACGAGTGTCTCATTTTTTTTGTCTGGCACATAAACTGGATCTGGATGTAATTCCAAAGTTATTCAAGGAGATAGATTCCAAAATGAGGTTTTAAATAATATGAGCATCATTGTAATAAATTTCAGTATGACTACCTCACAGGACAATGCTTATTTGAATGTGTCATTCCAGTCAGGTTGTTTTAATAATACACATTGATTGCCTACCTTGCTACATCCCAGTGTGTTGGCTAAATTTGGTAGTCACACCTTAGATATGTAGGACAAACAGGAAGAGACAACAGGAAGAGTTGGAGACAGTGTGAGACAGAAGATCAGGACAAGAGCAAGGTAAAGAGGCAAGGCTGGACAATGACTTGCTTGCATGGCATGCCTTACTTTATGCAATGAATATATTTCTGCAGGTAGCTAAGAAGCATTTGTAGATTGAATCATGTTTTTGATGTAACGTAGGCATGTTCTATTGGAAACACTCCAAGGTAAAACCTTCTGTAAAAGGAGGAGCTATTCTCTAATTCTAAATCTGTATTAGATTTGGTTAAAGAAAAGTTCAACTCTAGTTCTTTTCCTTGAGAGGAAAAGTGATGTCAAGTCACCCTGATGAGAGCCGGGTATGGGAACAGCTTGTCTGGCCTCCTGGACTCTCTGGGGAAAGGAGGCAGAGATGAGGAATAGACACATATTCCAGAACTGAATTTTGAATGGGCTTTTGGCCAAACTTGGCCCAATTTCTCAACAGAGAGAAAACACTGACCCAGGCTGAATGCTGACTCAAGGCCAACTTGCTTTGGACTTGCTGCTTTCTGCCAGGCAAGCCAGCACCCTCTCCCGGAGGTACTTACCAGCCAGGAAGAGGAATGCTGGGAAAGGAAACTTTGCTTTTTCCCCTTCTCCTGCATAGTTCCAGCTTTGTGAGTACAGCTCTCATGACTGGGGTTAGAAGGAAGAAGGGGGAGAAGGCTGGCAAGCAGAAGGAGAGGCAATGGGCCCACCCATGAAGATGGAGGACTTAGGGGAAGCCAGAAGATGCTGGCAGGGAATCTTCATGGCTGAAGAGAACAATCTGAATAAACTTGGGGATGAGGGAAAAGAAAAGAAAGGGGTTCTGGGGGAACCTCAAGAACAAGATGGAGGAAAAGGAGGGAGAGGAGAGTCCCAGGATGGACAGTGAGCTAGGAAGAGACACAGAGTAGTTTGGAGTAAATTCCATGCTCCTCCAGGTAGGATTCAGATCCCAAATTCAAACTTCCTTGATGTAAAAAAATGTCCTGTGATTCATTTTTCAGTGGAAAGGCCAATGTGTAGAAATGTCCTCTGTTTCTTCTTTATATATTCATGGAATTAGGACCAAGGAATTTGGGTACGATGGTTTCTTTTCCAGAAAGATGAAAGGTGCGAATATCCCTCTGCAGATGTAGCAGGAATGGTCTGCTGAAATGTTGGTGGGAGTTGAAGAGAGGGTTGGAGAAGAGGATGGATTAATATTCAAAACCGTGTTCAATTTTGAAGTTGCTGCTTTAGTTTCAATATAAATATAAGGAATTTGAGAACTAGGATATCAGTTTCCAATATCCAACCTGTTCTATCCTTGGGAAAACACAGACATGGACTCAAGATGATTCAAATGTTCACTTCAGTTGTCAAAGCAGTTAGAAGAAAAAATAGAAGTGTTTGCATGGAATTTTAGTTCTTCCACAGTACCTGTCTTCCTGGAAGTAGAATCAGCAGGCAGAAGAAGCAAAAAGGAGCAGAATCGGATGGTTCAATAACCCACACATTATGTAAACATCTTTGGGAGATAACCAAGGGTGAGAGTCAACATATTTAACTGCTCAGTCATGGGATCAACCAATCAGATCCGACCTCTGATGTAAACAGCCTGTATCAACCCTAGAGATAACACTCCCATAGCAGCTGACTCTTCTTCATTGAACTGTTTGCACACTTGCAGTTGTGTACCTAATCAGTTAGGATTACTTGTTTAACATCTGCCTTCCCTTCCAGACTGCAAGCCTATTGAAGGGTTTCCCTTGCACAACGTAGGCGCTTAAGTAGTCTCTATTATGAGACTGCAAATTCTACACCAGTCAATATAGAAAGTACCTCATCTCATCGTGTTGTGGCTAATCTAAACTTAGTGGGACTGGGGGTGTGGCTGAGTGTTAGCACATGTGTTTAGCATATGCAAGTCCTGGCTGGGTTCAATCTCCGGTGCCAAAATAAAATAAAATAAAAATAAAAAGAAGTGGCATAGCATCACAGAAAACCACTCAATATCAGAATAGTAGTTCTGCTCCTACCTAAGCTGTGCTGCTAACTTGCAGTGCTCCTAACTTGCTGTGTGACTGTGGACAAGTCACTTCCCTTCTCTCTACCTCTGAATCCTTTGTTATGAAATGATAGTGTTGCATCTGATGATCTCTGAGGCCAATTGCAACACTAATACTCAGAAATTCAGTGTGCCCATAAGTGGACAACAGAGGTTTATTTGTAATCAGGATAAAACTTCAGGAACTGGTAAAAACTGCTAAAAATAATTTAGAGGAAAAGTAGAAATATGGTTTTGCATAAAAAATGCTTGGGCTGCACAATGCAAGGGTTTCTTTTATGTGAGAGGAAGGTCATAGGATATGATCACTTAATGTGCCACTGAGCTTCCTGGGCAGCTCTGGCCAAGCTAAAGATACCTATCACTCTTGTTCAAGGTCCATTTCCTACTGAGTTGTCACACTATTGAACTATTGTTGAGTTGAAGTCCAAAAGGGAAATCTTTTGCAATCTAGTGTTGGACCCTGGAGCTATACAACCATGATTACTGATAGAGGATTTCTCAGAAACACTCCATGCACCAGGATCATACCAAGGAACCCTCGTGTTTCTGTACACTCTTGTGAGCTACCTCTGCTACTGGTGCTGAACCTCCACAAACATTTTCCCAAATGATCAAAGGCAGAGATTGTCATTTTGCCTTTTCCTGAACCTTTTTTCTTTTAAAAGTTACATATGAATTGAACTTCCATTTTTATATTTATCTACTTATTTTTTTGTTTTTGGTGCCAGGGATTGAACCCAGGGACACTTAACCATTAAGCCACATCACCAGTCCTTTTATTTTTTTAGATTTTCAGACAGAATCTTGCTAAGTTGCTTAGGGCCTCCCTAAATTGCTGAGGCTGTCCTCAAACATGTGATCCTCCTGCTTCAGCCTTCTGAGTTGCTGGGATTATAGGCATTATGTTTCTTAAAAAAAAAAATAGACACCATGCCCAGTATCTTTAAAAAAAAAACATAATGCCATTATTTATCTTTTAAAAATAAATCTTATTGTGTATTTTAAGGTATACAATATATTATGGGTTACATATAGACAATAAAATGGTTACTATAGTGAAGCAAATTAACATGTCCATTATCACACAATAGTTATCATTTTTTTTTCAGTTAGAACAGTTCAAATCTCTCATTTGGCAGGGATTCCACATGCTGTGCAATTTTCTTATAGTCCTCATGATGTGCATTAGGTCTCTAGGTTTGCTCTTTCTGCATATCAGTTACTATGTGTCCTCAGACCTAAATCTCATTTCCTCTTTACGAATCTACCTCTGCCTCTGATCAACAGTGTTTTATTCTCTCTCTCTCTTTCTATCTATATCTATATATCTCTATCTCTATCTATCTATATATAGATATGACTTTGTTTTTATTCAGATCTCACACATAAAGGAAGCCAAGTAGTGTTTTTCTTTCTGTGTTTGTCTTATTTTGGTTAGTATAACGTTCTCCAAGTTGTGATAAATGGCAGACTCTCCTTTTATAAGATTGTGATATATATTATATCATACATAATATGTTGTGATATAATATCATATGTGTACACACACACACACACTCTGATGTTTTCCAAAGGTGATATGTGTTTGTCCATGGGTGGACACTTAGGCTCTTTCCATATCTCAGCTATGTAGATAAAACTGCAGTGAACATGGGAGTGCAGATATATTTATAAGGTGGTGACTTCATTTCCTTTGGGCATATGCCCAGAAGAGGCATTGCTGGATCATATGGTAATCATATTCTTAATTTCTTTAGACACCTCCATAACTGTTCTCCATAATGGCTACAACAATGTACATTCTTACCAATAAGCATGCGTTATCTCTTGACTTTTAGATAACAGCCATCTTAATGGGTATGAAATATAATGAACTTTTAAATAAGACCCCCCCTTTTTTGTATAGCTTAGTTCATAAAGCACTTTAGAGTGGAGGCCATATTGTTTTATGAAAAGGAGAACCCGTGTAGGGAGTCAGAGGATGATATGCCCATGGCTTCCTGAATCTTAACACAGATGCTATGAGGACTGTTGTTCACTTTCAAAACTCCCATCATCCTCAGTGAATCTATGATGATTAAAAAGAATTATAACGTGATGTGTTCAAAGATCCCAGGATAGGCATTCATGAACTCAATCTTTCCACAATTGGGTGTATGGCCCTGAGCAAGTCCCCGCCTTTCTGAGCCTCAGTTTGTTCCCCTGTGAATGATCCATCCAAGTACTGAGAAGAGTGGGTTCTGCTGGGAGTCTTGGAAGCCCAGATGGGAGGCAGGTAGGAAAAAAGGACAGAGAAACAGATGGAGTTCAAGGATCTACTTTAGTCTCCTCTATAAGTGTTCATAATGTGCATAAAAATTTCACTGAAAAAAGGGTTCTGCTGCTGATAAAGAGTTTGAAAGCAAAGGTTTAATTGACTTCCAAAGAATCATCTGTTTTAAGAAACAGTCCTCTGAGTTCATGTTCCATAAACTGCAGAGCTCAGCACCCCCTGCCAGCCCTGCCAACACACTTCCTTCAAAAAGCAAAAACAAACAAACAAACAAAAGACTGGGTAAAAGTCCATCAATCATGCTGGAAAAATAATTCTGCTGACCTCTCTGAAGACTCTGTTGTTCTCAAAAGGTGGTTCCAAGTTTCCTGGGAGTTGGGAAAGTGCTGCAATGCATCAAGATTTCAGCTGCAAACCAAGTCAGCTAGAGTCAAAGGGAAGCAAGAGACTCACTCCCTTTCCCCTTTGCTTTATTCAGAAGGAATCTATGGCCTGTGTCTGGAAAGGGGAGTGGCTTGAGGTCAGGTCTCTGGATCCCAGACGTGTGGCCTTCCCACAACACCACACTCTTGAACAACAGTGAAACTACGATGGAATGATGGAATATCTTGAATCAATGTATCCCCAGATAAAAATATGTCCCATCTCTGTGTGGTATTGGTAGATCTTTAGTTCTATCAAGATTAAAAAAAAAAAAGAAGTGCTTGTGCACACACGTACACACACACACAACCACACAGAAGCACTTTGCCACAGGGATAAGGGGTAATAAATGATCTTTAGCAAGTGTATAGTTCAAAGCTTTAAAGAGTTTATCTGAAGAAGACTTTGAATAGGGTACAATGTCTTATGAGTTCTCCCAATAACCAGTAACTGTGCCTTGCTGAATAAGCAGAAACATTTTTAATGACTGCTAGAGAACTATAGGACTGTGACTACCTTAGAGCTGGGTTTCCTGGGACTTTTCGTTTCCTGCACTGCAAACCACAAGGTAGAATTCATACCTTTGCTAAAGCTTTGTCTTCTGAAGGTTGGTAACCAGTTTTTGTTTACTCCCTCCTGGAATCTACTACTTTGACCACCACTAATTATCCCAACCTCTACTTCCACCACTAAAGATGCCCCTGCAGCACATTTTAGCCTTACAGTATCCCTAGGAAGTGGGTCAGAACCCCTTCCAGTTGGGAGTGAGTAATGCGCCAGCAGTTGAGAGAGGCTGAGTACAGTTTATCAAGTTCAAGCCAAGAAGGAGGACTGTATCTGGGGAAGTCCAGAGGAGCCAGGTCCTGGTACAGGAGACCAAACATCTAGATAATGAAAAGGTCGAAAGCCTTATGTCTCAAAATTCAGAGATGGCAACTGAGACCAGAACAAGTGCCAGCGGAGGGGCTATGAGGACCTGCAAATAAGGTGTTCAGATGCTATCCTCACCTGTCCTGTTTCTGTTTCCTCTGGGAAATTCAATTTTGGGCAGGAGCTGCAATAGGATTGTTTTTTAAGGATTTGTCCAGTAATTTAGAGCTTCCTGGATGTGGGTGAAATGAGAGAAATGGAACATTTCCAGGCCTTTTAAATTGTAGCCTTCTGAGCTATGACTTTCTGAGTTCTCTTTTCCGACTCACACTGGGTCTCTTAAACTTATCCTACCTTTTGTAGCAGCTCCAAGTGGAGGAGTCCATGTCATGCCCTATGCCTTTCCCCCTCTTGATAATTAAACTCCCTTTTTAGGATATGAGAGATTGAATTGTCACTTGATCACTGTGTAGATTTATATGACTTACCCATGCAAGTCTGGCATAGTAACAAAATTCACCAAAGAAATAGGATAAGAAAAAGTACCTGTTATGGTTTTGATATAAGGTGTCACCCAAAAGCTCATGTGTGAAACAATGCAAGAAATTTTGCAGGTGAAATGATTAGATTGTGAGCTCTTCAACCTAATTGATGGATTAATCCATTTATACAGATTGATAACTGTAGGCAGGTAGGGTGTGGCAGGAGGAAGTAGGTCACTGGGGGTGTACCTTTGAGGTTTCTATTTTTTCGCTGGTGAGTAAACTGTCTCTGCTTCCTGTTGCTATGTCCTGAGCTGCTTTCCTCTGTCATGGCCTTCCACCATGTTATTCTGCCTCACCTTGGGCCCAGAGCTATGGAGTTGGCCACATCTGGAGTTTTAGACCTCTGACCCATGAGCCAAAATAAGGTTTTCCTCTCTGCATTGTTCTGGTCAGGTCTTTTGGTCGCAGAGATGAAACATCTGACTAAAAGAGTACCAAATACTGTGAAGTAAAGTTGATCCAAATTGCTATTGCCTCTACCTTGAGCATCAAAGGAAACAAAACAGGAATAGGGAAGAAGAGTCAAGGTTAGGATGCAGATGGCCTCTCCCAAGGCTAAATCTGTAGAAGAGAGTTGGATGGTGGAATCAAAAGTCAGGAAGGAGACAGACACATTTGAAGAAATAGTTTCCAAAGCCATCCATGCAGGATATCTGAGATACATACATATATATACGCTTTTATACACACACATCTATATATATATATTTTTTTGTAGTGAAAATTTGAAAAGAAAATCAGAAAAAATGATGATATTTTCTATCTAGAACAAAATTGACCAACATCCTTTTACAAAAATCTTTTCTACTCTCAGGCAGGACTCTCATGTGCTAGGAGAAGAATAGCTGTGACTCCTATCCCATGCTCAAAGTATGAAGATCTTCAAGATGAGAAGAAGTTGTGGGAAGACCCACAGCTCAGGAATGAAAGGCAGACAAAGGTTTTGGGTGTGAAAGGAGATACAGGAGCTGTTGGAGGGGAGGTAGAAAAGAGAGTTTTGAGAAGGGAAGGGAATCCACCTAGGACACTCTTTAGCAGACAAGGATAATTTATGTGAAGATAACCTTAAAGTCAGCAAGGTCCATGTCTATAAATAAAACTTGAAAAATAATGATCTAGACTGAGACACTTCATTAAACTTTACACCTTTTGTTACAACTATCCATTGAGCATTTCCTTAACGCTCTAGGTCTGTGTCTCTTGGATCAACCATCAACATTATGATGAATAGGTTATACCTGATACATTTTAAGTGGATCTCAGAGTTTCCCTAGAAAAGTATCTTTTTTTTTTATCAAGAAAAGAATCTGGACAGTTTTGATATATGTACTATAGGGAAGTAAAGCCACTGAAAATTTGATCCAAGGTCACTGAATTGTTCCACAGTCATGAAACTTTATGTTACGTAGAAACATTGATATTATGTCAGTTGGAATAGGTGTCTATCACTGTGCAACAAAATTTTAAATGTAACCCAACTCTATGCTATCTACAGTAGACTTACTTCAAATTTAACATAGGCATGTTGAAGGGAAAAGAATAGAATAAGATATATCATACAACTATTAACCAAAGGAAAACAATGTCCATATTAATATCAGATAAAGTAGACTTCTGAATAAAGAAAACTATCAGAATGGAGAGGAGCTTTATGCAATGATGAAAGGGTCAATATACAAGGAAGACATAGAAATCTTAAATTTGTATTATCAAACAACAAAATACATGAAGCAAAACCCAATAAAATAGAAAAGAGAAATAGGCAAATGCACAATTACAGATGAGAATTCAAGATCAAGACCTCGCTCAACACTTGATAGAACAACTAGGCAGAAAATCAGTAAGGATATAAAAAAAACTCCATCAACCAACAGGATCTAATTGACGGTTATAGACTATACCCCAAAACAACAGAATGCACATTCTTTTCAAGTCTGTATACAATGACATCAAGACAAATCGTAAAAATGGGCATAAAGCAAAACTCAATAAACTTAAGAGTTTAAATCATTAAGAGCATGTTCTCTGACCACAATAAAATCAAACTAGAAAATCAAGAACAGAAACAAAACAGTAAAATCTTCAACATTTAGGAATCAAACAACACAGACCTAAATAACCCATGGGTCAAAGAAGAAGTGTCAAGAAACACACACACTCAAATGAATGAAAATGGAAATACCACATGATAAACTTTGTGGGATACAGCAACATCAATAATGAGTGAACTTTATCACAGCAAACATACATTAGAAAATAGTAAGGACATCAAATAAGTAAAATAAGTTTCCATCTCAAAAATTTGCCAATTTCAAGAGTGAAACAGGATATTAATGTTTAGACCTGACATACATCAAAATGATAATAAAAGAATAATACAAAAAAATCTATACATGTGAATTTGAAACTTAGACAAAATGAACTATCTCAAAAAGCACAAACTATCATATTCACCCAATATGAAATACATAAATTGAATAAAATTACAACTACTGAGAAATTGAATTAATAATTTCTAAATGATGACCAAAAGGTCATCTCCAGATTCAGATGGTTTTGCCGAAAAATTTTACTAAATATTTAAAATAGAATTAATATCAATTCTACACAATGTTTTTAGAAAGTAGAAGTAAAGGGAAGATTTTCTAACCCATTCTATGAAACTACTACTACCTTGATTAATAATAAAAAGACAAAATAATACAAAAAAGGAAAAGAAAACTACAGACTAATATTCCTCTTGACTATGGATGAAAAATCTTTTGTATTGATAACACGTTAACAGGTTAAAGAAAAAATAATCATATCAATTCATACAGAAAAAAACATCGGACAAAATTCAACATCCAATTGTATAAGAACTCTTAGAATAGTAGTAGACATTTCCTTAATCTTATAAGGAGTTTTTACTAAAAATCTACAGTTAATATTATACTTATAGTGAAAGACTGAATAAGAAAATATATTTCACCACTTTCATTCTACACATTGTTGGAAGTTTTAGCCAGTGCAATAAGGTAAGAAGAGAAAATATAAGGCATATAGAGTGTAAATAACAATACCAGACCTCAAACTATGCTACGGAGCTATACTAATAAAAACAGCATGGTATTGGCTCCAAAACAGACATGTAGACTAATGGTACAGAATAGAAGACACAGAGACAAACCCACATAAATACAATTATCTCATACTAGACAAAAGTGCCAAAAACATTCACTGGAGAAAAGATAGTCTATTCAACAAATGGTGCTGGGAAAAATGGAAAACCACATGTAACAAAATGAAATTAAACCTTTATTTCTCACCCTGCACAAAACTCAACTTAAAGTGGATCAACAATTTAGGCACTAGAACAGAGACCCTGAGCTTAATATAAGAAAAAGAAGACCCAAATCTTCACCATGTCAGCCTAGGATCTGACTTCCTTAACAAGACCCCTAGAGCACAAGAAGGCAAATCAAGGATCAATAAATGAGATGGATTCAAACTAAAAAGCTTCTCTCAGCAAAAGAAACAATCAATAATGTGAAGAGAGAGCATATAGATTGAGAGAAAATCTTTACCACATGCATCCCAGATAAAGCATTAATCTCTGGGATATATAAAGAACTCAAAAAACTTAACACCAAAAAAAACAAATAACCCAATCAATAAATGGGCTAAGGAACTGAACAGACACTTCACAGAAGAAGATATACAATTGATCAGCAAATATATGAAAAAAGCTCAACATCTCTAGCATTTAGAGAAATGCAAATCAAAACTACCAATCAGAATAGAAATTATCAAGAATACAAGCAACAATAAATGTTGGTGAAGATGTGGGGAAAAAGGTACACTCATACATTGCTGGTGGGATTGCAAATTGGCGCAACCATTATGGAAAGCAGTATGGAGTTTGCTCAGAAAACTTGGAATGGAACCACCATTTGACCCAGGTATCCCACTCCTGTGTTTATCCCCAAAGGACTTAAAATCAGCATACAGCAGTGACACAGCCACATCAATGTTTATAGCAGTTCAACTCACAATAGCTAAACTATGGAACCAACCTAGATGCCCTTCAACAGATGAATGGATAAAGAAAATGTGGTATATTTATACGATGGAATATTACTCAGCTTTAAAGAAGAATGAAATTACGGCATTTGCTGGTAAATGGATAGAGATCGAGAATATCATGCTAAGCGAAATAAGCCAAACCCAAAAAACCAAAGGCCAAATGTTTTCTCTGATATGTGGACACTAATTCACAATAAGGGGGGAGGGCAGATAGGGAAGAATAGAGTTACTTTATATTAGGTAGAGGGGAGTGAAGGGTGGGGAAGGGCTATGGGGGTAGGAATGACAGTAGAGTGAAACAGATGTTATTACCTCATGTACATATATGACTCATGACTGATGTGACTTTACAATATGTACAATCAGAAAACTGAGAAATTGTACTCCATTTACATATGACCTATCAAAATGTATACGTGCATTCTACTGTCATGTAAAACAAATTAGAAATTTTAAAAATTTAAATAAATAAATAAAATCATTTTTAAAAATATAAATAAATAAATAAATAAAATTATCCCTGTTTGTCTAGTAGAAAATCCCAAGGAATTAACAAAAAAAGAACTCTTGGACTTAAAAAGCATGCTCAGCAAATTTGCAAGACATGAGATAAAAGGACAATAATCAATTGTATTTTGATATACTATCAGTGAACATGAACACATGGGTATAAAATTAAAAATACAACATCATTTAAGATTTTTCAAAATAAAATACTTTGATGTAAATCTAACAAACATGTAGGACTTGTATGCTGAAAACTACACAGTGCTGATTTAAAAAAAATCAAACGTGTACGTCCATGGAAACAGTCCTCATCCATGGGTGAGAAGATTCATCATAATCAAGATATTAGTCCTTGAGTAATGCACCTCTTTTTGAAATGTTAGGATGACTTTGTATAGATACAGAAAAAAGAAAAACATTTGAAAATATATATGGAATGGCAAGGGAACTGGAAGAGCAAAAAAATTTTTTTTTTTTTTTGCAGTGCTGGTGATTGAACCCAGGGCCTTGTGCTTGACAGGCAAGCTCTCTACCAACTGAGCTATATCTCCAGCTCTGAGCTAAAATAATTTTGAAAAAGAAGGATAAAGTGGAAAAATTCTGTCTATTCTAATTAAAGACTTGTTATATAGTTACAGTAATCAAGTCTATACAGTATTGGTGGAGGGTAGACATAGATCAATGGAACAAAATGGAGAACCCTGAAGTACCTCCCCTCTAAAATGTGCCTCCAAAACGATTGTAAATAAGCACTTGATGTTAAATAAGCACCTGAAAAAGTGTTTGATATTCTTAGGTTTAGAGAAGTGCAAATTAAAACTACAGTGACTTTTCACTGTTCATTTGTCAAAAGAGCTAAATATTTTAAAATAGTGAAAATCTAATGGTGGTGAGAATGTAGAGGATGGGGATCATTCATACATTGCTGGAGGGTTATAAAATGATGCAGCCTGTCCAAAAAATATTTTGAAAAACTGAACATGCAACCCATCAGTTGCATTCCTGAGTGTTTATCCCAGAAAAATAAACATGACCCCATAAGAATCTGTATATGAATGTTTATAGTAGCTTCATATGTAATAGCTAAAACCTGGAAGCAACTCAGATGTTTAATGGGTAAATGATTAAATAAATTGTGATATATCCAAATCATGGAATCCTCTTGATGAAAAGAGTAAATGGTTTGTACACATTGCAACCTTGGTGAATGTCTAAAGAACTATGTTGAGTGAAAAAACAATCCCCAAGTTTTATATATATTTTACATATCCCATTGTTTAAATGACAAAATTATGGAAATGGAGAACAGATTAGTGGTCACCAGGGATTGAAAAGCAGGTGGGGACAGATGGTATAGCTATCAAAGGACAACCTGTGAGATCTTTATGGGGATGTTCTGCATCCTGACAGCATCACCATCAACATCTTGGTGTGACACGAGGCTATGGTTTTGCAAGATGTTACCATTAGAAGAAACAGATAAAAGGATCATGGGATCTCTCTGTTTTATTTCTTATAGTTGCATAAGACTTTATAATTATCTCAAAATAAAAATATTATTGTTAAAAAGTTAATTTCACTTATTACAGTAACAAATAAAATGCTTGAGAATAAATTTAATTAAATTCCATTTAATATGGAAAACAAACAAATATTTCCCAGAGAAAATAAAGAAGACCTAAATAAATGAAAAAATAAATCATGTTCATGGGTAGGAGGACATAATACTGTTATCACTTTATCTTAAACTGATTCGTAACTTCAATGCAACCCCAATAAAAACAAAAGCTGGTTCTAAAATGTGTAGAGAAATGCAAAGAAACTGAACAAGCAAATTTGAAGAGTAACAATATTTGAGATTGACTTCTAGTCTTACTATAAAACAATTATAATCAAGAAAATGCACCATTGGTATAAAAATACATTTATAGATTAATGGGGAACATAATAACAAATCCAGAAGTAGATCCATACATATATGGTCAATTGACTTTTGAAAAATGTGCCTACAAAATTCAATAGGAAGAGAGAGTATTTTTTAACAAATAGTATTGGGAGAACTGGATATCAATTGGTGAGAAATATACTCCAATTCTCACTTCACACAATACACAGAAATGACCTGAAAGTAAATTATAAATCTAACATAAGGCTAGAATTATAAAACTTCTACAATAAAACAGAGGGGGAAAAAATCTTAGCAACCTTAAATTGGCAAGGATTTGTTAGGACACAAAAAGCACAATCTCTCTCCTCTGAAATCAAAGAAAATACAGATAAACTGAATTTTAAAAGCTAAAAACTTTGTCTTCAAAAGATGACATTAAGAAAATGAAATGACAAGTCATCCATTAGGAGAAAATATTTGCAGTGCATATATTTGGCAAAGATAGGTATCCAGAATGTATAAAGGACTTTTCTCAGTAAGAAGACACATGGTTTTAAAAAATGTACCAAAGATTCAAACAGACACTTCCCAAAAGAAGTTACACAAAATGTCAATGAGCAATAGAGAGGTCCCAACATCATTAGTCATCAGAGATATGGCAGTTAAAACCACAATATGTTACACACACCCACCAGAACAGCTAAAATTAAAAGTATACAACGGCTGGGGTTGTAGCTCAGTGATAGAGGTCATGTTCGGCATGTGTGAGGACGTGGGTTCAATTCTAAGCACTGCAAAAATACAAAACAACAACAATCAGACAACTTCAAGTGTTAACAAGGAGGACACTGGAGTTCTTACAAACTGCTGGTCAGCAGCTCTAATGTTATAACTTCTTGGAAAACAGTTTGACTTTTTCTTTTAGAGTTAATCATTCACTTACCATATGATTTAGCAAACTAATCCAAAGTAGTGAGTCAAGATAATTTTTAAATGATTATCCAAAGACTTATACCTGAATATTCATGGCAGCTATTTCATAATAGCCATAAATTTGAAATAACTGCAAGGTCCAACAAAAAGGTAGATGAGCTAACAAATTGCACTATATCCATATGCTGGAATACTACTCAACAATGAAAGAAATGAATTACTGATGGATGCCATACCATGGATGAATCTAAACAATATTATACCAAGGAAAGAAGCTGGACATGATTCCACCTAGAAAAGCTAAACTTACTCATAGTGACAGAAAGCAGGTCCTTCATTGCCTGTAGTCAGAGGCAAGGAGGTTGAATGTAAAAGGAAATAGAAAAACTTTTGGGGGAAATGGAGATTATCTGTATCTTAACTGTGGTGGATACCTAAATGGATACCTACATTTTTTAAAACTCATTGAACTATACACTTTTTTATATTGGGGATTAAACCCACTTGATGCTTTACCACGGAGCTATATCCCCAATGCCTTTATAATTTTTTTATTTTGAGACAGGGTCTCACTAAGTTGCTCAGGGCCTCACTAAATTGTTGAAGCTGGTCTTGAACTTGCAATCTTCCTGTCTCAGCCTCTTGAGTTACTGGGATTACAGATGTGTACCACCATACTCAGTGAACTATATACCTGAAGCAAATGCATTGACTGTATTTAATCATGCAAATGGGCCCCTACTTCACACCGAACACAATTAGTTTGAAATTAGTCATGGACCTAAACAACAACGCTACATTATTAAACTTTTAGGGAAAAATCTTTATAAGTTTGCTGAAGGCAGATATTTTGGGACATAAAAATCTCTACTTTAAAAGGAAAAAAAATTAAAAATTGACAAATTTGACTAACTTTCCAAAATCTTTCTCCTTTTAAATCAGTAGCTTATACTGCAGTATGTTTGAATCATCTGGAGAGTAGAAAACCATAAGAAAAACAGAATACTTACCCCAGACTAGTGGAATCAATATCTTCTTGAGAAACTGACTTGAAGTATATGACTTTGGCTATATCGATTTTCAATGCACAAAAATATCTCACATGCAGTTTATGCACCCTTACATTGCTAGTATGTGAAATAAGTGTTTATGACTACAGAAATAAAGAAACTAGTTGCATGTAGATAAATTACTCAACTTGCATTCTTTATTATTATGTACCAGGGATTGTATTAAATGTTTGGCTATAAAAAGTCTCAGGCACAGTCTCTGGTCACAATTCTAGAGGAGTCAGAGTTGTAGGTGGATAAAAAAAAAAAGTTGTGTGAATATATGAAGAGGGACATACACAGATTCTACCAAGTGTAGGAGCTCAGGAGAGGAGTTAGACAAGGTGTCAGAGAGGCAGAAGGGGTTTTCATCAGAACCAGTTCTGGAAAGATGATTAGGTGTGATCTGGTTGTCTTGGACACATAGAGTGGTCTCTCTCCCTCCCCCACCATATACTTGTGCACTACAGGCTGCATATGTATTTTTCAAATCCTAAGTTGTCATGCCTGCCTTGCAGTTGATCTTTCAGTCATCTTTTTTCTATGTTGTCTTAGATCTCTATCAAATGTGGCATGATCAAGAACACTTCAGGGAGAAAATCCACCCCATCTCTTACCTCAGGAGGTCCAGAGTGGTGCAAAGGAAATTTCCAACTGTTTTCTTATATTAGTCTTCTATTGTCTTTTCCAGATGGTGAACGCCAACATCCATGGATACCCCAAGGATGGTGAGGTCAGAATTTCTGATAGATGTCCATTAATTTCATTAGTAACTGTTTCCCCTTTACAGCTCTAGCGCTTACCCTCTGAGTTGTTTCTGGCAGACTTCTGTTAAGCTTATTAGTCAGGTAAGTTAGAATGCATGTTTCCTCCTGTTTCTTTTGGAGGATCTAGGTCTATTATATAACTCCTCCATCTCCATAGAAATACAGAAAACCAAAAGGGGGCTTATTTGCTTTTTGCCCTGCTATTGGCATCTCTAGGAAAACAATCCATCGATAAAATGATTTTAGGACATTGGGACATTTGGTGGGAGGAAGCTCTATCTATACAAAGAGTGAATTCTCACAAATGGTAAACTGTAAAGGGAAAAAGATGATATTTATGGACACTCATCCATTCCCTAGAGAAAGAAAAATAAATAGAAGGCAGGTTGGTAGGTAGATAGACAGACAGACAGATAGATAGATAGATGATAGATAGATAGATAGATAGATAGATAGATAGATAGATAGATAATAGATACACAGATATTAATGTGTCTTCAGACAAACCTTAGAGATAGTGCAGTTGGTTCCAGACCACTGAAATATAGTGATGGGTGTCACAATAAAGCAAATTACACAAAGTTTTCAATTTCCCTGTATATATGAAAGTTGAGTTTAGTCTTTACTGAAGTCTAAGTATTCAATGACATTATGTCCAAAAAAAGTACATGCCCTAATTTTAAAAATAGTCTGTTGCTAAAAATAATAACAATTATCTGAGCTTTCAGTAAGTCTTATTTATTTATTTTGCTGGTTTCCTTAATACGGACAGCTGCCATCTGATCAGGATGGTGGTTGCTGAAGGTTGGAGTGGCTGTGGCACTTCCTTAAGATGAAATGAAAATGAAGTTTGCTACACTGGTGGCTCTTTTCACAAAAAATTTCTCTATAGTATGCGAAGTTGTATGGTAGCATTTTACCCACAGTGGAATATCTTTCAAAATTGGAATGTATCCTCTCAAATCCTACACCTGTTTTATCAACTAAGAGTATGTAATATTCTAAGTCCTCCTTTGTCATTCAGCAATGTGCATAGCGTCTTCACAGGAGTAGATTCCATCTCAACAAACCACTGTCTTTGCACATTCACATAAGCAACTCCTCATTCATTCAAGTATTTTTAAAATTTATATATATATAGCAGGTGGACACAATATCTTTATTTTATTTTTATATGGGACTAAGAATCAAACCCAAGGCCTCATGCATGCTAGGTGAGCACTCTGCCACTGAGCCACAACCCCAGCCCCATCATTCAAGTTTTATCATGAGATAATTCAGTTATTTTCAGGCTCCATTTCTAATTCTAGTTCTCCTGCATCTGCAGTTACTTCTTCACTGAGTTCACCAATCCCTCAAATTCATCCAGGAGGGTTGGAACAATGTCTTCCGAACTCTGGTTAATGTTACTATTTTGACTTCTCTCTTGAATTACAAATATTCTCAATGGCATCTAGGATGGCAAATGCTTTCAAGGAAGTTTCCAATTTACTTTGCTCTGGTCTATCAGAAGAATCACAGTCAATATAGCCTTACAAAATATGTTTCTTAAATAATAAAGCTTAGAAGTTGAAACCACTCCTTGATCCTTGGGCTACAGAACAGATATTGTGTGAGCAGGAATGTGAAAAACATTGATGTCATTGTATATTTCCTTCAGAGCTCTTGGGTGACCAGGTACATTGCCAATGAGTGGTAATATTTTTTAAATAATTTTGTTTTCTGAGAAGATGGTGTCAACAGTCCAGAAGTACTATCCTCCAGAGTAGATTTAGTATAATTTTTAAGGGCCCTGGAATTTTGGAAATGGTAAATGAGCATTGACTTCAATTTCAAGTCACCAGCTTCATTACCCCATAGAGTCAGCGTGTCCTTTGAAGCCAGACATCGACTTCTTTCTAGGTGTAAAAGTCCTGGATAGCATCTTATTCCAATATAAGGCTGTTTCATCCACAATGACAATCTATTGTTCAGTGTGCCCACTTCATCAATTGTCTTAGCTAGACCTTCTGATTGCCTAGCTATGCTTTCTACATAAATACTTGCTGCTTCATCTTGTGCTTTAATGTTATAGAAATGGCTGCTTTCCTTTCCTTAAACTTCACAAACCAACCTCTGCTGGCCTTAAACTTTCTTTTCCTGAGACTTTCTTACCTCCCTCATCCTTTGTTTTGAAGAGTTAGGGCCTTGCTGTAAATTAGCCTTTAGCTTAAGGGAATATTGTGCCTTGTGTGATCTTCTATCCAAACCACTAAAACTTTTTTCCATATCAGCAATTAGATTGTTGTGCTTTCTTATCATTCATGCATTCACTGAAGCAGCACTTTGCATTTCTCCCAGAGTTTTTTCTTTGGACTCACAACTTGGCTAACTGGTACAAAAGGCCTAGTTTGTGGCTATCTCAGTTGTCAACACGTCTTTCTCACTAAGCTTCATTGATTCTAGCTTTTAATGTAAAGTGAGAGATGTGTGACTCTTCCTTTTACTTGAACACTTAGAGGCCATTGTAAGGTGATTAAATGACATCATTTCACCATTTTTGCTTCTCATGGGACAGGAAACCCACGAAGAGGGAGGTTGCTGGGAGAACAGCTGGTTGGTGGAGGAGTCAGGACACAGACATTTATCAGTGAGGTTTGCCATCTTACATGGACATGGTTGGTGATGCCCCAATTACAACAGCAACAGCAGCATCAAAGATCACTGAGCATAGGTCCCCATACAAGATGATAACAAAACAATTAAAATATTGTGAGAATTACCACAATGTGAATAGAGACATGAAGTGAGTGCATGCTTTTGAGAAAATGTCACCAATAAACTTGCTCAGTGCAGGGCGGCCACAGATGTGAACATTTGTGTAAATAACATAATATCTACAAAGTGCAATAATGGAAAGTGTAATAAAAACTAAGCATGTTCATGTATCTATATCTGTCTGTCTACCCACAGAGTCAAACTAATAAACATGCATGTCTTCCAACGCTCCTTCTCCCTCCCGTGCTGAGCAGAAAGGAGGCCAGTGGCTCATTTCCGCCGACAGGCAAATACTCCTGAGGAGCCCACTCACATCTTGCTTATGGATCACAGCCTTCCTGCTGCTTCACCAAATGGCTTCTGGCCTTTACTCAGTGAGCCAATCAGGCTCCCAGAAAAAGCCTTCTTTCCTTCTCAACTGTGCCTCCCAAGACAGATGTTGCATATCAAGAACACCACGTCCTGCCCTGTGGACTTAGCCAGCAAAAACTCACTATCAACCCTTGTCTTCAGGAGATGATGTAATGTTGTGGAGACGTGTGCTACAATCTCCCCTCAAAGGCAGAAGATAGCACGACTCACAGGGGACTGGGGCTGGACATTGGGTGGGCCATTATCCCTTGTCATGATGAGTGTCTATGGTGTGTAAGGCTGCCTAGAAGACTGCCTCTCAGCCTAGGACTTTCTAGGACTGGATTCCACAGCTCGTGGCCAACAAACAGTTCCCAATGCCCTCTGCTTGTAAGTCTTCCTTCTTCCTAGGCTAATGCTGCTGGGGAAGCTGGTAGAGAACTGGAATGGTTTCTTCCAGGTCCTTTAGCTAGGAAGAGGCAGGACCTCAGTCCCATCTCAGGTCTATCTCAAGATCTGCATCTCATGGCTATGGCTCAGTTTCTTTGACTATAATTTTTTTTAACACGCAACATTGCTTATCAAATGGGGTGGTTTTTAAAGCAACATAATTAAACCCTTTAGATTAGACCCCATTAAATTTGAATATTGATAGGATCTATGGTGAGGTTTACCTTCATGTTATTTATAAAGGAAAAGGTTTGGAAAACCAAGAATTATGTAAACCACATTGTTGACTGGGAGTACATGAAAGTACTTAAGCAAATAAAATGTCTTTAAGACACCTCTAACATGAAATAGGCATTAATTTGCATATAGATGAATGATATGATTGCCTCTGTCTGAAATCACTTTTCACTTTCCTCTTCTTTCCCATTTTCCTAACTAACTTATTCAGCTTTCAAGTCATGCGGTAACTCTCACTCCCTATGGGAAGTCTCCACTGAGCCTTATGCTGAGTGACTCGCAGCTACTGTACAGTCTTACATTATCCCATGTCCTGTTATTTTAATGGTTTGTTTTTGATCTGTCCCCCTTGCTAGGCAACAAATTCCACAGGAACAGTAGCAACTGTGTTCTTAGCACTTAGCACAGTCCCTGGACCTTTGCCAAATATACTTGTTAAGTGAATGTATGAAGGATTAAATGACCAGCTAACTACAAATCAGGTTCTTCTAAGAAACTTGTTCTGAATTAGTCACTAAATGGATTGATCAGCCATTCCTTTAACTTTCAACAACTACCTTCTTTTAACAACTATGTGTTTATTGAATGATAATTGTACATCAGATGCCATGTTTAGGAACCAGACTCAATTCTCTGCCCTAAGCAACCGACTGCATCCTGTTCACAGGTCTATAGAATACTGATATTGCTTTGGGACTCATCTACTTACCTTTCAGTCTCCTCTACAGGAAAGCTATGAACTCCTAAAACTCAGAGTTGGGGTCTCATTCATCTTACATTATCAGACCCAGACACAATAAGGAGCAGAGAACTTGACAATTGCATGTGGGGTGATGATATTTTAAACTGATAAAATCCTTTAGAAAACCTTTTGGCAAAATGAATTGAATACCTTACTTATATTCTGTGTCACTTGAGTAAATCATTCAGATTTAAATAAAAATGCCTTTATAAAAATATTCACATCTATAATAGTAAAATCTAGGAACTGGTTAAATTCCTATCTGCAGAGGAAAGGTTAAGTAATCTAGGTACATATGTCTCTGTATTGGAATATTGTCCAGGTTTTATAAATGATGCTAAGAAAGAGCATAGGAGAGCAATTATGAAATAATGTTATATAAAAACGAATTTTTATTTATTTATTTATTTAATTTTGATTCATTGAACACAAATGGAGTACAGCTATTGTTTCTCTGGTTGTACACAAAGTAGAGTCACACCATCTGTGCATTCATACATGTACATAGGGCAATGATGTCTGTCACACATTCTGTTATTATTACCCCCCCACCCCGACCCCACCCCTCCCTTCCCTCTATGCTATCTATCCTTCCTCCATTCTTGCCACCCTTCCACCCCGCAATATGCATCATCATTCACTTATCAGAGAGATCATTTGGCCCTTGGATTTTTGGGATTGGCTAATCTCACTTAGCATAACAGTCTCCAGCATCATCCATTTACCTGCAAATGCCATAATTTTATTCTTCTTTATGGCTGAGTAATATTCAATTGTGTATATATACCACAGTTTCTTAGCTGCCCAATTCACAATAGCTAGATTGTGGAACCAACCTAGATGCCCTTCAATAGATGAATGAATAAAGAAACTGTGGTATAAAAACGAATTTATTTTAAATGCTTATATATTTGTTTTTGAAAAAAATTAAAGAAAGCTAATTTTAGGAAACAGTTTCTAAAAGAATATACCAAAATTTTATGTTTGGCAAATAATTGTTATTTTGCTTTTATTTCCCTATGTTTAAGTAATTTCCAAATCTTCTTACATATTTTCTTATTTTTATTTTTATTATTTATTCCCACAAGTTTTGATATGTTTTGCCATCTCAAAGTTTTTTCTAATTTTCTTTGTAATTTCTTCTCTGACCCATTGTTATTTAGGAGTGCATCCTTTAATTTCTACATGTTTACGGAGTCATCAATTTGCCTTTTGTTACTGATTTATATCATATTCATATGAAAAACTGATTTATATCATATTACTGATTTATATCAGTTACTGATTTATATCATATTCATATGAAAAACATTGTTGGTATGACTTTAACCCTTTAAAAATTTTGATGTTTATTTTATGGTCCTAGAATGTAGAATCCTAGAGAGTGTTCCATGTGTTATTGGGAAGAATACATTCTGATGTTGCTAAATAGAATGATCTACACATGTCTCTTAAGCCTACTATTTAATTGATAGTGTTCAAGTTTTCAATTTCTTGTTAATCTTCTGCCTATTTATTCTATCAAATGTTGAACATGGAATGTTGAAACTATTATTATTGAATGACTTACTTCTCCCTTTAATTTTGTCAACTTTGTCTTCATGTAATTTGGTGCTCTGTTATTAGGTGCACACATGCTTATGATTGTTAGTTTCCTGATGTGCTTACATTTTTATTATTTAAAACTGTTCTTCTCTGTCTCAAGTAAAATTTTTGTCTCAAAGTTTACTTTATCTTTAGTATAGTCAATGATCTCTCTATTCATATGTGTGTGTGTCTTTTTTGAACTTCTTACTTTCAATCTATTCATGTTCTTCAATCTAAACTGCTTCCCTTGTAGGTGGTTTAAAGTTGGAAGATGTTTGCTTTTAAAAGCCATTCTATCAATCTTTGCCTTTTTGTAGATTAGTTAATCCATTTGCATTTAATATAGTTACTGAGAATGTAGGACTTATAACTTCCATTGTGTTACATACTTCCTATATGTCTTTTTTTGGTTTTGTCTTCTTTCATTACTGCATTCTTTTTTTTTTTTTTTTATACTGGGAATTGAACCCAGGGGCACTCTACCACTGAGCCACATCCTCAGCCCTATTTTGTATTTTATTTAGAGACAGGGTCTCACTGAGTTGCTTAGGGCCTCACTAAGTTGCTGAGCCTGGCCTTGAACTCACTATCCTCCTGCCTCAGCCTCCCAAGTGCTGGGATTACAGGCGTGCGCCACCGTGCCCAGCATTACTGCATTCTTTTGTGTGTCGAATAATATATTCTAACATAACATTTAAACTCCATTATTTTAAGTTTTTGTGAATTGTCTTCCTAGTCTTATTTAAATGAGATACAAAAAGTAAAGAGTTTTCTTCAAAGACATTTATATACCTTTTACATTTACCTATGAAGTTATTTTTACTGATGCTCTTATTATTTCATGTGGATTCAAAGTAGCATCTAGTGTCCTTTCATTTTAGTTGGAAGGAATTTTCAGTATTCCATATAAAGGATGCTTTCTAGTAATGGAGTCTGTTTTTGTTTATATAGAATGTCTTAATAAATCATTCATTTTTGAAGGATACCCTTGGTAGATATAAAATTCTTGATGAAGAATGGGGTTCCACCTACCCATTCTCAGTATTTTAATGTCATTCTACTTCCTTGTTAATTCCATGGTTTATGATAAGAAGTCAACTATTAAGCTTATTGAGAATCTCTTGTAAGTGATAAGTCATTTTTTCTTGTTGCTCTCAAAATCTGCCTGCCTTTCTTTTCTTTCTTCCTTCCTTCCTTCCTTCCTTCCTTTCTTTCTTTCTTTCTTTCTTTCTTTCTTTCTTTCTTTCTTTCTTTTTCTTTTGTTGTCTTTGGCTTTTGGCAATTTGACCATGATGTGTATAGGTATAAATATTTTTCTTCCTACTTGGAATTTGTTGTGCTTTTTGTATGTGTACATTATTATATTTCATTAATTTAGTAAATTTTCAGTCATTAGTTTTCAAATATTCTTTTCTTTTTCTTTCTCTCCTTTTGAAACTCTTATTATGCATATGTTGGTATAGTTAATGGTATAAAATATTTATTTCACAAATCTTTGAGATCTACTCACTTTTCTTCATTTTTTTTCTGTTCTTCAAACTAGATAATCCCCAAATAAACTATCTTTAGACTTGCTAATTCTTCTTGTCAAATTTATGCTGCTATTAAGCCTCTCTAGAATTATTTTCACTTTAGTTATTGACTTTTCAACTTCAGAACTTATAATGTATTTTATTGATACTTCTTGGTTATACATTGTTCTCACACTTTCATATTTTTGATATGATTTATTTTATTTCTTTAAAGTTACTTGTGTTAATAAGCTTTCCATTGTTTTGCCAAGATACCTGACATAAAAGAGGAAAGATTTATTTTAGCTTACAGTTTCAGGCTTCAGTCTGTGATTGGTAGTCTGTTGCTTTGGGGCCTTGGTGAAGCAGCGGTTGAGAGTACATAGAAGAGCTAAGTTGCTTACCTCATGGCAGCTGGAGAGCAGAGACCAAGTGAGAAATAAAGAGCCCTGGGATCCCAAAAGCCCATTAAAATATATGTCCCCCCCAATATCCTAACTTCCTTCCACTAGGCCCCACCTCATTTCTTTCTTTTCTTTTCTTTTCTTTTTTTTTTTTTTTTTTTTTTGATCCACCTCTTAAAGGTATCACCACCTCCCAGTAGTGCCAAAGGCCAACCATAGGACTTGGCCTTTAACACATTGGCCTTTGGGAAACACTTTCAAGTTACAGCAAAATTTATGTTAGCTGTCTTAAATTTTTGTACAGTAAATCCAGTATTTGGGCTTCCTCAAAGGTAATTTCTATTGACTACTGTTTTTTTCCTGTACACAAAGGTCACATTTTCCTGTTTCTTTGTTATTGTTACTGTTTCATGACTTTTCTGGACTTATTCTAGAAAGTCTGAATTCCTTTTTGTGGGTCAATGAAGACTACTCATTATCTTAATGGACAAGTATTGATTTGACAGAGATTTCCTTAAATGCCTAGAACTAATAAATCTTCTGCAATTTGCCAAAGGACTTTCTGTGTGATGTGGCATATCTTCAATGCCTTGGCAATTTGTAACTGTCTTATTTTAAATTTCTTGCTTATGCTGGAACTCAAAAGTCATCTGGAGATGAGATATTAGGGCTATCTGGGGTCTTTCCTAGGTGTATGCATAGCCTTGTATATATATTTGGGCTTCTGGACCCTAGGAATATATTGATGCCTAAAAGGTCTCATTCCCCAGGCCTTCCTTTGACTTCTTTTTCTTTTTACTAGTCTCAGTCCCTCTGTCTCTCTTCTTCTTCTGCCTGCCCCCTCCTCTGCCCCACTGGTATCACTTCCACAGGCAGCTCAACTTTAGATCATTTCACTGATTATTTTCAATATTTGTCCTGGGATGGAGCTTCTCATACTGATCAAGCTGTAAGTCAGGTCAAATATTGACAAGACCTACGAATGAGGTTTGTTTAGAAACCTTCCATAATGGTCAAATGTTGACAATTCCCTAGAGCTGGTGCTTGTTGGTATCTTCAAACCCATTTGATCCTTCCACTGGCTATGAGGTTGCTGGTTTTCATAGGTACAATGACTGTGAAGCTCCTGATTTTCAAGGCTACCGCAAAGCTGAGAGGAGGGAGGTGGGAACAGGGAAAGTTAAACCACTAAGTCCTATTGTTCCCAAATGTGGGACACCTATAAAAACTTAAATTGAGCAAAAAAAATAAATAAATAAAATAACACTTATGGTAACTTTTGAAATAAGTGTTATAATTTTAGAGTTCTATTCTTTGAGAAAAAGAATAGGTGAATGATTAGAGTTTTGGAAAATATATATGTTTATATGTAGGAGTATATAAAAGCTCTAGTTCATATCCAACCTACTTTAATGCATCTGTGTCAATTTTGTTAAAATGTTCACAGACTTTTAATCTTGGGACTTAATGGGTTAAAATGCCCCAAATCTTGCTGTTCTTAAGATTCAGCTATTTTTCTTGAAAAAGCAGATTATTGTAAGGCTTTGGTTAATTCCCAGAGCAATGAAAAAAATTATTTTGACAATTTTCCTTGTTGCCTCTTAGTTTTTCAGAGGTTCTTAGTTACCATCCCAGAAGTTCTGCCTCTTATTTCCCCTTTTCTAATGCAAAAGGCATTGGAAAATACATGACTTCAATTGCACCTTAGATTTTTTAAATTTACCAATATATCCTAGAAATACTTCTCTATCAGTTCATAGAGATCTTTTCAACACTTCTGACTCCACTTTAATTCCTTTGTGTAGGTGTGTTATTATTTTTAAATTAATCTTATAACAAGGTTTGCATTGTTTTAAGTTCCTTTATTTCCTTAAGTTAATTTATTTTAATACTTAACACTTTCTCAATGTTCGAAGTTATGGTATTTCCCATGCTTTTTCTGACTTAGTTTTCAAATAATCATATTCATTGAATAATCATTTGAAGTAGGTATAGAAGGAGATATCCCATTTTGCAATGAGAAACTGAAGCTTATTGAGATGAAGAAAGGTCAGACATCTAGGTGATGGAATCAGGTCTAGATTCTCCAAGTCTCTCACACCAAAGTTCTTGCTATCAATTACTATGTTGGATATTGAAGGGAGTCCTTCAATGATCTAAAGCCACCAGTGTCCTTGTTCCAGTTTGGCAATGACTTGTTGCAACTTGAGCAACTTCAGAGGAAAACAATGTAGTCAGAGTTGCATGATGGAGGCACATGAATGGAACCTCCTGTGTATCAGAAGATTCACCAGTTCATGGCCTTGAGAAGCAGAAGCCAAAGCAAAAGAGAATGGGAGGATGCTACATAGCAGCTAAGAAAGTTATATTTATGTGCACATGAATGATATCTCAGGATCTTCCCACAGGCATAAAATTTTTCTAAGAGACATTAGAGATTATTCTATAACAAGTGAAAAAATAAATACAATTATTAATTGCTAACATAGATTTACTGGATTTAGCAGATAAAAATATAGGACATTCAGTTAGTTTGAATTTCAGATAAATAAGCAGTGTTTTTATTTTTAGCATAAAATAATTTTTTAGCAATTATTACGTGGGACATCCAAATCTTAAAAAGTTGCTCATTATGTATCTGAAATTTCAGTCTAACTGAATGTCCTGTAGTTTGTCTGGCAACCCTATTTAATGTGTCTTTATATACTTCCCAAGCTACTGAGGCCTGAAGAAATCATTTATGCATCACAAAGAGATAACTGGAAATGTCCCCATCGTTGAAATGCCATCCTAGCATCTTGCATCATGCATATAGTACTGTATGACCCTGAACATGTGTGTATCTCAATACTTGAGTTCCTCCTATTGCAAAATAGAATTCTTGCTAAAGATAAGGAGATCCAGCAAATATATGTGAGGTTCCTTTGTACAGTGTCTTATGCATGCTAATTTTCAAAAGAAACTGTACTGTGATTTTGGAGTTTCTTTATACTTCCTTGACAGTTGTGGGATCAGCGCTCCTCTTTCTTCTCCCTTACATTTTTATCTTTTTTGAAAGGTAGGAAGTCAAAAATTGACCAGCAGGCTTGGAGAACTGCTATGTACTGCTGATATTCTGTAATTGATATTTATTCTGTTCAGGAGGAAACTCTCCCTTTGCTCTTCAAATTGGGCAAGAAATTTCTGAACAAGTTGACCAATATTCTTCCTTCTCTCTCAAAAGGCCAAAATATCTATAAGACTCCAAGTAGATCTTCTTCTGTGCCCCTCAGCTCTGTTATCTATGCACAGCCTGTGACCCAGACAGTGGAGGATTCCAGGAAAACCAGGCAGTCATACGGAAGCAAGCTGTGGAAATTTTTCTTGGTCTATCAGGTTCTCAGTCAGAATTACAGTGAGACCCTGACCTTCACAGGTTGAGCCAGAAAGGGCCCTGGGCCTACTTTGTAAAATCCATTGATTTACTAGTAGCCTCGCTGCACACCCATGAATGGTCTGCTGCCTTCTCCATTAAACACATGTGTTCAAAGTTTTACACATTGCCTCCTGAGTTTCTGTAACAGATCTGTTTGATCCTGTTTGAAAGTAAAACTTAAGAGCTACAGAAATGACAAATTTATTATTTTCATATAGAATTTTGAATTACAACTGGTCTTAACAGGTCTGAATGTTTTTTGTTTGTTTGTTTTACCATTTCTCAAGGATTTCAGATTCTTGTACAGGAAAGGTCTGAAGATAAATTCTCTTTTAGCACTCATAAATTTTTTTTCTTCCTAGATGTTCCCACCAGAAACGTTGAGAAAAATGATTTTGTCCACAGCTTTTTATTTGATTCATTCATGTAGGATCTAAGTGAGACTGTGAGATATTTACAGGGTCTCAGGTCCTCCAGAAAGGAATCCCGATAAAGATTTGCAATAAAATCTTTGTAAAGTTTAATGAAAGTTGCAAAGTAAAATAGTCTAAGAATTTAGAATTCATAAGATAATAGATATTTGAAATTTTACACATAAATGTCTATGTAATCACCTAAAAATTAAGTATATTTCTTCATTTGATTACCTCAAAAGGCTTATTGAGCTGATCAGACTTTTAAAACTCCTTTATAGATTGAGATTTCTCAAAAGAAAAAATTTTAATTTTTATGATTATAACCTAATTTAATATATGGGTAAGGTACAAACTTTCTTAAATGATTAATTGTAATTTATTTTTGAAATAATTTATAAACATAATTGCCACAGCACCTACTAAAGATGCTTCCATTTCTTTGAACATTGCTCTACAAAAATTATTTCATACAAATAGACAAAATTATACTATGTACATATGTAAATATACCACAGTGAATTCCATTTTTATGTTTATCTACAAAGCACCAATTTTAAAAAAAACAATAAATAAATAGAAGGAAATGGGAGTAGGGAAACGAAAGCACAGAGAGAAAAGAAGAAGTATCAGAAAGAAATGGGGCAAATTATATTCCATGCGTGTGAGATTATGTCAAAATGAACCCCAGTACAATTATTGTGCATTAATAAAAACATTTTAAAACTTTTCATACAATGAACATGCCATTTATGGAATCAAGAAGCCAAAGTCTTATAATCACTTGGACTAGAACGAGTCCTTGCATTCCATCCCACAACTGGGTGGCTCTAGATAGCAATAATTTATTATATACTTCAAAATAGCTAGAAGAAAGGATTTTGAAAGCTTCAAACACAAAGAAATGATGTTAGAAGTGATAAATATGCTACTTACTCTGATTTGATCATCACACATTTTATATACATGTATCAAAATATCACATATCTTAGAAATGTGTACAATTACTATGTGCCAATTTAAAAAATGGTAAAAGCATAGGTGCGTTGTCACATGCCTGTAATCCCAGCAACTCAGGAGGCTGAGGCAGGAGGATCTCAAGTTCAAAGCCAGCCTCAGCAACTTAGGCCCTGAAAAACTTAGCAAGATCCTGTCACAGAATAAAATATATTTTTAAAAAGAGGGGCTTGGGATGTGATTCAGGGGTTAAGTGCCCCTGGGTTCAATCCTGATACAAAACAAAAAACAAAAAAAACTAGAAACTGGACTTATGAAATAGGTGTTATTACTTTCATTTTGCAATGAGACTCTGAAAACCTAAGTATCATTCCCTAGAACCCGCAGCTGATATTTTAATCAAGGTCTTCTGTTCAAAATACAAGCATACCAAAATGTGGGGGGGATAGATGGCAAGAATGGAGGAAAGATAGCTAGCATAGAGGGAAGGGAGGGTGGGGGCGGGTGGGGGGTAAAATTAATAACAGAGTGTGTGCCAGATACGTTTCTCTAGTTTATGTACAACCAGTGAAACAATACCCCCACTCCAATTTGTTTTAAAAAAAAAAAAAAAAAAAAAAAATAAAAAAAAACAAAATACAAGCATACATAACATTTATATGAGACATTGTTTGTAACTAATATTGATTTAATGAGAGTATGTGGCTTAAAGTAATGTTAGCAGGATTACCAATTTTGGCATTGACAATTCTGATGTGGTTGATAGAAATATGCATAATAATAAAGGAGAAGGAGAAGTTAATCTTGAAGGAACCCCGAGACCTTGGAAAGCAATAAGAAGTTTGGAATGAATACACGAAGGCTGCTTTCTGAAAGACACTTTGTAAGGGACACAACAATTGGTTGATACTCTGAATTATTGTAAATACTCACCAGTGTTTGGCCAAGGTTCCATTTATCCCAGCAGGGCTGTGTCAGGATCCAAACACCCCAGACTGCGGTTAGTATTGTCCTTGATGCTATGGCCTCTGGGGTCAAGAGTCCAGCTTGGAACAGTTCCTCAATTACCCATAAGAGGCTCTCAGGGTAGCACCCTTAACACATCCCAACTTCATGATGTCTCCCCTCTGATCTAAAACAGTGTTAGTGCTTTATTGAAACACAGGGAGTCAGAGGGAACCTCTTCAGGCTACTATAAAAAGCCTAGCTAATTAAGTCATTCAACCCTTCATAAAAATCAGCCCAGTGGTAATTTGGTAATTACTTAACTGAAGAAGGTCAAGAGGAATTCTATTATGACCAGGAATTTACATCCAACATCTAAATTAAGAACTCATCACCATTTTGTCTATTTCTACTTTTAATATATGTCTTAGAGATTGAGAAACTTACAAAAGCACCATGAACTATTTTCTCACCATAGATTAGCCCCACCTGAGCTTAACATTTTGCCATAGAATACAGAGCTGCACCCTGATCCTGTGAAGACTTTGCTGAAGAACTCCAGCTGGTCCTTCAGGATTCTGGTCCTAGTATTGCCCACCCTGGACTGTACCTATTTTACCCATGAAATGATGGAATTGGATGAGATAATGGAACTCTAGACCATTTCTCCCTTCCAAATCCTTTTTTTTTTCACATTTTTTATTGGTGCATTATAGTTGTTCTTAATGATGGGATTTGTTTTTGCATATTTGTACATGCACATAATATAAAAATAGAACTTGGCCAATATCACTCCCCAACTCTTCCTTCCTTCCAAATTCTATGATTTCCTTCCTTCCTTCCAAATTCTATGATTTCCAAAGGGTTATGGAGAAAATAGCTTCCCACTTTTAATAAAGCTCTCCTTCTCTTGCTTACACCCAATAGAGTTTGTGTTTGAATGTGGAGGAGTAGAAGGTGAAGGAGGGAACCAGGAAGGTATGAACCCAAGGTCAATCAAAGCCCAATCTGTGATTTCCTGTCTGTCCTGAGAAAAGGGATTTCCCAAGCTTCAGAGCCAAAATTTTGACTATCGCTTGTTAACTCCATTATGGATAACAATCAGCTTAATTAACAATGGGCATGCACCACACAATCAAAAAATCTCATTTGTATTTGGCAACAAAAAGTTTCATCAAGGAACAGTTGGCCCCTTTGGTCTATAGTTAGGCACAGACGAAAAATAGAAAAAGTCAATAAAGATTATCTCAGAAACTCATTACTTTAAAATAAAATGATGAACATAATCCCAGAGTATGTAATGCATTGGAAGAACATTAACTATTATTTTCAAGATGTTGACTGAACCTTGTGAAATGAGATGGTTATTTATAGAACTTTGATATTCTAGAAAATTCTGTGACCACCAAAGCAGCCTGACAGCTTTGTATGTGCAAAGGATGTGATCTTTTTTATTTAGAACAAAAAGGAGAAGGCCCTCAGTGTCTCCCATGAGGTACTGTGTGGGAGGGAGACGCAGTTTCAGCCAAGTCACTGTTCCACAGCAAAGTGCCTTACATGACCTGGGAGAGAATGAGTCAAGTAGTGTTAAGTCCATGAGAACAGCTTGTGTTTATAGCAGAAATATGAGGAGTGAGACACAGCTGGACAGGAACCTAGCACACTGTGTGCTAATGCTGATAACCTACTATGTGCCAGGACTGTTCTTGGTCCTAGGGAACAAGTAGGGCAACAAGACCAATATAGTCCCTACCCTGAATAGAGGAGTAAAGAGATGTCTTCAATAGAGTAGGCCCAAGCTGTAATTTTCCAACTGTGCTCACACCAGGATGTCTCAAGAATCAGACATAGTCTTAAAAGTGGGACAAGTCCATGAAGTACAAAGTGCAAAGAAAGATGAGGTCAGTTTTCGGTGGCATAAGACCTCACATAGCACCTCAGAAACTCAGAAAAATTAATAGAAACCCTTAGGATTTATAATAGGAATAAGTTTCCATTTTTAGGGTCTCAATGATATAACCAAGTAATTCTCATGTCTTATCTCAACTAAAAGAAAATTTAGACAATTGACACCCATTTTTGAAAGGTTGAGGATCCATAAATTAGAGTCTGGGGAAGGAGGCCTTACTTCAGGTTTGGATACAAAGCATACTTTCATTTGGAAGCAAAGAATGAGACTCAGGATAGTTTGCTAATGACTTATTAAATTGTCATAATAACACATTATTTACATGCAAAGATATAACAGACTGAGCCTCCATCTCATGTAAGTAGAATTGTTTCACTAGTAATGAGAATACTTTTGGGTTCTGTGACCCAAAGCTTTTGGTCACTGTGACCAAAGTACCTGATAAGAACAACTTGGAAGAGAAGAGATTTAGTTTGGCTCACAGTTTCAGAGCATTCAGTCCATGGCAGGAGGACCTGGTGGAGGAAAGCTGCTCAATTCATGACAGCCAGAAAAGAGAGAGAGAAAGGTGCCAGGAACAGATATAGTCCCCAGGGTCATGTACCCAGTGACCTACTTCCTCCAGCCATGCCCCACCTGCCTATAGTTACTACCCAGCAGTTCATTAAAATTATGCAACCATCAAATGGATTTATCTGCTCATGAGGTTATCACTCTCCTGATCCAATCTTTTTACCCTTGAACTTTGCTGCTTTGATTGACACATCAGCTTTTGGGGGACATTCCAGATTGAAAACAATAGGCTCATACAAGGTCTTCCAGCTAGGTGTATAACAGGTGCCACAGGGCAGCACAGTGTTATGGAGCATAGAATAATGGCCTGAGTGTCGTGGATTCCTGCCCCCCTACTCCTGTGCCTGCTCCAAGTAGAGGGAAGTCTAACTGATTTGCCTCAGTATTAAGCTCAGGAGCATGGCTTCAGTTTCATGGCCAGACATTGGACCATGGTGCCTTGATTTTGGGGAACTATGTAATTTTACTAATGTCATGATAGTTTTATAAGCCATTGTGTAAAAAGTTAAATGCAAGTATAGGTGCTCCTTAACTTACAACATTTTCAATTTATTTGGGTTTTATTGGGATGTGACTCAATTGAAAGTAAAAAATGCATTTAATACCAAACATCCTAGCTTAGCAGCACAGCACATTGTAGAGGAAATACTGTTTCCCTTCATGATCATGGGGCTAACTTGGAGTGTGGCTCCCTGCTGCTGCCCAGCATCACAGAAGAGGATTGAACTGTATATCACTAGCCCAAGAAAAGAGCAAAATTAAAAATATGTCCTCTGTAGAATACATATCATCTTCCTACCATTTTAAAGTCAAAAAAGTTTTAAGTCAAACCATTAAAAGGTGAGAACCTTCTGTATTTAAATCCTGAATTTTCCTGGACAACTAATAAAACCAGCCTGATAGATCTACCAAAATTTAATTTTAAGAGACCCCAAAATAAAATACCTTGTGCCACTAGAGTCTTTGTCCAGTATCTCTGATGATTAATAATAAATTAAATGGAGACATTCATTTGGGGAATATTTATTATAATCCATGCAATTCTATTTACCAACATGATTTCCAATTTTCTTCCAAGATATTTTAATAACTGAAAAATATAAACATAAAATATTTCTGGCACACTTATATTTAATATTAAATTCCAATTAAAATTTGACCAGAACAAAAGAGAACTGTGAAGCCACATGAATATTCCAATCATACAAATGGGCAAGGTAGAAAGTGGAGGGCAGAAACAAGAGGCAAGAGACAGATGATTCCTATTGTTGATAAAAAATAGTTGTCCTTTAAATCAAAAGTTTTCAATAATGCCTAAAAGAAGTCATTGTCCAAGGAATTTGAACAGAGTCCAAACCTTTGCTATGCCTCTTAAATTACCAACAGATATTTTGGACTTGTTTTGGAGTGGGATATTTTTTTAAATTGTCTAAAGATTTCATTGAATTTCTTCCCACAGAATACTGAACTTTTTGATATGTGGTCAGCTAAAGATATTTTGGATTTTATTATAGTGGTGATGGAGATGTCGATAGTAGAAAGCAAGTTATGGTGGGTAGGGGGAACATTTCTTGCCTTCGTCCCCTTAAGTCTATGGGTGAGTCCCATTGGGACACCTGAGGATGCTGACTCATTAGAGTTCCAATTCTCCTGGCCATCCTGGCACCTCTTTGATTATTCAGGCTTCCCTCTAATAATCTTAAAGAAATGGTGGAGAGACACCAATATTTCATGTGTGCTTAATTAAGGGTAGGGTTTTGATAGAGAAAGGCAAGGGGAGGTAGCAATGGAGTATGTATTTTTGGAAAGAAACAGGATAAGCAATCATTGGCACCAGGTCAGGAGGAGGGAACAGATTAGAGCAGCTGGATTTGACTGGTAAAAATATGGAAGAAAAGGGAAGATAGTTTAGACCAAATTGTGAAGATCATCACAATGAAATTATGTGACCTCAAGCATATCTATAATCCTCAGCTGATTCATCTATAAAATTGTGAATCTGGCATAATCCATCTCTAATTTCTCCCCAACTTTCACATTTTCATATGTATACTACAGGCTTGGATATTGTTACCTTGAAAAAACATGGGACTTGAGATACAGATTCAAGAGTCATTCCTGGAGAGTTGGTATTTAAAGCAGTGTGGTTGGCAATTCTACCAAGATAAGGTGCGGAGAGAGACAACAAGAGGATCAAGAGTAAAACTTAGGGTCATACTCATGATCAGAGGAAAGAAGTGGGAGGAACCATCATGGAGGTAAAAGAATTCTACCAAGAGGAAAGAGGAGAATCAGGACAAGGTCTTCCCAACAGGGTCTTCTACTGTAAGACATCAAGGGAGATAAAAAATGAACAGAGGAAATTGCATATGGCACATGAGATATAACTGATAATCTTCAAGAGAAAATGCATAATAGTAAGTGTGACTACAGAGAACCAGCCCACAGATCTGGCTGCACTGAGAATGATCGATGTGAGATGAACTCTGGAGGCCAGGTAATATGCCTGATGTCTTACAATAGGTAAGTTGGCAAGATGGAGAAATCTAGGTGAAATGCCACAGAACTGAGGCTCCTTAGAGGAGCTGACTCAGCCTGTCCACCATTTGCACTCACTTTGTACCACTAGAATTTGCTGGATCAAAGAGAGTTTGGACCAGGACCCTCTCACAATCCACATCTTGCTTCTGATAGACAAGAAGAATGTTCACAGGGATGGTGCCAGATTTAGAAAAATCCTGAGTGTTTTCTACCTAGTGGGCCCTAACCAAGTCCCCTCTTCAGACATAGGTAAAACAGAAAAGTAATTAGAAACAAATGAACAGACCAGAGAGAAAGAGAGGAGGATTGAGGCAGAGCAGGCTCTTTGCAATGACTGAGTCCATACCCACCTCTTCCCAAGATGAAGTGATGGTGCTGTTATAGGGTGCAAAGATTTCCTGGAAGGGACCCATGCTTTCCTCCGCAAATCATACATACCCAATAATGCATACCACATAAAACACTGTTGGAAACAGTGGGCTGTTGTGGGCTGATGGAAACAGACTGAGGCCCTTGGGGATCCCCTGAACCAAGGCATGAAAACCACTCTCTTCCTTTGCACCTGTAACACTCCCCCAATATGACTGTTTTCTTAAAGCCATAGGCATCTGTTTTCAAGTTTGTTCCTTGGAGACAGAAATAGGATTACAACATATGATGGTTTGCTCATTTCCTGCTATGTGCTGTTTTAAGTTTCTGTGACAGCTCTTCTACTCCTTCCTTCAAATGGCAGATCTATGTAGGGCCATGTTAATGCCTGGGGCATAGACTTACAATGGGAATGTTTAGGAAATGGAACATTCCATAACCAGTGTTGTTTCATCTGCTATTACTGGAAGAAAATTAAAAAACCTACAGATTCCCAACCCACATTGCCAATGCAATAGAAGGATCAAATAGAATCTCTCTTTGAAGATTTGGAATCCTTTCCAGGCTCAAAATCATCATTTAGATTATCATTTAGGTCATCAGTGACCTCAGTGCTATGGACCCTGGGACAAGGACTGAAAATTAGAGCCAAAAGATGTGGGTTTTAAGACTGGCTCTACTTGGGAACTGAAGATTTAGGATAAGTCACTTTGAAAAACAAAACTCTGTCAGTCTCAGTTTCCTTTTCTGCAAGTGGGAATAAGATACAAACCTACCTGCTTCACAGGATAATGTAAAGATTTCAAATTAGCATGACCATTAGCCTAAGACACCCTGCAATTGTAAGGAGCTGGGAGTGTGTGACCGTGTGTGGCTGAACAGGGAGAGGTGGGAGTGAAGAGTTCTAACAGTTAGGTTATAAAAGAAAAACCCAAATGGAGGCCAACTGCATGTTAATTATCTGTCCTACATGTGGCTGCTGGGAAAAAAATGAAGTGAAGCTTTCCATTCGAGTTGCTTTTCACTTAGCTGTGGGTATCCTTATATAACGGTTAAGGAAATCAAGACTTATTTGTTTTTATGTGGATTTCTCCCCCGTCTTGTAGCTATTAAGTGTTAGCATGGGACTCACTTGAAACTAAGGTCTGCAAGCCTGCTGGAGGCTCAGTTTTTTGGAAAGACCTAAAGGGTATACCCAGACAGACAACAGAGGGAACCTCATGATCAATTCCCATAGTAGGTCCTGGACTTGGAGGTTAGAGCCGCCCTACAAGCTGCTGGCAAAGCAGTTCTCAGGAGAGCAGCTCCTACCGATGGGAAATACCTAACCAGGACATCAGGAAGGGGGCTTGGGATGCCCCACTGCGTGGACACATTCCAGTTCCATTCTAAGTTTCTGACAGTTTGGGACAAATCTCTTGGAAGAGGAAGCACTGTGACTGAATCAAGACAACAATCAAGACCAGGCTGTGGATGCCTGGAGGGGTGACATCAAAAGAAAGGTCCACAGGAAGACACCACCTGGGAAGGGAGCCTGCTTGGCCTCCAGTAGGTGTAACTGCACATCAAGCTTTTGCAATTGAAGAGGGAATGAGTTACAGAATGTGTGCACATGGATTTTTTTCTCTCTTCTTCACCTCATTCCTTTGCTCACAGTAAGGACTATCCTTGATTTGAAGGTTTAGAATCTAAACTTTAGATCTGAGGGTTTTTTTCCTTATTCAGCTCTAGCAAGTGTGACCACAGTTCTCCTCTTGCTACTACTCCATCTTCCCTGAGAGGAAAGAGCATGTTTCCTCATGTGGGTATAAGCAGGGGCTTTGCCAGTAGGTAGGAATGGGCTTGACCACTGGCCCTGACTTTGACTACCTTTATGACCTCCCAGTTAGAAGATAATGAGAATGCAATGTCAGTCAGTTGTTGAAAGGACCACATGACTATATGTCCTTCTGGAACTTTGCACACACCCACTCTCAGGTAGCTGCTGTTATTAATAAATAGTAAGATGTTTCCATTAAATACAGGACTTAATCTGAGTCTTAAATCTCAAAGGATGGTAACTTTTCTATGTAAGTAATACCTAACTGTGTACGAAAGATCATAAAGAGTCAATTGCCCTTGCTCTCTGTCTCTTTCTCTTGACAACAGATCATGCAAGATTTTTGCTTCACCCACAATAAGGCCCTTTATTAAGCAGCTTCTCCTAAAACCTTTTTATTCAGATTTGAATCTCATATCATTTTAAATGACCCCCACCCCCTTCTTGTATCTGCTAATGCCCTTAACATTTTCTCTACCTGTACAGTATGGGAATTTTTTTCAAGGAAATTCACATTATCCTGTTAGAAATTTATGAACTTGAACAGACACATATGAATGAAACCATTTCCCATTCATGTTCTGCTTTCCAGGGATGCTGTGAGAAGCAGTTAGATAAAGTCTGCAAGACACAGGTTGCTCTTGGAGAAATACGATATAGTAATTTTACATTTAACAGAACATTATTTTAACATAGGCAAGTAACTGTGGACCGCCACCTGCTTCAAATCAGCCCAGTTCCTGCCATTGGGAACAGCTCTTATGAGACCCTGTCACCTATAGCAGATTAACTTTTCTTTAGGTGCACACAAGTCCACTGAACAGTAGTTAAGTTTTGTATTAGCAATATTGCCAAATTAGTAGTCTTCTTTCCCCAAAATATGAATCTAGCAGGATGCTAAGAAACTTACTAAAATCTCCCTCCCTGACCCCATTCCTACTCCTTTCACCTTCTCCCCAACTCTATGACAGGTTTAACTCTATGATGTTTCCTTTTTCTTTCAGCAAAGATACAGTTCCATGGTAGAAATTTAAGCATCCTTGACAATCTCCCAGCTCCTGAAGATTTTCATAGACCCAATCACCAATTGCTGCTTCAATGGAATTTTAAGCATAATTCCAAACCCATACCATAAAAATGGAATTTAACTGTAATAAGAAACTAGGTCTGCGTCAGTGGCAACTATTCCTACCCGTGAAGGCTAAAAAATAAATTCAAGATTGGGATGAGACTGGTCTTTTATCATCTTATTAATAACATTTATTCATAGAAAGTGGCATATGATTATACAGCATGTGATTTTTAGTACGATGACCTGTGTCCTGTGTGTGCTATTGTACATGTAACTCCAGGCTGAGAGGAAATGCCTTTCAGAAACAGAAAGGGTTCAGAACAGAGGACAGCAGTTCCACAAGGTGGGTCAAAAACCGTCTTCTTGGTAGAAAGCTTTCCTCTTCTTCTAATTTAAAAAGAAGTTGGAGAATATCATGCTAAGTGAAATAAGCCAATCCCAAAAACCTAAGGGCCAAATGATTTCTCTGATAAGTGGATGATGATACATAACGAGGGGGTAAGGGGATAAGGCAAGAATGGAGGAAGGATGGATTGTGCAGAGGGAAATGAGGAGTGGGGAGGGGCAGGGGAAAGAAAAGATAATAGAAAGAGACAAGCATCATTACCCTATGTACACGTATGATTACACAAATGGTGTGACTGTACTTCATGTACAATCAGAGAAATGAAAGTTGTACCCCATTTGTGTACAATGAATCAAAAAATAATTTTTTTATTTACTTATTGATTCATTGAACACAAATGGAGTACAGCTATTGTTTCAAGGGTTGTACACAAAGTAGAGTCACACCATCTGTGTTTTCTTGCATGTACACAGGGCAATGGTATCTGTCACACACTCTGTTATTGATTTTACCCCCCAC
>JAJEJO010003808.1:874046-895970 GCA_020662805.1 Glaucomys volans | reverse complement strand
GATGAAGATTTGGACCTATTTTCTCTTCTATTAGGTGCAGAATCTCTGGTCTGATTTCTAGGTCCTTGATCCACTTTGAGTTGAATTTTGTACAGGGTGAGAGATATGGGTTTAGATTCATTTTGCTGCATATGGATTTCCAGTTTTCCCAGCACCATTTGTTGAAGAGGCTGTCTTTTCTCCATTGCATGTTTTTGCCTCCTTTGTCAAGTATGAGATACCTGTACTTATTTGGGTTTGTCTCTGTGTCCTCTATTCTGTACCATTGATCTACCTGTCTATTTTGGTACCAATACCAAGCCCACAGCTAACATCATTCTAAATGGAGAAAAATTGAAAGCATTCCCCCTGAGAACTGGAACAAGGCAGGGATGCCCTCTTTCACCACTACTATTCAACATTGTTCTTGAAACTCTAGCCAGAGCAATTAGACAGACCAAAGAAATTAGAGGAATACGAATAGGAAAAGAAGAGATCAAACTATCCCTATTTGCTGATGACATGATTCTCTATCTAGAAGATCCTAAGAATTCCACCAGAAAACTTCTGGAACTCATTAATGAATTCAGCAAAGTAGCAGGATATAAAATTAATGCTCATAAATCTAATGCATTTTTATTTGTAAGTGATGCATCCTCTGAGAAAGAAATTAGGAAAACTACCCCATTCACATTAACCTCAAAAAAATAAAATACTTGGGAATCAATCTAACAAAAGATGTGAAAGACCTCTACACTGAGAACTACAGAACACTAAAGAAAGAAGTTAAAGAGCATCTGAGAAGATGGAAAGATCTTCCATGTTCTTGGATAGGCAGAATTAATATTGTCAAAATGGCCATACTTCCAAAAATGCTATACAAATTCAATGCAATTCCAATTAAAATCCCAATGATGGACCTCATAGAAATAGAGCAAGCAATCATGAAATTCATTTGGAGGAATAAGAGACCCAGAATTGCTAAAGCAATCCTTAGCAAGAAGAGCGAAGCAGGGGGTTTCACAATACCAGACCTCCAACTATACTACAGAGCAATAGTAACAAAAAATAATTTTAAAAAAGCATAATTAGCTTAATCAATTCTACTGGCAGGAAAGCATCACTGACTCAAAAGCAGGTTTTGCAAAACTGTTCCCAATCCCACAAGTCGGCAGCCAGGAGTCCCCAAATCCCACATACGGGTGGACAGAACTTCCCCTTCCAGGGCAGTGAGGTTTTGGTTAAGGGCCCTGCATGTTATGTCAGTTGATCTCTTTCTTTCTTAAAAACAAAAAAACAAAAAACAAAAAAACCCTGCTCTTTTACCCTCTTTACTTACATGGGAAATGGTGCTAATCTCTTTTTAATTATTTAATGTTAGTTTTGTTCTTTGGATAGAAAAATAAAGGGATGGGAGGGAGCCATGAATGGTACCCTCATTTCAAGAATGTTTGTAGGTTATGGTTCAGGTAAGTCTCAAAAGTGAAACATTTTCAGAATTGTTCCTGAGGATCTTTATTTTGTTTTCTTCTACAAGCTTTCTTGACTTATTTTGGTGTTGGGAAATTTGAACTGTTGATATTATGCATGAGGAAAAAAATGTTTGTTTGGCTCTCTCTTATTTGTTTGTTTGTTTGCATTCTATGTCTGCTACAAAGCCTCATAGTTGGTCACTGAGTTTCATGAGGAAAGCCCAAGCTTTTGTCTAGTGAACCTTCTTTCTGTTCCTATATAAGTAGGGGTCAAGAAGAAGGCTTCCCGGTGCCATCAGGAGGCATCTCTGCCCTGGCAGGAAGTCGCTATGGCAGGTACATGATAGCTACAGAGGGTTGTGAATGGAATGGAGTTGCCAAGGGTAACTATGTGGGCAAGCCCTTGAGAAGCAATTCCATCAGGATCCTGCCAGGATTTGAATGTGATTTGCCCCCCAAATGGTTCATGTGTTGGAAATTTGGTCCTTAGTGTGGCAGTATTGGGGTGGAAACTTTAAGAGATGGGGCCTAATAGGTGATTGGGTCATGGGAATTCCACCCTGATGAACAGATTAATGTTCTCTCCCAGGAATGGGTCAGGTCTCATAGGAGTGGATTAGTACCAGCCTGGCTCCTCCCTGCTCACTTGATTCCTGTCTCACCATGTAAGACTTCTCCTCCTCCTCCTCCCACTCTTCCTCCTCCTTTTTCTTCTTCATGTGTGCATGCATGATGCCATCCGCCATGTTTAAATGCATCCAGAAGGCCCTCACTAGAACAGATGGGATGACCTGATGTTGGACTTGCAGCCTCTAAAACTGTGTGCTAAATAAACCTCTTTTCTTTATACATTATCCAGTTTCAGGTTATTTTTGTTATAATAAACTAAGATAGGCCCTTTATTTCCAAAAGAATTTAAGGTATTGATTTTGTTTCCTTCAGTGTTTGGAGTTCTAGTCAAGCTTTTCTCCATAAAGCTGTCCGAGCAAGCAGAGGAATCCTGTTCTCTTGATGTCATTAAAAATGTGATTCTCAATACTGTGGGGTGGGGAGGTCTCTTTTCAAACTACACATGTCCCACCCATCTACCCAGAATCACTGCCCTTGAGGAGAAATGCCACTGATGGAAATATGTCGAATACATGATGTAAGAAGGTTTTAAACAAAATGTTAGAAAACATTAGAATCTGCAGTTTGTGTGTGTGTGTGTGTGTGTGTGTATTTGGTCCATGAGAAAAATTATTCCCAGCCCTCAGACTTCCTAAAGAATGAACAATGTTAAGAGATCCAACTTTTGATTTGGATTTGAGATTTTAAATTTAATATGACATATTAATGAAAGCAATGTGTGGAATTCACTCAAATCATAGTTTTCTTCAGAGTCGTGCAAGTTTCGGTCAGGGATAAATCAGGAGGGTACTCAGGCCTCTAGAAGAACAGGGGGAGAAACAAAAGGATGCTACTTCCAAAAAGGTTGTTTAAGTTTGTGAGACAGATGATACTGGTTAGGGGAGTATTAAAAGCCCTGCAAAGACAAACTCAGTGAAGCAAAATATTGCATACACTCTGTCTTCATAGCCCTGGAGGAAACTTCAGGGTGTGCAGAAGTTTCTGGAAGCCCTTGTGGAGCTGGGGGTGGGGTAGTGTGCTGGTTCTCTCGGCACCCAGTCCCCGTGGTGACTGAATGTTGGGCCAGTTAATGGCATAGTAGCAGTTGATACATGTTTTGCTAAACTGTTACATTTTTCAAGTGCTGAGGCAATTGAGAAACACAACAGATTGAGCTTTACATTTTATTGAGGGCTAATAAGAATATTGGTTTGATTTTAGAAGCACACATTTTTATTTAAAATATCCATGTAGTCTCCAAAGGGTCAAATGCATTTTTTATGAAGGTGAGAACATATATGCCTGAGCAAAATGAAAAAATTTGGGGATGTAAATGTGAAATTCTTGAAATCAAGGTATGTGGATTATGAGGAGTCTATAGAAAGTTTCTGGATCCACTATTTATTGAATGTTTGTTATGTGCCAGATCAAGTCCTTTACAAATACTATTGCATGAATAAATTAGCAAATGAACAATATTACACAGTATAAGTCACCTCACCTGAGAAAAGCTAGAAATAGAATCCAAATCCAAATCTTTCTGACTCTGATTTATGTAATGTAAGAGAGATTCAAAACAGAGTGCTGGGAAGACTCATATGTGATAAAAACCCCTCCTGTGAAGATAGCTTTTCTTTTTGTCCTTGGAATCCCCAACTTCCCCCAGCAAGTGCCCAATCCCCTCATTCATTTTCTCACATTACTCATCTCTTCTATCCACAAACTCTGGTTAAAATTAGTAGGATTTTCATGCTCAAGAGCTTCTAATGACATAAAGAGCTGGGAATACTAATCCAACGTTCTGATCTTTTTTAAAAAGCCCAGACAGAAAAGAATATTGGCCCCAGCGGTCAAAACCCAGACAACTCCGGTTTTGATGGGACAGCTCCCAAAAAGTTCAGATGCTTCCCTGAACTTGTCCAAACCTTGGGCGGTCTCCTGCTTTTCCGGAGGGAACATGCTTGGTGGATGATGCACCAAGTTTGAAACACATGGAGAATGCCCTCCGTGGGGACTCTTGGGTGTGCGAGGTTAAGTCCCAATCTTAGCTCAAGCTGCCATGTCTTTCTCCTCTGCAGGCGGCCTTTGTCCTGTTGAAAATGAAATCTCAACCATACAGAAAGCCTGGAAGTTACAGTAGGTGAAGCGATCAAATTTCTGGTTGTGGTCTTCACTGATTAAGCACCTACCATGTGCCATACACTTTTTTTTTTTTATTTACTTATTGAATCATTGAACACAAATGGAGTACAGCTATTGTTTCAAGGGTTGTACACAAAGTAGAGTCACACCATCTGTGTTTTCTTGCATGTACACAGGGCAATGGTATCTGTCACACACTCTGTTATTGATTTTACCCCCCACCCGCCCCCACCCCTCCCTTCCCTCTATGCTAGCTATCTTTCCTCCATTCTTGCCATCTTTCCCCCCCACATTATGCATCATCATTCATTTATCAGAGAGACCATTCGGCTTTTGGATTTTTGGGATTGGCCGATCTCACTTAGCATAACAGTTTCCAACATCATCCATTTACCTACAAATGTCATAATTTTATTCTTCTTTATGGCTGAGTAATATTCCATCGTGTATATATACCACAGTTTCTTTATCCATTCATCTACTGAAGGGCATCTAGGTTGATTCCACAATACACTATTCTACATGCTGCACCTACTTATTTCGCTTACTCTTTACAACACACCTGCCAGGCAGGTGCTAGCTTCACTTAATAAATGTGGAAACTGAGCCCCTGATTGATTCAGTAAAGTACCCAAAGCTACATGACTCAGAGGTGGCAGTTGGGATTTGAACCAGCTCTTTACCTCCAAGCTGTGTGCACCTGATCACTCCACAGTGTCTCCTGACCAATCCAGAAAGACATCAGTTAACTCTACATCAGCAAGTGGATTTGTACCCCAGCTTTATTTCCATTTGACTGGAGCTTCTCCTGGCCCATTCCAGAAGCAGAGGTGGAAGAGCGGAACTGGCAGTCACCTCTGGTTTTCACAGAGCTAACATGGGTGATGTGGCCAGGCTGCTGGCTTGGGCTAAGGGACAGGAGTTCCTGAGTTCCAAGGAAAACCATCAACTGGCTGACACAATTGAAAAGCACATCACCAAAAGTTTGACAAGATAGACTGAGATTAAAATTCATGGATGAATTTAGAAATCAGAAGTAAATCAGGAAAAAAAAATGTGTACAAGCCAATTCCATAAATACTAGAAACTAACAGAAACATTAAAATTCCCCATAACTTGAGCCTGACTGAAACTTCAGTCCCTTCACTGTAGTAATTTAAACTCAAGTATTTATTTTGGCTTCTGCTCTCTCAGTGACTTGTTCTAATCGTAATGCTTTGATGAGATGCACAAAAGAAGTAAAAAATATGATTGAAAAGCCAGAGAGTAATATCTTGGTTTAAAACAACTGTGAACACAAACTTTAATCTTTGGCTATGCTATGAGGGCGGTCTTAGACTAACTAGGGCAAAAAATTTTAAGATGTTATTTGGAAAGGCTTTTGGGGGGGTTAGAATTGGTATAAATGTATTCTAACATTAGCCTTGTAGAATGTATTTCCACAAAAATGCATCTTATGTTGCCTTTAATCAATGTGCATTTGACATCTATAGCTCCATTTTCTTTGTAAACTTCTATGATATTGCATAGCTTATAAGTAAGTAAATTCAACTTTATGCTGAGTTTAAGCAATATTTATCGTACTTGGGCTCCCTCTTTTCCCGTAAATAAGTCATTATGTTTCCCTCCTGTTTTATGTGATGTGCCTGCAGAGATCTGCATACATTTAATCATCTTGGTGGAGTGTTTACCTGAATCAGATATTATCTTTTTTGAAGTCAATAGTAATAATAAATAATGAATGTAATATTTATTGAAATATTGTCACATGTCTGGTATTCTCAATTAGAACCAGGTTTGAAGTCTAGGCAAGCTACCACCCTGGGCAAGTTAATTATTCCTCAAATCATCAATTTTCTTATCTACGAATTGGTGATAGAGACAATTGGTTTATGCAGATAATTAATTGAGATAATTTATGGCATGTTGGTTTGCTAGGGCTGCTATAACAAAATACCACAGACTGGGTGGCTTAAAAAGCAGAATTTTATTTTCTCATGGTTCTGGAGACTAGAAGTTCAAGATCAAGGTACTGTCAGGACCCTCTCCTTTGTTTGTAGATGGCTGTCTTCTCCCTTTGTCTTTGAAAGGCCTTCCCTCTGTGATTGTTTGGGTCTTAAACCCCTCTTATTATAAGAACACCAGCCATACTGGATCAGGACTCACTCATAGGATCTCATTATTGCCATCGACTTGAAGAAGATAATATCTAATTGAGGTAAACATGCACCAGGTTAACTAAATATAGGCAGGTCCACATAGGTGCTTCATGTAAAACAGGAAGGAAACACACTTGCTCACTCAATCACCTCTCTAAAGGCCTTCTCTACAAATACAATCACGTTCTGAGTTACTGGGGGTTAGGACTTCAACATGTGAACTTGGGAGGGGAAACACAACTCAGCCTTATCCTGTGTGAAGTGCCCAAAACACAGGACAGTTTTAAATAAATGCTGCTTCTCTTTTCCTCCCCACTTCCAAGGTTTAGTGTAAAGAAAACATTGAGTATGTATACAGACTCTTTGAAAGAATTTTCTAGGCTGTTTAACCAAGATACTAAATTATAGAATGATCCCATCAAAACAGGATGCCCACCATCATTCACATAAAAAGTCCTCAGTTTAAAAATGGAGGAAAACTAGCCTTCATTTCATGTCCCCCCAAAGCATGTCTAAGTACAAAGAGGAACTTTTTGACTTTAGACCTGTCGGATCCCATTGATTTCACTTTTGGTCAAAGGTAAGCAAAGAACATGAAGATCAGTCAACAGCAACCATGATGTGATCATGGCAGTAACAGTTGCTAACATTTATTGAGCACAAACACATATGAAAGCACTTCAAGTCCATTCTCCCCTGTGAGCTAGCAGGACTACAAATGGGTGGCTGTGTATGGTCTCAGAATAAGATGTAGATTTCTTTCTTTCTCTTTCTTTCTTTCTTTCTTTCAGAACACATTGGAAACTTCCAACACTTAAGAAAGGATAAAATTGATGTTGACATCCTAAGAGGATTCACCATCCCAGATTACTATTGTTACTCAAAATGTAGTTTTGCTGACACTTAAGGACAAATAAATGATATCCAGGTTAACTAGAGAATGCTGAATCCACTTTTGGGACTGGAGCATGTTTTGGAGATTGAGGTTCCTTGAGTTGGGGATCAGCTGACCTGGAGAGCTTGCTTGTGCATTCTTCTCTACCTACCATGCTGCTCTACACACTGTGAAGATAAATAAAAGACACACCCTCCCCACCAGATCCAAGTTACTCTCTCTCTTTCAGAATCAGCATGGTCAATGACTCTGATGGACTTGTACCTCAAGCAGTTCTGTCTGTGTCCCTTCTTATGGACAACGATGAGACCCCCCAGAATGCACTGCACTACTATTTGGTCTCTTTGCAATATACTCCCAAGTGCTTGGGGATTTTGAACAAGAATCTTAGTTATGTGAATGTATCTATAAAACAATTTTGGGAAAACAGAGAGACCAAATGTTGAAATTCCAAAGTTTTTACTTGCTGGCAATTCTATGTATGGTTCCCAGGGGAGACAGATGTGGCAGCGGCCACTGATGGTAGGAGAAACACATTTGAGATGCTGCAAGTCGTAGAAACCTTCCGGCCATGGCGATGCCGCCTGGATCTGCTCTGTTTATTTGTGTCTGAGAGAAAGGCTGCCTTTTCCTCATTTGACACAGAGCAACCACCATCAAGAAGGGTCAAATGGGCATTGCTTTTGGTAACTCCTCCAGGCTTACAAAGGCTTAGGGGAGAGGGCTGCGTGCAGGGGCACACACTGAGAGCTGTCCCCTGCCTTCTCACTTTCTGGATCTGCTCTGGCCTGTGGGTAGTGCCTTGACTTTCTGGCTGCCTGTCAGCTCCATTGAGCAGCAGCACTGGCTGGGTCACACACAGCATTTTTTCTGTCTGAAGGATGACCTGGTTAGCAAAGGACAAATACTAGAGCTCCCAAAAAATAATTAAGTTTTTGGACCCCTTTCCACAAACACAAATCTGTGTGAGGTTTTCTGGAGCAAACTCTGTAGACTTCGTTCCAAAGGCCAAGAGGCAAAACACACACTGGTCAGTCACCCATGCTCTCTCCATAAATAGCACCATGTATTTCTGAAGCAATGAGACAGTGTTAGGCAATCCTGGTTATGGTACCAGCTGGACAGTGGCTTTAACCGTCATGGACATAACTGGGATGGACAGAGGGAAAAGCTATTCAAACTTAATTACTGCAGTAATTAAGTTTTCTCATTTTTGAAGTTACGCTAGTAACTCTGTGCCACAAGGTTATCCATTTACCCAGAGAAATATATCAAAGGCCTACCATATGCAGAAGACCGTGCTGAAAACTGGTGTTGGGGAATATATAAAATGGTGCAGGTGAAGGCCCAACAGAGCAGCTGCCTCCTAAGTTCTCCATAATGTCCATTGACAGTGGAGTGGATGGAGAAGGAGGAACTATGAGGCATTTTAAATGTGGGTATTTATTCAGATTCCTTAAATAGTTAATGAAAATATTAAAACTTGCTTTCTTCCACAGAAAAAATAATTAAGAACCAAGACTAAACAGAAAAATAGCCTAGGAATAGCAAGCTCCATTCTGGTTTGGGTGGACCTTGATTGAAATTTGATAGTGTGAATAGACTCTTAGAAGGATCCGTGAACTTCCAACAGGTAAAGAGGGGAAGCGTTATATGCCAGTGGGCCAGGGGAAGGACTGAGAAAGGGACAAATTAAAAAATCACATGGAAACATAGGAAGACTCCTGGGAACAAACTAGCAGACATGTTTATCCTGTGACTTGAGTGGTTGGCTTGAGGGAGGGGAAAAATGAGCTAGCATTAATCATGCTCCCAAGTTCAACTCTAGCTTCTAAAAAGGAGACAATAACTAGTAACACTGCTCCTGGTCCTCACAACCCCAAGGTCAAGGCCTGGCTGGAATCACCCAAAAGGATTCCACACAAGGCCTAGAAATTTGTGCATTTAAGCTTATTCTGGAAGACACCCTACATGAAGAAATGAATTTTTCCTCTGTCTAATTTTGAAAGAATCTGAACTTAGTAAGAGGAACTGGGTGCTTTAAAAAAAAATTTCTACTGTTTGTCTTAAGAAGTGTTTTGCAGCAGAGTCTGAAGAAAGGCACTGATCACACCTTTGTCAAGTTCAAATTTAGAAAATAGGTGTTTTTTTTTTTAATTAATAGAAAAATAGAAGTCCTTCTAAACTACCCTTTCCTCTCCTGTTGCTTCTTCCTTGTGGTAGGTATGGTCTTTGGCATTACAGTGCTCATCCGAAGGCTTGACCAAGGTGACCTTGGACAGTGGTGCTTCAGAACACCCCATGGGTGGGGACTACAGATGACAAATCAAAACCAACATCACTGTTCAGCTGCCTGGTATGCACCTTAGGAAATCAGGCACGCCCACACTAAATAAGGAATTGGCCCATACTCCGGGGAAGTCACAGATGCATACCTTCTTTCCAAGATATATGTGGTAGAAATCAAAGGGCTGTGCATGGGGAAAGACAAAGAAAAGGTGGGGGTAGGTGAGATGACAGGGAGGGGAAGGAAAGGACAAACCAGAACATTCCATGAAGCCACTTGTGAAGAGGAGACCCTCCAAATGCTGAAGTTTCTCCTGTGCCAAAGACGGATGTTCAGGATGAGTCAAATTTTAGCCCAGGAGAAATAAATCAACCACGGGGCAAAAGGTTTAATGAGAAAAAAAGCATCATTCCAAGTATGTGCAGTCCACATCCAAAATTTCTAGGTCAAATAAGATGAGGAACTAATGTGGGAAAAGGAAACAGCAGCCGGGCCCCACAGGCGGTGCATCCCAGCAGCGGGTCCCCACACCCTGGTGTCCTGCCCAGCCAGCACAGGGAAGTTCAGACCTTGTAATTCTTCAAGTCGGAGAATATGGGCAGGGGCATTTCTGATTTGTTTGCATTTCAGTTAAAGAAAATATGACCTTTTCCATGAAAATGATAAAAAAAAAATCTGAGAAGAGAATGGGGTTCACAGTAATGTGGAGGCTTGTGTATTTTCCATGCTGTATGGAAGGCAACAGGCTTTGGAACTGTAAAATCTTGTTTGCTCACATGCCTCTGAGTAATTTAAGGGGGAAAAACACTCAGAAGATTATTGATTAGATGCCAATTCACATAGCTCTCTTTGTCTGCTTTTTATTATCAGTATTTCTTTAAAAGGCTAATAGATCCAGGTCTTGACAAGCATGAAGCCAGGAGGTGGGCTCTCATCCAGTGTTTTCATTTTTCAGCCCTCAAGAGGCAATGATTAGATCTTAATATTGAATGCACAAACCACACTCACTGTGTGAACTCTCCGAGAGGGCTCCCACATAAGGATAAAAAAAGTGAAGAGGCTCTGTTGGAAAGATTGTCAAAGGAAGAAGGGAGCGCTTTGGGTCTCTTTGGGCCAGCTGATTAGGGAGGAGTTGACTTTCTTATGAACACTCTAAATCTACCCTCCCTGGGGGAAGGGAAACCTGAGATTTCAGTGATTTAATTTCTGTTCTAAGAATAGCCAAACTTGGGGTGGTGAGGAGAGCAAAGTCAATCACTGAGAGAACATTTGCACAAGGAGCAAAGTCCCCTGAATCTTAGGTAATAGCTGGGAGCAGAGTTTCTTTCTTCTGTATCTCATAAACTAGAAATGAACTTGGTGACACAGGAGAGTCAACCAATGCTCTTCACAGATCACATGATCTAAAACTAAGTACAGGGAGCCAAACAGGATGAAAATGTACTTCTGGTTCTAAGTTCATGGAAAGCATCACCTAACTCGGCAAGCTCTGAACACATTTTATTCATTTCAGGGTGGTCAAGATTAGGTTGTCACAATTTCCTCTCCCTATTCTCAAATTGCATCCATGTATGCCACATAATCAACCTCTAAAATACGGAGACCTCTCTTATAACAGAGGGAATGGTGATAGTTTCGGGGTATGACCTTGGGGGTTAGAGAGTCACTTCACCCATCAGCTCCTTGAAAAATTCTTTCTCCAAGCAAAAGAGATGCAAATTCATGAATGGCCTGAAGCCTGACCTCTGGGTTATCTCCTGAGATAATCCCAGTTCCTTCTGATGCAGCATCTCTCTATGACTTGGAAGGTCTGGCTGAGCTGGAGCTCCTTTCCAATGTTTGGTTGGTCAAACAACAATTTCTCTTCATATTTACCTAATAATATTTAGAACATAGCTTTCAGTATAATTAATTAGAAATGGCAATATATATGAGACCAAATATTTAAGAGGCAGTATACAAATCAGTGTTATACTTTAAGGGTATATTCAATGCTGCATATCAACATCATTTTGCATTTGAGGATGAACCCATTCTATATTCTCTCAGAGCCATGAGTAATACATAACACCTAGTCTCAGTGAAGGATACAGGTAAGGTAATGATTAGATCTTAATATTGAATGCACAAACAAAAAGAATAAAAATATCTTTTCCATTTTGTTAGGAATGAGGTGCTATGTTAGTCAGCTTTCTGATACTGTAACAAATACCTGAGACAATCAACTTGTAAAGAGAAAAGGTTTATTTGGGCTCACAGTTTCAGAAGTTCCTGTCCTTGATTGATTGACCTGTGGCAAGGCAGTGCATCATGGCAGCAGAACTGGACATCTCATGGCTGGTATGGGAAAGACCAAAAAGAAGAGGCAGGGGTTCTAATATCATTTTCAAGGGCATGTCCTCAATGACTGGAAGACTTCCCACTAGATCCTACTTCTTAAAGGTTGTACTATCTTCCAGGCATGGTGGCACATGCTTGTAATCCCAGCAGCTCAGGATGCTGAGGCAGGAGGATCACAGGTTCAAAACCAACCTCAGCAACTTAGCAAGGCCCTAAGAAATCCTGTCTCAAAATAAAAAATAGAAAGAGCTGGGGATGTGGCTCAGGGTTGAGCACCCCTGGGTTCAATCTCTGATACCAAAAGAAAAAAAAAGTTGTTCCACCTCCCAATATCACCAAGCTGGGGACTAAGTCTTTAATACATTGGCCTTTAGGGGACATTTTAGATCCAAACTGTAGCAGATGTCATGAGAAGCCACGCTCCCAAGAGTATCTCACACACACATTTGTTTTTTGAGGAAGTTTATATATGCTTGATCCTTAGCAGATTTGTCACTATAACCAAGCACAGTCATATGTGAAACCCAGATATCACTGTCCTTTTTTATTCTGCCTTGTCTACTGTGTATCCCCATGGCTCCTTCAACAGGAGTGCTCAGTTGGGTTCTCTTCCTTTGTCACTCAAGGAATTGCATAGTTTTGGCAGCTGATATATAGTTTGGAAAGGTAGCCAACGTGTCATATTTAGATGGAATTTAAATAATTGGCACCATCGTACCAACTACTAGCTCTATATTTGCAGCCAGATTCAGGACACCAGCAATGGTGTCCAAAATTGAATGATTTCTTACAGAAATTATATATACTTATTCTTAAGGCCAAATAGAGACCCAGTGAAGGTCTATCTTCTTGTTAGACATCTCGATTGGGTGGTAAGAGAGTGAACCCACAGGAGATCTAGATCTTGTCCTGGTCTAACGGGAAGTTTTTCAAAAGAAGCCTTGAGAATTCCTGGGAATTCAATGGTCTCCTCCAATTTTTATTATCTCACAGTCACTCTCAGAAGTGACTTACTAAGAGTCTCTCATTTAAGCACAGAAGTTATACCAAGAGAAACATTTAAGACCTTGACGGCTTTCGTTTGCAGTTTGCTTGTACATTTTATGTCCCCCAGAGCAGATCACAAGGGGTGTTCACTAACTAGAGTCAGAAACTTCTCAACCCCAAATGTCTGGAAAGCCCTGTGTTCTGTTAGTCCTAACACATATGCGTCACCCATAAGGGGTGTCTAATAGTGCAAGACAATAAAATCCCTTCATGTTTTCTGTTTTAGGGAAACCCTGCATGGTTGTATCAGGGTCATAAAAAATTGCTAATGTGCTTTCTCATGGAGCTGGGCCACCCCATAGGCCCTGTGCGGTGGTAGTGTATGCAGCCTGTAATCACAAACAAATGTATTCCACAAGCAGAAGAGCTGTTATATGAGAAAGTGTGAGAGGTTAGAGTGTGAGGCTTGGTGTCAGCTCTGGAGCAGGTCCCTCCACAGTGGAAGACCCCAGAGGCCATGCAGATGAAAATGACAAAGCCTGGGGATAGCGGGTGGGAGGAAGAAGCCAAGAGGGATGAGGTCACTACAGTGAACATCCAGCTTCCCTCCAAGTGGGGAATTAGACAAGTCTTCAACTGCAGCAGTGCTATCTGAGCTAAGAAAGGAGATGGAATTCGTGGGTCAGGTGGGGTGAAGTGTGGGAATCCCCGCAAGGAGGGGACGAGTGACATCAGTGCGTGTCCCACTGGGAAGGGAGGCTGAACTCGGAGCCAGCAGGCCCTGGAGCCAGCTTCGTATCTGAGAGTGAAATGAGTTGCCTGCTTTTGCCCATGTTTTAATTTTGCCCTATTAAAACTCCTGGTGGGCACAGTGGCACAGGCCTGTAATCCCAGCAACTCAGGAGACTGAAGCAGGAGATTGCGTGTTGAAAATCAGCCTCAGCCACTTAGTGAGGCCTTAAGCAACTTAGCAAGACCCGGCCTCAAAATAAAAATAAATATATTTTTAAAAAGAGCTGGGGTTAAGCACCCCAGGGTTCAATTCCTGGTACAAAAACAACAACAACCACTACTCCTGGCTCCAAAACTCCCCGGCTGAGTTAGAGGAAGTTATTCATGCTCTTTGACCCTCAGTGACATCCTCAAAAAACAGAGATAGTCATAAAAATAAATTCTACACTTTCATTGTTACTTTTATGTCAACAACTTTCCTGTCTTTTCTCTCCGGCCCAAATTTCTCCTCTGAGTTCCAGATCCATACATTCTCTACATGTCCACAGGCTCTTCAAAACCAAATGTCCAAAGCTGAAGTCATGCATACAGACCTGTTTTCTACTTGTTTAAAGGTGCCAATCATGGGCCACTATAAAACAAATGTCTCCTGAACTTCTTCCCCTCCATCCTCACTCTCACACCAAATAAATCCCCAAATCTTTTTGATATCAGCTCTTTCAAACTTTTATTGCTATCTGCACTTAGCTCAGGCACAGTTTCATGGCTAGATCATTGCAACAGTCTCCTGTCTCTAATCTTGGCTCATCCTCCTGACCCTTATCCACACTCCATCCAAAGAAATCCTTGGAAAGAGGAAGTCTGGGTCACTCCCTAGTTCAAATGGTTTCCCACTGCACAATTGAACCCAGGGCGCTTAACAACCACTGAGCCACATCTCCAGCCCCACCCCCTTCTTTTATTTTGGGACAGGGTTTTGCTAATTTGCTCAGGGCTTCACTAAGTTGCCAAGGCTGGCTTTGAACTTGCAATCCTCCTGCCTCAGCCTCTTAAACCACTGGGATTACAGGGCATGCACCATCACACCCAGCCCTTGAGATACTTCTTATCCCTGCTTTCTAAGCTATTCATCTGGTTGTCTCTTAAACCTGACCCATCATCTTTAGTCTTCACAGCTCCTGATACTAAAATTTTCTCTGCCATGCTGAATTGTATTGACACTCTCTTATCTCCAATTACTCGCAGAGGTTGTTCTCTCTGCCCGGAATCAGCTTCCCTACACACTGTCTCCCTTCCTCCATCTGATTAATCACTGCTCATCTTTCAAGTCCAATTTAGCTATCACTCCCTACACGCCAAACCTTCCCTGTTCCTGCAAAGCTAGATATGTGCCCCTCTTGTGTGCTGCTACAATACCTTACCATCTCCCTAACACAGGTGCAAGGGCCTCATCACACTGGACTTGCCCAATGGACCTGCACTAAACTGCAAATTCTTTGAGGACAACAATTGGGAGCTATATTCATGGTGGCAACTACCATCATGCCTTTCTCCTTCTTTTCCTCTTCCTCTTTCTTCTTTTGCTCTCCTAATCAGAACAACAGAGAGAAATGGTGGAAGAGAGAGTTTTTGGCAAATGTTTCTGCTGCTATATTTTTAGGTTCTCAGAATACAGAAAGCTGCTAAAAGCAGGGTTTGTGGGAAGAAGTAAAAACTAAGAATAGCTACTTCTCATAATGAGTTTTGGTTGAGTAATTGGTGTAGTTTGAATGTGTGGTGACCCCCAAATCTCCTATTGTACTGCAGAGGTAAAATGATTGGATTATTAGAGTTACCTAATCTGTTGATCCTAGTTAAATAGACTAACTGGGTGGTAACTGTGGGCAGGTGGGGCATAGCTAAAGAAGGTGGGTCACTGTGGATGTACCTTGAGAGGGTTGTTCTTCCCTGAAGCCCCTTTCCCCATCATTTTTCCTGGCCACCATGGGGTAAGCTGCTTTTTATGCCCTGTCCTTGAACCATAATGTGCTGCCTCACCTTAGGCCCAGAGCATCAGTCATAGGTGGACTGAGACATCTGAAACTGTAAGTCACAAGTAAACTTTTCCTCCTCTAAGTTGTTTTTATTGGGAATTCTGGTCACAGTGATGAAAAGTTTGTTTTTTGGTTTGTTTGTTTTTGGTACCAGGGGTGCTTAACCACAGAGCCACATCTCCAGTCCTTCTTATGCAGTATTTTGAGACAAGGTTTCACTAAGTTTCTTATCCTTGCTAAATTGCTGAGGCTGGCTTTGAACTCATGATCCTCCTACCTCAGCCTCCAAAGCTGCTGGGATTATAGGTGTATGCCACTCACTGTACCTGGCAATGAAAAGCTTTTTAACACAGGATTTGGTACCAGGAGTGGGCTCATTGCTGTAACTAACCTGACCACATGGTTCAGAACTCTTTGGAAATAGTTTGCAGGAGGAATTTGGAAAAGTTTGGAGATGTAGGCTGGAAAACACTTAGACTTTTGTAAGCCAAGCTTAATGGAAAATTCTGGTGGTAACTTAAAAAACCAGAATGCTGACAGGAATGAGACTGTACTCATGAGGCTTCAGAGAGAAATGCAGACTCTATTGGGAATTAGACTCAAAGTCACTTGTGTTTTATTATGGCAAAGAATTTGGCTATACTTTGCTTATGTCCTGAGACTTTTTGAGAAGCTGAATTTAAGGACTAATTAATCTGGTGGTAGAAAATTCAAGGAAGCAAAGAATTCAGTCAATGGCATGGATATCGCCATCAGCCTTTGACCAGGTGTACTGTGAGAATCAGGAACAGAAAGCCAAGCTGAAAAATTTTAAAACTTGCAGTTTCACCAGAAAAAAAGCATAATACTGGGGCTAAAGAAGATGTACTCATTAAGGAGATTATAACCATTAAAGAGATGCTAAGTACTTTACAACAGACAATAGGAAAGATGCCTCAAGAATTTGCAAGACCGTACCCACTGAAGGCTCAAGGGTATAGAAGGAAAAATTTCTTTGATAAAAAATTTTTATACCAACCTGCTAGCATAGGGGGGCCTAGAGAGTTGTTTTACCAAGCATAGTTATAAAAACTCTCAAAAGCCCCTGTAACTGTCATTCCAGGGGAATCAGCTATTATGCAAGCTGGCAGCACACTTTGGTATCAGCCACAAGGTGCTGGTTCTATAAGAATGCAGGATGCTGGAGTTAAGGGATCATGGAGGTTTCCACCAAGATTTCAAAGGAAGACCTGGGAAATCAGGCAAATTGTAGCAAGGGCTGCCTCTGAGAGGGCAATGCATGAAGTTGTAAAGGTGAAGCCAAATCTGGAATGGAGCTCCCAGGAATTAAGAGATGCTAGTAACATGGACTGTCTTCTGAGGAAAGCTGCTGGTTATGGAGAAAGCCAGGTTGAAAGAGAGCCCATGTGACTATAACTGGCAAGGCCAAAGGGGTGGGGTTACCCAAGTCTTCAGTCTTATGTCCTAAATGCTGTATACAGAGTTACAGGACCTCTTTGTCAGGCTGGATTTTGGTCTTCTTTTGGTTCCATGTACCCTGTTCCTCCTTTTTCAAATGGGAATGTTAATTTTGTGCTATTGTATATTATATATATAACTTATATACACACATATATAAAACATATATAAATAACATATATATATAACATACATAGAAATTTATATATATATGTGTGTATATATATCTGTATATGTATATATATATATATCTGTATATGTATATATATATATCTATATCTATCTTGCTTTGGACTTTTACAGGGACTCATATACTTTGCCTAGAATCTCAGATGAGGTTTTGGACTCGGACTTTTGGGCAATGCTGGAACCATAAAGATTATGGGACTCTTGGAGATGAATTAAAAGCATTTTGAATTGTGAGATGGACATAAGCTTTTGTAGGCTAGGAGTGGAATGTTATGGTTTGAATATGTGGTATCACCCAGAAGTGTTTGGTTAATGCAAGAATATTCAGGGTAAAATGATTGGATTATGAGATCTGTAACCTACTCAGTTTGTCCTAATTTGAGTAGACTGACCGGGTGATAAATGTAGACAAGTGGGTCATGGCTGGAAGAGGTGGGTCACTGGGGGTGTGCCCTAAAAGGATTGTTCTTTCCTGTAGCCCTGCTCCCCAACCCTACTTCTTGATCACCATGAGGTAAGTTGCTTTTCTCTGTCCTGCCCTTGGACCATAATGTGCTGTTTCACCTGGCACTCAGAGCAATGGACTTGACCCTCTATGGACTAAGTCATCTGAAACTGTGAGCCCTACATAAACTTTTCCTCCTATAATTGTTCTTGTAGTGCATTTTAGTGAGAGATGAAAAGTTTACATAGTCATCAAGAGAAAGCATAACATTTTATTATGAATTGCTATACTTTAAAAGTAAAATAAAGTAGAAGACACAGGAAAAAAAGATTAAAGAGAAAGTATATAAAGATTCGACATACAATAGTAATACATAGTAGATAAGGAAAAAATTGTTATTACTAGGCCACAGGAGGCAACAGGCTAGTCTAGGGTGGGAAACCAACTAGCACTCTCCAATTTAAGAGAGAGCAAGCACCCTACGGTTTGGATCTGAAATACCCACAAAGGCTGATGTGTTAAAAGCTTGGTCCCCAGCCTGGTGCTATTGGAAAGTGTTAGAAACATTAGGAGGTGGAGTTTGGTGGGAGATTGTCAAATCATTGGGGTATGCCCTTGAAAGACACAGTGGGACCCCAGCCCTTCCTCTTTCTGTCTCTCATTTCCTGGCCAAGAGAGGAGCAGTTTTGCTCTTCCACACATTCCTGCAAAGATGTGTTGCCCCTCCTCCCCAACAAAGATCTAAAAGCAACATGTCCCCCCAATCATGGAACCTCTAAATCTGTGAGCTTAAATGAGTTGATTCTTTTATCTTTACAAGGTGATTATCTCAGGCATCTGTCGTAGAATAGTGTTTATTAGCCAATTTTCAGGTTAATTTGACCCATAATTTATAGATATATTCCCGTCAACAGAGATTCCCATTCCCACTAGATTTAAGTGAGAATCAGTTTAAGGACTCAACCCTGAAATGTTTCAATTCCTTCTCCCTTACCCTTACTTCTACATTTTAGTTCATTTTTCTAGCTTTCTTCTCAGTATTATTCACATTTGCTAAATAATTTCCTAATGTCCACTTTACTATATATAGTTAGTCTATGAAAGAAATATTCCTCGCACTTACATACTATATTCTGGGTTAAAATGCAACAAATTACCCCTTAGAAGAACCAGATATGAGCTTTGGTTCTTCTATCTACCTTCCATCTCTGCTGAGAAGGCAGGCTAGGACAATTCAGATGTAACTTAGGGTGCATTGTAAGAGTGGAAGAAGCTGAAAACAATAAAAAGTAGATAGTAGATGCAAGTTGTATGTTACTTACACATGGGGATTGTGAAAAGTTCACCTTCATTATTCCTTCTGTAATGCTTTACTTTTCTTTATGTAGATTTAAGTTTCTGACCTGTATCATTTTTCTTCTCTGGGAAGAACTTTTTCAAAATTTCTTGCAGGACTGAATTGATGGAGATGAATTCACTCAGTTATTTGTCTGAGGTTTTTATTTCCCTTTAAAATATTATAGATTTCATTTTTCAGAGTAGTTTTAGGTTTACAGAAAAATTAAGCAAAAAGTACAAAGTTCTCAGATACCACGTCCCCAAATATGGTCTTTCCCCTGCATTATGCAATTCCTTTGTAATGGTTTTTACACCAATATTAATAGTTATTATTACCCAAAGTCTTCAGTTTACGTTAGGACTCTGTGTTGTGTAAATTTTTGGATTTTGATAAATGCATAATGGCATTTATTAGCCATTATAGTATGACAGAATAATTTTACTTCCCTAAAAATCCCATGTGTTTCATTTATTCACCCCCGACCCATCCTCCCAATCTCTTGCAATCACTGATCATTTTAATGGCTCTATATTTTTTCCTTTTCCAAAATGTTTCCTTTTCAATATGTCATGCAGGTGGAATCATACACTGTGTAGCATTTTCAAATTGGCTTTTTTCACTTATAATATTCATTTATGTTTCTTCCATGTCTTTTTATGACTCAAGAGCTCATGTCTTTTTAACACTGAATGATATTCACACTTTGTTTATTCGTTTACCCATCGAAGGGAATATTGGTTGCTTCCAATTTTTGCAGCTTTTACAGTAAAGCTGCTGTAACAAACACTTATGTGCAGATCTTTGTGTGTACATAATTTTTTTTGCTCATTTGACTCCTTTTTTGACTCTTAAAGCATGACCACAAGCCCCAGCGGGGATCTTAGGCCCTTCAGTGCTATTTTACAGTTTCCCCGGGAGAGAGCAACCACCTGCAGCTGCCTGAATCCTCAGAGCCGAGCTCCGGTCTTCTGGCGCCATTTTGCAGCGGCTCTTGAAGAGCTTCAGCCTGAGGCGGCTGGAGTCCCCAGCCCCAGCGGGGATCATAGGCCCTTTGGTGCCATTTTACAGAGTCCCTGGGAGAGAGCAACCACCTGCCACTGCCTGAGCCCCCAGCATGGAGCTCAGGACTGCCTGGGTTCTCAAGCCCAGTGTCTCCATCACTAAGCACAGTTCTGTGCCCCCACCCCAACTGGGTCTAGTGCCCAGGTCCACACCCTGGCCCGGTGTCTAGCACCTTGCTGTATCTGATCATCTATCAACACCAGGCCACCTCTGCCCAGAAGCATTGATCATTCCCAACCTGGAGGTAGTGGGACAGCACCCTTCTTGGGTCACTGCTTGATCAAGCACCTCTCAAACATCAGGTCATTGAAAAATAAGAGAAACAACACAGTGAAAAGAGAAAGGGGGAGAGATATTAAAGAAAAAGCAGAAGCCATCTGAGCCAACTGAAAACTCAATCAAAAGGTTTACAGCAACAAAGCAAATGGTTAATGAAGAAAAGGCCATTTTTAAAATGGTAAGTAACCCCTCCCCCCAAACGAAACATTACTAAATAGGAGAAACAAACAAAATCATGAATGAAACTGAAGACAGTTTTTTTTTCTTTTTTAATGGTAATTATCTTGGTCTTCAGCATAAACACCCCAGTTCCTAATACCTTCCCCTCAAACCACGGTGGAAAAGCAATCTTTATTTACAAATGATTGTGCAAACCTTTTATAACTCGTCTGAGGCTACATGAAGAACTAAATTCTTAGAGAAAAGATAGCCTCTTCAACAAATGGTGCTGGGAAAACTGGAAATCCATATGTAGCAAAATGAAACTAAACCCCTATCTCTTACCCTGTACAAAACTCAACTCAAATGGATCAAGGACCTAGGAATTAGGCCAGAGACCCTGCACATAATAGAAGAAAAAGTAGGTCCAAATCTTCATCATGTTGGCCTAGGACCAGACTTCCTCAACATGACCCCCCAAAGCACAAGAAATAAAAGCAGGAATCAATAAATGGGATAGATTCAAACTAAAGAGCTTTTTCTCAGCAAAGGAAACAATCAGCAATGTGAAGAGAGAGCCTTCAGAGTGGGATAAAATCTTTGCCACACACTCTTCAGATAGAGCACTAATCTCCAGAATCTACAAAGTGCTCAAAAAACTTTACAGCAAGAGCACAAATAACCCAATCAATAAATGGGTCAAGGAAATGAACAGACACTTTACAGAGGAAGATCTACAAGCAATCAACAGATATAGGAAAAATGTTCAACATCTCTAGTAATAAGAGAAATGCAAATCAAAACCACCTTAAGATACCATCTCACCCCAATTAGAATGTCTACTATCAAGAATACAAGCAACAGGCTTTAGCGAGGATGTGGGGAAAAAGGTACTCTCATACATTGCTGGTGGGGTTGCAAATTGGTCCAGCCACTCTGGAAAGCAGTATGGAGGTTCCTTAGAAAATTGGGAATAACCACCATTTGACCCAGCTATCCCACTCCTTGGGCTATACTCAAAGGACTTAAAATCTGCACATAATAGTGATGCAGCCACATTAATGTTTATAGCAGCCCAATTCACTATAGTGAGATTGTGTAACCAACCTAGATGTCCTTCAATAGATGAATGGATAAAGAAACTATGGTATATATACACAATGGAATATTATTCAGCCATAAAGAATAATAAAATTATGACATTTGCAGGTAAATGGATGGAGTTGGAGAGTATCATGCTAAGTGAGATAAGCCAATCCCAACAAACAAAAGCCCAAACAATTTCTCTGATAAGTAGTTGATGGCATGTAAGGGGGGGGTGGTGTAGGGGTAGGGGAAGAATGGAGGAAGGATGGATT
>JAJEJO010003808.1:812163-873946 GCA_020662805.1 Glaucomys volans | reverse complement strand
TCCATCCATTTACCTGCAAATGTCATAATTTTATTATTCAGCCATAAAGAATAATAAAATTATGACATTTGCAGGTAAATGGATGGAGTTGGAGAGTATCATGCTAAGTGAGATAAGCCAATCCCAACAAACAAAAGCCCAAACAATTTCTCTGATAAGTAGTTGATGGCATGTAAGGGGGGGGTGGTGTAGGGGTAGGGGAAGAATGGAGGAAGGATGGATTGTATAGAGGAAAGTAAGGGGAGGAGGATGGGAAAGGAAAGATAGTAGAATGTGACAAACATCATTGTACTATGTATATGTATGAATATGCAAATGGTGTGATTCTACTTTGTACACAACTAGAAAAATGATAGTTGTACTCCATTTGTGTACATTGAACCAAAAAAAATTTTTTTAAAAAAAAGCATGGTCACTGGATGGAATGGTAGACTGTATTTAGTTTTCTGAGAAAGTACTGAAGTGTCTTTCAATGCAGCTGTACCATTTTGCATTCCCAGCAGCAAAAAAGGAGAGCTGCCATTGCTCCACATCCTCTCTAGTATTTACTAGCATTTTGGATTTTCACTCTGTAGTATGTGGTAATATTTTATTATTGTTTTAATTTTCAATTCCCTAAGGAACATATTTTTATATCCTAATTTTTTATCTTTGGTGAGTGTCTGTTCAGGTCCTTTGCCCACTTTTTAATTGGGTTGTTTCTTTTTCAACTTTGTTGCATTTTAAGAGTTATTTGTGTATTTTGGATACCAGTCTTTTGCCAAGTAAATGATTTACAAATATTTTCTCTTAGTCTGTGTCTTGTCTTTTCATTCTCTTAATCTCCTTTTTTTTTTTTTTTAAACTGGGGATTGAACTCAGGGGCACTCGGCCACTGAACCACATCCCCAACCCTATTTTGTATTTTATTTAGAGACAGGGTCTCACTGAGTTGCTGAGGGCCTCGCTAAGTTACTGGCTTTGAACTCATGATCCTCCTGACTCAGCCTCTCAAGTCGCTTGAATTACAGGCGTGCGCCACCACACCCAGTTTCTTCTTCCTTTTTGAAGGATGGTTTTACAGGATATATAACTTTAGGTTGCCAGGTTTTTCTTTCAACACTATGTATTTCCTTCGAATCCCTTGTTGCTTGCATGGTTTCTGACTAGAAATTCGATGAAATTTTTATGTTAATTCCACTATAGGTAAGGTGTTTTGTTTCTCTGGTATCTTCCAAGATTTTCTCTTTGCCTTTGAGTTTCAGTATTGTTGTTGTTGCTGTTTTTTTCAGTTTGAATATGACATAGCAGAGTACATATTTTCATTTGTACATACCTTTTATTTTCTTAGTTTCCTGAATTTGTGGTTTGGCATCTTCCTGGCCCCACTAATATTTTAAATATTTGCCCTGCTCCATTACCCCTTTCTTTTCCTTCTAGTATTCCAATTATATATCTTTCAACTTTTGCAATTGTCACATGGTTCTTGGATGTACTGTTTTTTCATTTTTATTATTATTAGTGGTAATACTATCTTTTGTATTTCACTTCTAGGAGTTTCTATAGTCCTATAGAAAGTGCACTGTTTTTCCCCCCTAAGTTATGTCCAGTGTACTAAAGAACCCACTGAAAGTGTTCTTCATTTCTACTCCAGTGTTTTCAACTTCTAGCGTTTCTTTTTGAGTCTTAAAAATTTTCTCTCTCTACTTACAGTACCAGCTGTTCTTTCATGTTGCCTATTTTTCCCATGAGAGACTTTAGCATATTAATCACAGTTATTTTTAATTCTCTAATAATTTGAATCTGTCTCAGTCTGGTTCTGATAATTGCTTTGTTGCTGTTGGGTTGTTGTTGTTTTTCTTCTTCAGACTATGTTTTTTCTTGTCCTGTAAACTTTTACTGAAAGTCTGACATGATGAATCAGGCAATGGTGTTAAGCTTTCTGTTAATCTGGCTAATAGTTGGGTTGTATTTAATGTTTACTGTAACTGCAGATGCCAAAGTTTTCATATTCTTCTTGCTACATCCTCCATTTTTCCTTGAAGTAAATATATTCAGTTTTTTCCCTTGTCTTTAGCTTGATTTAGCTTCCAGTATTAAAAGGTGGATAAAAGCTGGGTGCTGTGGCGCACGCCTGTAATCCCAGCGACTCGGGAGGCTGAGACAGGAGGATCGTGAGTTCAAAGCCAGCCTCAGCAACTTAGCAAGGCCCTAAGCAACTCAGTGAGACCCTGTCTCTAAATAAAATATAAAATAGGGCTGGGGATGTGGCTCAGTGGTGGAGTGCCCCTGAGTACAATCCCTGGTAACAAAAAAAAAAAAGGTGGATAAGATAAGGAAGAACCAACAAATGAAAATGAAAAGGAACAGTTAGTGAGATAGGAGAGAAAGGAGGAGCACCTTGTGCGCTAGAAGTCAAGTAAAGGAAGTCCTTTAACAATTCACAATACCAAATTATGGAACCAGCCTAGGTGCCCTCAACAGGTGAATAGAAAAAGAAAATGTGGCATATAACACAATGGAGTTTCATTCAGCCATAAAAAATAACAAAATTATGTCATTTGCAAGAAAATGGATGGAACTTGAGAACATGTTAAGCAAAATCAGCCAAACTCAGAAAGTCAAAGACCATATGCTCCATATGCTCTCACTCATATGTGGAAGCTACAGAGAATAAAGGAGAAAAAGTGGGGAGAGGTTCATGAAAATAGGAGGGAGACAAGTAGAAGAGAAGAAGGGGAACAGTGGGAGGGAGGAGAGGTGGGAAAAAGGAGGTACTAGGGAATGAAATTGGCCAAATTATATTGAGTGCATGTATGCATATGTATCAAAGCCACGTATATAATGTGTATAATTATAATGCACCCATAAAACAATTTAAAATAAATAAATAGACTTGGGGGAGAAGTTCTTTAGAGAAGGGGAGGGCTGGTCAACTATGTCAGCTACTCAGATGATTCAGCTAAGATGATGCTTAAGGGTTGACCTATGGATTTAGCAAGGGAAGACACTGGTGAACCTGACGTTCCCAGTGCCCTTGATCACGCAGGGTGATAGTTTAAGCAAGGAAAGGAAAATAAGTTGCATATGATTCCAGGTGAAGAAACAAGGAAATTGGGTTGTTGTCAAAAGGTTGACCTCTGTTTGGCCAGTTGTCTGAATGGTCATGGCATGACATTGGCTCTGTCTTGTCTCCTGGCTGAACCACTGCTTGTAAATTATAGTTCAAGTCTGTTAATGAGTTCAGGGATGAGGTCCATGCCTTCATCATGTAACCTTGAACCAGTGCCCAAATCGACTTAGATTTTCTCACTATGAAAATAAATATTAATGGTCACCAGTAAACTAAAATGCCAAACTTGGGAAATGCTGACCTGAAAAGGATGCTGACCCTGGATTTTCTGAAAAGAAAAGCCACCATCCCCACATACCTTCAAGTCCATGGAAATGGAAATTTTTTACAAAAAGAAAAAGAAAAACTGTCCAAATGCAAAGAGTAGATTAGGTGTCTCTCACATAGTTACTAAGGTTGTTAAACTAGTGAGGTTTTGGTGAAAATAGAAATTCCTCATTACCACAATCACTTGCCACTTCATAAAGTGCTTTTCAGGAAGTGAATAAGTGATATAATCAATGAATAGAGTTCGTTAGTTGCTACTCAGTAGTTTTCCCATTAATCTAACCACATACTAACTATTGTTTCTTATTTCTCTGGCCCTATCAACCCAATTCAAGTTTCTTGAGGACCATATTATGAGATTTATTTCTTTATATTCCTTACACACTTAATTCAACATTATAGCTATTGCTTAATATCTACTTATTGAGTGAATAAAAAATATTAAAGAAATTTAATTGTTAATTCAAGTTAAGTCAAGAAAATAAATTTAATTTAAATCTTTAAGACAAGGAGATAAGAGAAACAACCCAAATAAGCCTTACAAAACTCAGATTATGACAGTTTTTGACATAAAATACATTGGAGCCAACATTCCTCTGATGTTTTGGTATCCAGCGCCCTTCCTTATCAGAAGACTTCCAACTACTAAATCATAAACCTTTATTTACTATTGCCAATCACTGGCTTCTGGTGTCCCCAGAGATCTGACCTTATCCTTCCAAGAGAATTGTGTAACTTTTGTTTGGGATGGTATTAGTTTATAAGAGAAGCCAGCTGTCTTCCTGGTTGCACAAACTTTGGGGTGTCCCAGTGAAATGAGTTTATAGCTTTTCCCACACAATCTGATTGCATATGCACCCCTAGTTAGCTTCCTTTTTCTTACCAAAAAGGGGGGGGTGAGTTTAAATCATTGTTTATATCAGTAAAATAAATAAATAAACATAAACTGAGAGGTTTAAGGATGGTCAATTCTAGCCAAAGATCTTCAGCTCTTGTTATTTATTCACATTCAAAATTTGCATGTTATATCTGTGATCTTCAGTAAAGGCACTGATAATAAGAAAAGCAAAATGTTAAAAGCTAATGTAAGGAGACATTTGTGATCTCTTATTTCTGAATTAGTTTTTTTTTTAAGTTGTGAACTTTAAAACAATAGAAATGTGTATTTGGAAATAGCATATCACTTTTTTTCCATTTTTCTACTGCTGTGTGGTAAGTAACATGATCCTCGAGGTTGTAACAGAACTTCCAAAATAAACTTGATCTTCAGAGTTTTACAACAATGATGGGTGAACCTCAGAAAGTTCAAAGATTCTGTGCAAATGAAAATTAATATTTTTTTTACCAATTTCCTGTACCTCTGAGCTGAAGTTTTCACAACAGTGGTAATTCATGACTGTTTCACACCAGTGACAAAAAAATGGCACATGCGAAAACCAAATCTTTCCCAAATTCATTCACCCATCCAGCTATAGTTTATTGTACTTTCTACTGTTTTGCCTGAACCCAGATTTAAACACGGAAAATGAGGAGCATGGTGCTCAGATCTGAAAAGCAGAACATCAAAGCTGACTCTGTACAGATTTGCTGGGTACCTTGACACACCTAGTCCCTTTGACCCCTGTCCTTCATGGAAGCCATTCCCCAGAGTCACTGCTAGACCAACAGCTATGCTCACCAAGGAGAGGGGCAGGTTCCTCCAGTCAGAGATTATCAAGACACAAGGGGACATTTCCTGTTCTTAGCCTTCGCAATGACAGAAAAAAGCAAAAACAAAAAAATCAGATGTCACTAAAAGAAATTTTCAGTGATAGAGTTTCTTCTTATTTTACTAAATATTGTGAAAATCAATGTTGAATTATAAAAGCATAATTTGTGCCTAGGTACAAATCCTAATGTCACCACATATCACTGGGTTAATAATGGGGTATCTTAAACATCAGTGTACTCAACTATAAAAAGTGAGCAACAGAACCAGAGTTTTAGGGTTGTGGGAAGAATTAAACAGAATAATTTACACAAAGCAGAGAGCATAATAAGTGCTCAAAAGAATACAGATTTAATTGTTGAAAGTAAAAATAATATATGCTGATTGACTACAGAAAACACATCCAAGTCTAAAGACGGAAGTAGCAGTCATCCATAAGCCTATTCCAATATGATCACTGAACCATTATGGCCCATTTTCTGTTTTCCCAGATAGTGCTACAAAATGCATTTCTTTTTGTGAAGATTTTCAAATACACAAAAGTGAAAAGATAAAAACAATCCATGCCCATATACTTTCTTCCTAGAGTCAATAATTATGTGCACTTTGCTATATGTTTTATCAATCCGTGTGTGTGTGTGTGTGTGTGTGTACACTGTTCTATTAATGCCTTCTTTTCCACATCCTTATATATTATTTGTGATGGATCCTCCTTGATAATACTTTCAGTGACAAATCAAGGGGGTCTATGAGCAGGAATACATATATAACATACATTTGTTTTGCTGAAATATTTGAAAGTAAATTACATTCACCATAACATTTCAACTGTAAATATTTCAATGTGCATCTCCTAAAAATAAGGACATCCTCCCTCATAATCATGATACCATTGTCACAACAGAATATGAATGACTATTCCTTACTGAATTTCAACATACAGTTTAAATCCAAATTTTCTAATTGTTCCCAAAATGACTTTTTGCTATCTTTTTCTCCCCAAACCACTTCATGTTCTGTGTTTATGTATCTGTTATTCTAGAACAATTATCTCATCAACTTTAAATCACTCTAAGCATACTTTGTAGTGATGCACACATACATTTGAGTGTAGGCAGTCATTGCTGGTCCCTGGCTTAGACATATACAGTGCTTCCTTTTTTTCCTATACAAATCATGCTAAGATGAATATCTCAGTGCATTAACTTCTTTCACCATTTCTGGTTACTTCTGAGTATTTACATTTCCTAAAGTATAAGAGAATATTTAAAACCCCTTTTACACATTAGCAGACTACTTTCCAGAAAAACATTTGGGCATGCCAGCATAGCTGGGGCTCTCAACCCCTCCTCATCCTGGGGTCCCTGGTTTAAATGCCACCTTCTCTAGAGGACATTTCTGGTCTTACTAGGAGATGTCTCTTGCCTTGCTTCCACAGCACACCCTTGCATAGGGTTACTTTATTCTCTAGCTTCTCCCATCAATGAGCACAGACTTTCTCATTAAAAAGGCCACATTTTTCCTCTGAAACCAGGAGCTCAGAGAAACTGATAGATTTCATTTTGCATTATGCTGATTTTCATAAAATTTCAACGTAGAACTTCTGGCTCTTTATTTTTGCCAACATGATGCACATTATAATTAAACATTGTCATACATACATTCAATGTTAAGAAACCTTCAAAAAGTATTATTTTAAAATAAAATAATCTAAATATTAGGTGAGTGGTTAAGCTCCAAGTGGCAATCTACATGATAATACAGTCTGTAGGTATTAAGAATGGTATCCATAAAGAGATTGCAATAGCACCGGAAATATTTCTTAAATTGTGTGGGTAAAATAATTGTTAGAATTTCAGAATACTATATATAGCACAAAAAGACTAGTGAGATTTAGTTAATGCTGCATAGTAGGTGATCAAAATTGCTTTTCTCGAGCATTTTCTTTCCTTCTGAAAAATGCACAATAATGAAAGATGGAGCTTTGGGAAAACACTATTTATATCACTTGCTTATCAAACAATAAAAGTGGAAAAGAATTTCAATTTTTGGCAATTTCTAACTTTTCAATCTGATTGTGTAGCATGAATTTAATGGTAAGGTTAATTCAGCATTAAAATCAACCAACCAACCAATAAATAAATAAATTTTTTTATAATTCTCCATTTCCTTCTGAAGATTTTCAGGCATATTCTATTACAACAGCATTTATAAGTATTCCATTTTTCATTTACAGGCCCCTTGACAAAGCTTATCAACACCTCTATTCAATCCGATGACATGTGCATCTGTTGCCAAGTACATAACAACACCAGGTTATTTCACTGTCTTCATCTCGAGCAGTCGTTAAAGAGCATCTACTAGGCACTACTCACACCCAACATTATATCTGGTATTAAAGCAGCCTGCACCTCAGACCTGGGCTCCAGGCTGCAGAACTGCTTGGCTAATGACCTGTGATCTACAGACTCATCTTTCCTTGAAACACGTGACAAACCTCCCCGACCCAAAGCCAAAGGAATTTATGGTTTTCCAGAGAAACGTGATATTTGCTTTGACAGTTTCACATAGCTTTAACCCGAAAGCAGATGAAGAGCTGAAGTTTCATCTTCATTCGCCTTTCCTGGGATCAAGCCCTTTGATGGAAAGAGATCACTGGGAATCCATCCTTAGGCCCGGAGGTGTCAGAGGCAGAAACCAGACATACAAATCCCACTCTTTGGGCCTCTGGGAAAATACCTAGCCCTCACTGCCCTCATCTACCAGTCTCATGTTGCCCGTCTGTCTCCAACATTAGCACAGCACTGACTCCCAGGACTGTGTGTGTCGGGAGGGTAGGAGGCATGGCGATGAGCCAGCTGGTAATGCCTGCCTGGAGACCTGGCAGGCCTCATTAGACTTGGGCTGGTTTCTGAAATGTTCTGCCCCTCTGCTACTCCAGCCTGGCACCCAGACCCCTACCATTTTAGTTAACTTTCCACATTCCATTCTTCCCCCCAATCCTGCAAATAGGATCTTAGTTTTTCTCACAGCTCCAACATCAACACTCCTTTTGAGAAACACTTTTACAACCAGTAGATAGTACTAGTGCCAACGCATCTTAGCCAATTTGTACAGTCAAAGGGAATCAAAGAAAAGAAACACTGTAAAAACTGGTGTTGTGGACTAAAACCAGACACAATAAGTAATGGTCAGTGTGCACATTTAAGGACTTGGAAGTTTAGCATCTCTAAGGATTTCTTCAGGGTTTTATGAGGGGGAGGTGGCATTTTCTAACTCGTAGCTCAGAGCTGAGGGATCCTCCAAAACAGACAGTCAAATAGAGCAGACAGGTTCCCATAGAGCAAAATGGGAAGAGGCATGTAGCTGTGCATCCAAAATACCTTGTCAGAGTGGAGACGCAACTTTAGAATGTGCAAGAATATGAGGCAACCGGCCATAGCCAGCAAGGCCATGTGTTGGAGCTCCTCCATCAGGGAACATGGAGTGTTAGAAGGACCAAAGGAGGCTCAGAGTGGCTGGAGTGCTGGGGGCAGGCATACGGGTAGGTGAGGTGGTACAGGCGATTGAAGAAGGAAGGAAGGAAGGAAGGAAGGAAGGAAGGAAGGAGGGGAAGGAAGGAAGGAAGGAAGGAAGGAAGGAAGGAAGGAAGGAAGGAAGGAAGGGGGGGAGGGAGGGGGAGGAAGGGTAGGGAGGGGGAAAGCAGGGAAAGTTCATGAAGGGTTTCGTAGGCCCTGTTGAAGAGTGGGAAGTCATTTAAGTATTTAAGCAAATTTGCTGCATGATCAGATTCATTGCTGAAGCATGGAGAATGGAATGAAGGAGGCAAAGCAGAGAGAGAACACTAATTGTAATAGCCAAGAAAAGGATGACAGTGGCCTAGATGAGGGTAGTGTCCGGGGAGGTTGAGAGACATCTATAAATTTGGGAGGTATTTAGGAGGTAGAATTGATAGGACTTGGTGATGACTAAAGATTTGGGGTGAGAGGGGCAGGGACCAACACGGAAGAACCCAGAATGGCATTCAGATTCTGGCTGAGGCATCTGAGTGATGACATCAGGTCAATGGGGGAACCCAGGGGAAGATGCATATTAGTGAGACTAATCACTTCAAGTTTTAGTGAATTAAGTTAAAAATATCTTTGACCTTCATTATTGACCACTTATTATGTGCCAGGCCCTGTGAGACTTTTATATATATTTCCATTGTCATTTAATTCTTACAACAATCCTACATAAGGTAGATAGTATTATGCTCAGTTCTTAATAACACAAGCTGAAATTTGGAGAAGCTTTGTAACTATCTTGTGTTGTCTCATATGTAGACAATAGCCACATACCACTAGTGGCTACTAAAATTGTGCAATGGAGGAACTTATTTACTTAATTTTCATTCAATTTTATTTCATTTTTTTCAATTTTATTTCATTTTAATTAACATTGAGTCAAATTTAAGAACTAACATTGGGTTCGAAATTGGAAACAGTTACGTACACTAGGAACAATATGAGTATGTGAATGAACGTTTTTCAACTCTTAAGTTTTATGAAAACTAAATACAGATAGAATATTTGGGGGAAAAATAGTGTCTGCATGGAGATGTGCCATAAGTGCAAAATACATACAGCAAAATCCATACTTGGAAGACAATGTGGAAAGAAAGGATATGAACTCTCTTGAAGATCTGAAATAATATTTTGAATATATCAGATTAAATGCCATCTATTATTAAAATTAATTTCACCTGTTTATCTTCTTACTTTTTTCTAATGAAGCCATTGGAAATTTTTAAGTTCTGTAAGCGGCTAACACAAGATCTCCTCCCTGCCTCGGGTCCTTCAGAGCAGCACTTGGCGGAGGACTTGCCCTTGGAGCGCGCCGAAGTTCGCTCCACGGTGCGCACGCACGCGCGCCTTTGCGCTGTGCTCCGGCGGGTGGACCTACTCTCACCCGGTGCCCACCACCAGCGGGCTTTCCTGTTTGCCTTTTTGAACTCTGTTTTCTCTAAGCCTTGGAGAGCCAGGGGCTGTGATGTCACTATATAAACAGAGGGAAGGGTGGGGGCGAAAGTAGCTTTGGAGCAAAGCGTGTGGAGGAGGAGAGCTGTCGGGAGGGTGGGGGAGGGAGGGAGACTTTAAAAGGTGGCCGGGTCTGGAGTGCGCGGGGGTTGCGGGGTACTTTGCAGTCGCGATAAAGAAACAGCATGGGACTGCCAGTCCCTAAACTGGGGGTGGGGAGGAGGACGTGGTTGCAAGAGAAGGAGATTTGGAAAAATATGGGACGCCTAGAGCTAATTCCCCTGATTAAAAATGCATTAGTTTGGAGGTGTCAGGGACACGCAGCTGTTTTCAAGGCAAGCCTGGCTCCAAAAGGTCCCTCCCCGGCCGGGCCGCCTGGCGGCTCCATCTCGGGCTAGATGTCAGCGAGCGCACAGGCTGCCGACGCTTGTCCTCTCCCTGACAGGGCCCTGGCCAATGTCCTGCTGCTGAGGGTCGTGGTAATTTACATCCTCTCTGTGTACATTAACTTATCTGCAGCCGCGCTGGCTGCGCTCCTTCAGTCAGCCTGTCTCCTGTGCAGCCTGGGAGACTTCCCCGACCGCGCGACCCACCGAGCGGCCGGGGGCGGCAGGGGGAGCCGGCCCGCCGAGTTCCTGAGCCCTGGGAATCACAACAGACGCCTGGTTCCGACCCGGCCCCCGGCCCAGGCGGTGGGCTCCACAGGGCCTGGCATGGGGGGCCAGGCGGGCACAGCCCCGGCAGGGCAGAGGCAGGCAGGCGGGGCTGGAAGCGAAACACTTAGTGGCTAATTCATGACTCATGACTCATGTGCAGGCTCCTCTTCAGTGACAGCCGGGACAGTTACTGGTTATTTGTAGCCCCCCGGCTTTCATTTCGTTGTAATTAAGCAGTCATTTGAGGGTCATTTCATACTGGTTATAGGTTTGCCTGTTTTAATCATGCTCTGAGTTCCAGGAGGGCAGCAGGGAGTGGAAGGAGAGGTTGGGAAGGAGGCGTGGAGGGCAAGAGGGTAATCGTCTCTGAGAACGTGTGCACTTTTCATAATTCTTTCGGTGACAGGCCCAGTGTGCAGACACGGCCGCCCGATGTTCTGTTTCAGCGTGAGGGCCAGACCCTCTTCCGTGACACCAGTGGTCTTCCCTGGGAAGAGGTCTGGCCATTTTTGAGTCAGATGTTGGATTTTCGTCTTTCCCCTCTGGCACCACACTAATCATTCTCTTTAATCACTGTAGCTTTTTAATGAGGCCAAGTAGGTATTTATGGAGCCGTCTACTCGCTAAACGCTAAGGCTTGATAAGTCATTTATAACTTATCGGTGGGCTTTGCATGGGCCAAACCGAGAAGAAAGGAAGTGAGAATAAAATAGAGTCTGGAGTTCAATAGGAAAAATCCAGCATATCTTCGGGTCCTAGACAGTACCAAACCCTCGTGGGAAATGTTTAATCCATCAGGCACAAGAGTAAGGAACAAGCAGGGTCTGGCTGTCATTCTAGATTTGTTTTCCTTCTCTTTTGGCTTGTTCATGTGTTCTTTAAATATCATTTGAATCGTCCATTCTAAGGCCATTCTATAAAGTTCTTTAAAGAAATTTGGAGGGACACAGAAAAATAGGATGGAGGCAAGACAGAATGGTCACTGCAGAGTAATTGTCACACACTCTGTATTTCAGTAGGTGTGGCAGTTAAAACTGGAGTATGTAGCTGCAACAGGAGTGTAAGTTACCTTCAAAGAAAAGAGAGAAAGAAAACCTGCCCAGAAGAAGGGGCCAAGAAAGAATGAGGAGAAAACCAAGAAATGACGCCACAGGTTGGAAAAAATGAACAAATCAATCAAAATATAGGCATTTAGTAACCAGTAAGATTTCTTAGAGTTTTTAACTGTAAAAAAAAGAATGAGGTATCCATTCTACAACATGGATAAACCTTGAAAACACTAAGCTAAGTGACAGAAGCCAGTTTCAACAAAACCCACATTATTTGATTCCATTTCTATGAAATGGTCAGAATAGGCAAATCTGTAGAGATAGGAAATAGATTAGTAGTGGAGTGGGCATGTAGAGAGTGGAGAGTGACTGGTAGAATCGGTCATGGTGGTTATACAACTCTGAATATACTAAAAAGCATTGGCATTTATGCTTTGAATGAGTAAATTATATGATATATGAATTTTATCTCCATCTAGCTATTCTGGAAAAAAAATTTCATAAAGTTAAATAGAAAAAGTCCAATAAATAAAATCAGTTACAATTTTCTCTTGCTAGGTACACTGTTCTTTTCTCCATGAAAGCAGGTGATGTCCATACAGACGGTTTTCTGTTTGGTTCTAGTGCACAGAACAGAGCTGCTTATGGAAGATACTCAACAAATATTTGAAAAAATTGCAAATAACCAGACTTGTCTAGTCCCAATGCATGTCACACTAACTTGACCATCCCTTCCCTGCATCTTCTAGATTTTAATATACCTATTATAATTGTTAATAATAATATAGCTATCAACAATAAGTAATAAACAGAATGCTTTTTACTATTTTGTGCCAGGCACTTGCATACATTTGCCTTTAATCCTTACAAAATCCAGCAGTGTAAATCCAGGTTGTCTGGCTCCAGAGCTTTAGTCTGTTATAAACATTGCTTGCTACAAATGCTAAACACAAAGGCGAGGAGGAGCATCGGCAAACATGCATAGATAATCAGCCAAGGTCACCAATAGATGAAACCGAAGTGCCTAATCTGGTTTCTGTGTTGAAACTGAAAGAAGCATCAGGACAAATCACAGACACATCACTCAAACAACAACAGGCTTTCTTGCTTAAACTCATAATAATTGTATACTAGCTATGAATTACATATTTCACAAACACAGAAGAGTTGCTTCTATGTACCTAGTTCTGAGTGAGGCACTGAGAAGTGTTCTAGAAACAGTTGACAAAGGAGCTTATGCTTGTGCCTCACATAAAAACCATTGTCCCCTTTTGAAAATGAGTACACTACTCAATATGTCTGTATAAAGAGCACACAAAAAGTTTAAACATACACAAAAATTTCTGGTCTTCCACCTTCTCTTCCTAAAGTTGAAACATTTTTGTGGAATGTTAAGGAAAATACCCAGAGATCTATGAAGGGCTGCCTACGATGGCTCCTCACAAATGTAGCTGAGGAGAAACACAGATTAGAATACCTTCGAGTTTTCTGAAGCTATTGCTGTGTGTGCTTGGGGCTTGAGCATACTGCCCAGATAAATTCCCTAAAGAGTTAGTATTTCTCATGTCAGTAATCTAAGATTCCAGATCCACTTCCCAGCTGAGATTTGGGCTCTCCAACTTATCTCACGCATTTTAGTTGATATGTGAATTGTACTACTAGTGCTAATTATCCTAGAGAGGTAGAAGACTTTCTGATTAAAGTTTTGCATTTCCCTATCTAATTTAATATGAGAATTGTTACTCTAATACAAAGCTATCATTTTACAATTGGAAAAACCAAGTGTCCTCTGAAACTGCTTATTAAAATTATCCCAAAGATTCATAACAGATTAGGAAAAAAATCTCAGCAAGTTCTTCTGTTAGATTTCCCCCTCCCCCACCCACCACCATCTAAACTATGAGGCATTCCTTCTGCTTAAAATATGCATGTGCATGTGTATAGATTTTTTTCTTCGCTGTTCCCAAAAAGGAGGTACAACCCAACCCATAAGTGTGGAAAAAATTCATAGCTGCCCCTTTCTTCTCCATACAGGAGACTTCAGAAGTGAAAGTCTGACCACTTAGACTGAAGTGCTTTGAGAAACTTTGCTCAGGACTTTGGAATGTCCCTAGGTACCACTGTGTCTAGGGAATATCCATTCACCCTGAAGCCTTGTGGTTGTCACCCTCTAGTGGATGATCTTTGATAATCGTTGGCAGCCTCCTGTGGGGCACAAGAGTAAATCCAAGTCATCCAAGATTGACCTATCTTAAAGAGGTAGATGACAGATAAGATTGTGCCAGAACCCTTCAGTCTTGCACACGTTTCCTAGGAAAATGGGTGTTGGTGAGCTGTTTATTCAGTCTCTAGTTCCCGGCTTCTTTTGAGTCTGTGTTTATGATTCCGACTGGTGTCGTTTTCAAAGAACAATATATATTTTCTTGACACCTGCTTCTTCTATAATTGAGATAGTCCCAGGCAATTGAGTCCCAGAGTTTGTCTGCATACAGATGGGTTTTGAAAGTGTTCTTTATCTGCAGGCCTAGTGAATGTGCCCAACTACTTAACCGGTAACAAAGAGCTTGAACGCCAGTCCTGCCCTGAGCAATTCAATCTGCCAGGGGAAGCTGTGGACTTATCAGTATTGCCTCAAGATTCCCTATTGTGTAAGGAGCCTCAATGTAGGTCCTTGGAGATTATGTGATAGCATATTTAAGAGGTAGAAATTATGGTGTTTGCACTATCCTAAGGTTTTAAGATTCAAGCATTAGATTGGAAAGTATAACTTTCTGAAACAATTCTCTAAAAATGAAATCTAGTTTTCAATTCATTAGTATTACAAGATTCAAAATATAATACCATGATGTTCCCCTCTCTACTTTATCAAGTCACTGCAGAACTGTATTTCTAAATGTGGATGGGAACTAAATTGCTATACCATAGACCGTTTCTAGAAGGCAAGGATTATGAGTTCAGGAAATACTCCACATTCTCGAAAGGCTGCATTGTTGGTCCCTGCATTTGCTCTGTGAGAACTTACTGAGGGAAACCATTTCTCTGGAAGACAAGTATCACTTCCTGAAGATCTGTTCATTCGTCAGCAGAGGAGTTGAATGTTTGAAATCAAGGGTGACCTTGGTTCTACTTCTGAGGTTAAATGGGAATTAGAGCTTATAGAACTGAAATGCTCCTCTCCCATTCTATCCATTTGAGAGACAAAGAAACTACGGTCTGGGAAGGTTAAGCAGAGTTCACAGAGCCAGATAGCCACCGAATCGACACCCAAAAGGGCCCTACTCTCCAACCCCGAGGTCCCTACTCTGGTCCACACCACTACGTCCCTCAGGTTGAATTTTCTTAGTGATTATAAGGAAATCAGTTTCCTAGCCTTATTTTTAGTAGTATGCATTCTGTGGATTTTAAGCATTTTTAATTATGGTAAAAAATACATAACATAAAATTCACCATTTAAACCATTTTGTGTGTATGGTTCTGTGGTATTAAGTACATTCACAACTGTTGTACAATCATCACCAGTATTCATTTTCAGAACTTTTAAAATCTTCTTGGACTCCTCATAAACTAAACAATTTCCTACGCTTCCCTCCCCTAACTTCTTGCGACCACCATCCCATTCTATCTCTATGAATTTAACTATTCTAGGTATCTCATTTAAGTGGAATTATACAATATTTGTGTCTGGTTTACTTCTCTTAGGGTAATGTTCTCAAGGTTCATTCATGCTGTGGCATGTATCAAAATGTATTTCTTTTTACAGGCTGTGTAATATTTCCGTGTGTGTGTGAGAGAGAGAGACATTTTGTTTTATTTGTTCATTCATCTGCAACTGTACAATTGGGGAAATATTTTTAAATGCACAAAGAATATTTTAAGTCTTTAAGAAATAAAAGTACATCTGCAAGAGGGAATTACTGGAGTAATCGAAGAATAATAATTCTATACAGAAATATTTTAAATTAAATCTATGGAATTTACTTTGTGTTCTCTATCACCACCTCCTGTCTCATCCCAACATTAACATAGGGTCATGGGTGGGAGGTACTCAATAAATGCAAGCTAAATTTTCAAGTCAGACACAGGTAAAATCAAATGCAGTCTACCTTGTCATGGTTTTCCTTTCTCTCTCTCAAAAAATTATTGTTTATTACGTAGTGAACTGATTACTATAGTCAAACTAATTAACATATCCATCTCTTCACCTAGTTAACATTTGTGCACATGTGTGTATATATGTTGGGGAGAGTCTTAAGATCTATTGACAAATTTTAAGTATACAATACAGTTTTATTAACTATAGTCACCATGCTGTATTAGATTTATAGAAGTTTTCATTCTACATAAAGGAAATTTTATATTCTTTAACCAACATCTCTCCATCCCCCTACTTTACCCCTTGTAACTAACTTTCTTCTCTCTGTTTCTATAAATTGAACTTTTTTAGACTTCACAGATAAGTGAGGTCATGTCATAGTCTCTTAAAATCTTTTCATCAAATATCCCAGAGAATGGTGCACAGCTCCCTGGCAAAAATCTTGTAGAAAGTGTATTTTTTTTCCTGGAAGAACAATGTATCAGCCAAGGTTCTTAGTTTCAAGCAACCAAAACCAACTTAACAAATCAAACCCTAAAAGAGTTTATTGGAAGAATATTGTGTACTTATGGAATTGCTGTATGTGTGGAGAAGCAGGCTTGAGTGTTCCAGAAACAATGCCCAAACAATATCCACAACTGTCCCAGGAAGGAACACATCCCCAAAAGTTATGCTGATGTCAACTGGTGATGCTCCAGCTGCCAGGACTTCACAGTACCCAACCACCATCCTGCCACTTCTGCCCAGGATCCAAATGCTGCAACTCCTGATGTCCTCTAAGGTTGGTTGCTAGAGCACCACCTTAATGGCAAAATGGATTCCACACACCCACTTCCTCAAATTGCAATGCAAGTCTCATGCAAGTAGAATGGTTGGTTGGGCGTGGGGCACAGGCCCATGCCTAAATTTTTTTTTCTACCAGAGGGAGGTGGGATAATAAGGTGCCTCTCATCTCATAAAAGGGGGGTTCAAAAGATCTAGGCAGTTACTTACTGGAGGTAAAAGAACTATGTTCTCCCTAAGAATAATAAGGCAAAGAAGAGATAAAATTCTTGTTAGAATAATTACATTAAGCAATTATTCAGATTAAACTAGATTTTCAAATGAAGTTAGGGTCTTCTTGTTCTGATATCTTACTCCTATCTTAAAACACCATTTATTCCTGATATGGAAAAGCAGAATGAATTGGCAAGTGTTCAGATTTGACCTGAACTGCCACTATGAATTTACAATCCAAGCATTGCTAGAGAGCTTCTTCCTTTAGAAATAGATTGAGTCTGAAAAAGGAAAACTGTTAACCACAATTGATGGCAGCTGAGATGTTCAAGAAGCATCATACCTTATACTTAGATGCTTGGAATACTGTTCTTGCATTAATCCTTGTATACTTTAATAGTGAAAATTAGGTAATGCACACTTTTGTTTTAAAAGTATATTCATGTTGGAAAAACAGAAGATATAGATCACATGTTAAAGTTTTTATTTCTATTTTTACATTTTAGTAATTGATGCCTATGCACTCAACCAAACACTTCTAGGCAAGACATATACCTGGCAAGAAATGTCCAAAGGGCTGGAGTGTCTGGCTCTGAATTGGAGATGGCAAATATGAAGTCAGTCACAGGTACTACCTTAGGATAAAACTCAAACCTAACTGCACCTGAAGATTGTTTTTCTCCCAAAATGACTTCATATAAGCTGGTTTCTAAGTATCACAGGTTGTCATATTTCTTTAAAAAAAAAAAAAAAGAACCAGCTTTTATGAAAATCAAAAGATTATCAGGAAATTCCACTCATGATAACTGAAGTCCACAGTTCATCTCAGATCAAGGAAATGTACCCATTGAGAGATGCAGGCAATTTTTACTTAGGATTAGCCCTTGGAGTCTTCAACTACCTATGATGTATGTCTATGAAAAAGATTCACTAAGTGTACTAAATTCGATGGAGGAAAATTTGTTTAACTATGTTTCAAATGTTCCTGGTATAATGCTCTGTAAAATGAACTGATTTGGTTCATAAAAATGCTATTTAACAGATTTTTTTTCCTTTAAGTGCACTATATAATTTTACTTTAAAAAACGAGCTGTAACCTAATAAATGCACAAAATGGGGGAAAAAGGAAAGCATGGAGCATTTTACTGACTAATCCAAAGCAGAATATAAGATCAGAGGCTGGAATGGAGTGATGTTCAGCCTGAAGTGAATGTTCCAGATCATCTAATCTAGGGTTGACAAATACATGCAGGAAGACTGGTGGTTTCTTAGTTGCTGTCCGAGGCAGACATAACTAATCAATCTAAGCAATTTCAAACTGATCTCAGGCATACAGTCTCATCATTCTTCTTAATACAGAGCTCCAGAACTCACAGACATGGAGTAGAAAGGTGGATAACAGGGGTGAGAGAAAGGCAAGACTTTGGTCAATGGTACAAAGTTTCAGTTAGGAATAAATTCTGGTGTTCAATTGAATGGCATGGTGACTATAGTTAATAATATTGTATCATATATTTTGAAATAGCTAAAAGAGAATCTAAAATATTCTCAATGCAAGGACATAATAAATATTTTCAGTGGTAGATATGCTAAATAGCCTGACTGGATTTTTTCCAAAAGGTATAAGTATATCAAAACATCAAAAAAAAAAATCACACTCTACTCCATAAATATACAATTATTATTTGTCAATTAAATTTTTTAAAAACAGAGCTCTGGGTAGTTTTTGCTATTTTCTTAATGATAATATTTGTAAAAAAAAAAAAAAAAAGAGAGAGAGAGAGAGAAACAAACAAACAAACAAAACTTGTCATATCTGATATTCTCGCTGCTTCAATTTACATTCAAGTAAAGGCTGAGAAGTATGCAGTGACCTACTTAACTGATGCCACCCACCTGGCAACCTCAATGGTCTATATAGACCCAGATCAAACTCAGAGTCATAGAATACAAGGAACACAGCTGATTATAATCTAGTTCCTGAATTCCCAAGTTTAATAATTATGATGCCCCTGGAAAGAGTTTATATCACTAGCTTTATCATTTCCCTTGGAAAGAAGTGAAATAGAAAGAAAGCCTCTATGGCTTATGATAATGAATTCGTTTATTGTTCATACAAGGAGAGCTTTTTTCCTCTTTACTGATAATTTTAAGAATTAAAACATTTACTGCACACGAAGTTATAATCAGGCTATAGATGCCAATGAAATGCAATGTCCTTAAACAGAGGAATGAGATACCAGTGATTGGGGTGAAATCATCTTTTTCTTGAAATTTTCTTTGTAACAACAAAAAAATAACATACCACAACACCTGCAGTTTAAAACATCTATTTACCTTCACATAAAAATGATGATAACATTAAGAGCCTCTTGGATTTAATAACGTCTTGCTCCACCCATTAAAGCCGTATGGTTATCCAATTTAAGTTTAATATGGTATATCCATTACTGTTCAATTCATGAGTGAAAACAAAACACAGAAATTAAGTACCTGGAAGAAAAAGTCTCCAAAAGGAAGGAAAAAAAATGGGAACATCCTTTTGACTGATATTCATTCACCTTAGGTCAGGGAAGTCTAAGAACTGACACATACCATTTGTAGATTTTTTTCCCCCACAAGTGCAGTTTTGTTTTCTTTTAAAAAAATTATCATTTTAACTCACACATGTTGCTCAGAAAATAAAATTGTGGCCAGACACGGTGGAGCATGCCTATAATCCAGTGGCTCAGGAGGCTGAGGCAGGAGGATCATGAGTTCAAAGTCAACCTCGGCAACAGCGAGGTGCTAAGCAACACAGTGAGACCCTGTCCCCAAATAAAATACAAAATAGGGCTGGGGATGAGGCTCAGTGGTTGAGTGCCCCTGGGTTCAATCCCCAGTACCCCCCCCAAAAAAATTGTACTAAAAAGCTTTTAACAAAAAATGAAAGCTACTCCATACACCACTTTCTCTCTCTTTCTGTCTACACACACACACACACACACACACACACACACACACACACACACTTGACTTACACTCTAAAGGCAACCACTTCCAACTTTTCAGCTGATATTTATTTCCGTATTTCTAGATAGTGCACTTAGCTTTCTTGACTGATCCATGTAGATATTATCTGTTATGGTAGAAAAACGTCAGCTCTTCTACATACCCCTTTTACTTCCTTTCCCACTCTCCCAATTTTTGTTCAATTCCATAATCAGTGTTTTCATTATTACGACTATGAAGGTATTGTTTACTGTATTGCTGGATCTTCCAGCAAAGAAGTGTTCTTTGATTTAATTTTCTTGCAAAACTTTTTACTTTTCTTGGAGTTCATGGTTGTCTTATATTCTCATTTACTTAGTTTTCTTTGATAATGGGTCAGATCTTCCCACACACTTTGATAGCTTTGCAAAATGCCTCTGGATACAATTTTCCATGTAGTCAAAGCCCTATCTGTTTCATTTTGTTTTTCCTGGAGACATCCTTCAGCCACCTGCTCTAATCAGCCTATCTGTGCACGAGGTCTCCTGCACAGTGATTTCCCTGAAATCTCCCTTTGCACCTCTGCATTATTGAATCCCTTCTTCCAGGATTCCATGTCTTCCTCCTTGTTGGAATACTTCTTTGTTTTGGTGTACTATCCTTCAAGACTTTCCTGTGAAGGAATGCCTAAGAGGTGACCTTTCCTGAGACCTCATATGCCTGAAAATACTTTCATTCAATCCTCATACCTAACTGATAGTTTCACTGGGTATCAAATTTGTTAAAATATTATTTTTACTGAACGTTGCTCAGTATTATCCATCTTCCAGCAATAGAATCGGAATATTTATTATCATTCTTATTCCTGAAATTTTTAAAATGGCCTTTTTCTCTTCTCTGGAAATGTCTAGAATATCAGTTTTATGTATTCCAAAGTTTCACATGCAGAAAAATGCACCTATTTTCATTGCTTGTTTCTCTAATACTTATTAGTAAGATATTGAATTCCTGCTTTAAATTTCTCATCTTTTTAATTTTCCATCTCTATGTTTTGATTATACTTTTTGGAAGAGTTTCCTCACATTGTTTCTAGACCTTTTAGCATAATATTTTATTCCTGCTATCATATTTTAATTGATGCGAGCTCTTACCCTTTCTATATGCAAACCCAAGTGTCTGCAGAGGGCCTCACTCCATGGATACAATGTTTCATGGATACAATATCTCTGAGAATACCAATTATAGTTTGCCTTTAAGACATTTTCTTCTCCTCTTGAACTGTCCCTATTTCCTCCTTGCCTTTCCTGTTTATTTTCACATTGCAGGCTTTCCTTAAACTCCAGTCATTGCAAACTGTCTAAAGCTATTAAAGAATGAGGCACCAAACACCTGATTAGGAGCTCTGTGGGAAGCAGCTTCTCCCTGCAGGGTGACTGGATTTCACTGCACCTTTGCAAGTACTCCCATGCATCTGTGGCTACAGATGATTTGGTGTACCCAGAGAAGGGTATTCCAGTATTTTACCTGTAAATTTTAAGGCCTGGCTGTATTCTGAGCTTGGGTGGGAAAGAGGACTGACCTGTGGATTTTCACTTCCTTTGGCTCAGCCAATCTCTACTTGCTCTGTGCTAACTGATCTCACATTCAGAGTCTTTCTGACTCAATCTGTTCAGTCTTTTTGTCTCCTGTTGTGGGTGATAAGGTAGGTATGGGATGGGGAGACCTCATCTGGCTGTATCAACTAGTAGAAAGAATTCTCACATCTATAGCTCCTCCTATGGACTTTCCATAGATCCCCCTACTTTTAGCACCTCTACCCAACCTTTGGTGGACCCTGGTGTTCTATTACCTAGTGTTTCTTGGATTCTGTGAGTGAAATCTATACTTAGTGAGGCCCTCTGCAGACACTTGGGTTTGAATTCCTGCCTCTCCTTTATTAGGGCTTCCATAATAGCAGACCACAAACTGAGTGGCTTAGACAATAGAAATGTGTTGTCTCTCAGTCCTGGGGACCCGAAATCTCATACAAGGTATCAGCAGGCTCATTCCTTCTGCAGACTGTAAGGAACACTGTCCTAGGTCTCTCTCCTCGCTTGTGATGATTTGCTGACAATCTCTGGCATCCTTGGTTTGGGCTAATCACTTTGATTTCTGCCTTCATCTTCACGTGTGCCTAAATTTCCCCTTCCTGTAAGGACACCAGTTTTATTGGAGTAGAGATCCACCCTACTCCAGTATGACTTCATCTTAACGACTCTATTTTTTAAGTAAGGTTACATTCTGAGGTACTAGGGGTTGGGACTTCAACATATGAATTTTGGAGGGCACAACTCAACCCATAACACATTTTATATTTAATATCTTCCAATTAGGATAACCCCAAATCCCACATTGTTCAGAACAATCTCAGTTTATATGTAGTCCCTGCTTAATTACTAATAGTGCCTTCTACTCTCAATATATGTCCAAGCTTGACTAATAAATTTTTTGTTCATCCTACATATATGATCTTTTCCACTTGCATGAAATTATCAAAATAATGGATTTCACTGTCATTTCTAGTGGATTCTGGACCCAAATCTGGGGAGCACTATTTTCATAGTTTCATTTTGTAGAAAGAGATGTGTGAATGTGGATGTACATGTTTGATTTTTATAAAAACTTAGGTAAAAATATAAGACAAAATATGTATGTATATATAACAAATTACATATGTGGTTTTAAAAACACACCAAAAGCTTATTTTGATAGAATAACATGGCATATAAGCAGAATTTTGAGTCTTCAAAAACATTTCTTTAAAAAATAAGAGAAAAAGAAAACAGAGTTTCATGTTGCTAACAATAAACAAACAAACTTCCAGCAGTTCAAGAAAATTGGAAACTCAGAACTCCCAGGGTTCACAGAGACTCTGAATTTGGCCAAATAAACTGCTTTGAACCCATATTTGTTATGGGATTGGGGACAATTCAGTTCTTACCATGGTAACCAACTGTGCTATCATAAACACTACAGAATGGTCTCCAAATGATCCAGCAGTTTCTAGACTATAAGGGAGATAAGATCTCATTAAAAATATAAAAGTTGAGACTGATATACTAGAATATGGAGATGTATTGATAAGGGGACTTGCAGTATATGTAAACAATACTTTCTTATTTGATCTCACAAGGCAATAGTTCCGTTTGGTGAGAACCAAAACAGGTTAATGTTGGTCTTCCTTTAATAGTTCAAAGACAGATTACCTACCAACAGGAAAGGTCATAAAGAGATGGAAAAGCAGATTTAGGCAGTTCCCACTGATGTGTGATTTGTGACTTTATCCAAAAACATCACCCCAACACTAAAGATATTTCTTGGTTACAAACTATTTTTCTCTTGAAAAGATAAAACTTTCTTTATTCTTTTCTAATTATGAAATATATTCTCATTTTATAAAATTTAGAAATACATAAAACATAGGAAACAAAAGTCACCTATAATTTTTAGGTCACCTGATAATTTTTAGAATGGAATCATGCTGAAGTTTGTCTTATATCTTCCTTTTTTCACATAGCATTACATAATGAGCTCTAACCCATGTCATTAAAAATGCTTCAGAAACTATTAGATGTAAGACTATGCCTAATTGTCTGCCATATGAAGGAACCATAATTTATTTAAACATTTCCATTTTGTGAGGGATATTTTTAATGAACCTAATTTGTGAACATTATGAGCAAGGTAGTAATAAGCATCTTATAAAGTAAAACTTTATTTATATTTTCTATTATTTTATTTTAAAACATACTGCTGGAAATGCAATTATTAGAGGAAAAGTTATGAACACTCTAAGATTCATCCACTTTAAACATTTTTTTCAGAAGCTTTCACTATGTTTACTTGCTTATATTCCCAGATGTGTTTTATTTAAAACTTTCTCATTCTAGAAAAAGTTCTTTAGAATTTTTATTGGGATTACATTAAAATCACAAATTCAAATGGAAAGAATCGACACATTTTCAGATATTTGATATGTATATTCCTCTGCTCAAATATCATTTTATAGCTCACAATTAACTTTGGTAGTTTTTTCATATTGTTCTCACACATTCCTTGTATTTTAAGTTTTTGTTTCTATTGTGAATACAATCTTCTTATCATTGTATTGTTTAATCAGAGATTGCTGGATATATGACAGAGTACCTAATTATAGAATATTTACATTCTAATCAGTCAATTTATTAAGTTCTCCCATTACAACAAATTTATAGTTGGCTGGGGTGTGTGAGTGTGTGCTGTGAAATACAATCATGCCAGCTGAAAATATTATATTTTAGTCATATTTTAGTCTCTCTCTCTCTTTCATTTTTGTTGTTCTTATCTCTTCCATTGGCTGCAGCTTTCAGAAATTTAACTAGTAAATGCCATGGATGGATTTTTGATTTGTTCCCAAAACTAATGAGAATAAACTCTCAAATATTATACCCTTAAATACAGCTCTTGTTGTTAGGATTAATACTGGCATAGGATAATACATGCCTAAAGGGATTACATAGGTAACAGGAATAGGTGGAGAAGGCCAACTACACCAGCCTGGTGGAGACTGGAGGTTGCTCCCTCTAAAGGGAGCTACTCAGCATGTCCTTGACTTGACTATTATCCATATGAAAATATGGAGGTACTGTTTACAGAGCTTCCAGTTTTTCACACTGGAAACCCTAACCCTAATTTCTCTCCCTCTTTCCCTCTCCTCTCCTCTTTTCTCTCTCTCTCTCTCTCTCTCTCTCTCTCTTTCTCTCTCTCTCTCCCCCTCACCCTCTCTCTCCACATGAGAGAACATATCTGACTTTTATATGCCACACATCAAGCATCTCCAGAGTGGGGGGGTGGCCTTAACTTTCTCCTTACACAGCTTTTAAGATTACTGCTCCTGGCTGCAAAAGGGTTATTCTGATGAGTTGATGTTCTTCCTTCCCTTTGATCAGCATAATGATGTCATTCTCTCTCAGGTTAGTCTTAAGCCATCCCAGACATCCTTTGCATGAACCAAATTATCCTTCTTGCCCTTGAGTCCCTCACCTGGCTGGAGGTGAGATGGAAGTTAGGGTGTAGCCAACATTGAAAGTGATCACATTCTACAAAGGCAGTGATTACAGACTAAGATGTTGAAGAGAAGACAAGGTCAGAAGACCTTTTTTTTCTTGTTTATGCTATGAAATCCTGAAGGTAAATTTAACATGTCTGAATCACAAGTTTGTCTCCTATTTCTGTTAAGACTTGATCATCAATGAAGCACAATGGTGGGAACTATTTCCGCCATCCTGCATGACAAGGTCCGAGCATGGGGAAGTGCTTGGCAAGGCCACCATTCCAGGAAATTGCCTCTGTCATTTCCCCTGGGAATTGGGTGTTTTCTTGTAATTATCATACTTATAACTATGCAATTGCTAATCATATTCCCTAGAACTCTTGTTACTAATGATTGTTGTGATATAAATAACAACATTTGAGAGTCATGGGAAGCCTTAGGAATAGCATGATGATTCAGCATCATGAGTACTGATGCAACACCACCAAATAAATGCTAGTAGGAAGTGCAGGGGCAAGAGATTCTCTTTCATTTCAGTGCAGGTTTTGAAGGCCCTGGTATTAAAATGATCAGACTTGCTACCATTTCTTTAGGGTGGAAAATATGAAATTATCTAGGAATAGTAGAGTTGGCAATAAAGATCACAAAGGGATCTGGGATGGTTTCTGGTCCTCAACGAAAAGAGATGGTGCCTGGCAATGAAGAACTTCGCAGGAACAGATTGGACAACATACCAGCAGGGAAGCATCTTCTCCCTACCCACACTATAAGTCTGCATCAGTAAGGCATTCTATCTCATGTGGGCCTATTCATTCATTCATTTTAATCAAATTTTAGATGGGAATCCTGTAAAACTTATTTTCCCAGGGTTCCATATACCTGAGGGCTGCCCTGGCTAACCATATACATATGGGCCTGTTTTCTAGACTCCAGTCTATTCCATTGGTCTGTGTCTCTCCTTTCACCAACATTACACTGTCTTAGTTACTATAGCTAAAAAATAAGTCTTGATATCTGGTTATATAAGACCTTCAACTTTATTATTTTGTGAAACTGTCTTGAATATTCTTGGACCTCTGCATTTTCATATTAATTTAATATCAATTGTTCACACACACGCACATACACACTCTACTCCTCTCCCCGGGAATTGATTATTTTATTGAATCTATAGGTCAATTTGAAGTGAATTGCTATTTTTACAATATTGCAAATTCCAATCCATCAACACCTCTATATAGTCCTCCAGTTATTCCTTTCCTTGTGAAATCTCTTCTGCAACATTTTACAGCTTTTGGTTCAAAGACTTTTCTTTCGCATCTCACGTTTCCTCAGAAGGTCTTGTGTGCTCACTTCTCTACTTGACTTATATTTCTTGAGACTCTTTCTATATATTCTCTCTTATATACTTCCTTATATACACTTTTCTTCTTTTTGACATATTTTTCCTAGGTGATTTCATCCACTTCTATAATTTTATATAGAATTTCCCAAATTTATACTTACTTCTTACCTCTCTTCTGAATTCTAGAATATTCACTATCTACTAAATATCTCCATTCTAATGCCACAAAGGCATCTCTGATTTTACGTGACCTAAACTGAATTCCTAACTCCCCACACAAGTACAGTACTACTTAACTATATGATTAAGATTAAAACAAGTCTAGGAAATATGGTAACAGAATATTATAAGTCCTGACAGTTACACAAAGTAGAAATTGTGTAAATTAGTTTGGAGAGGAAAGGGAAGAAAATGTAGAAATATAAGTATGCTAAATTTTTCATAATTTATTGTTGGGAGATTCAAATAATTTATTAAAGTTAATGAATAATAAAGGTATAAAATAAAGGCAAATACTAAGGGAAATAAAATATAAAGTAGGAATGGGATGGGGAAGGGCGTTGTTCATGCTGGAAGGTTAGTAGATACTATCTGAAGAAGTAGAGGTCTAAGGGTTCCATGCAACGTTTTGATGGCAAACATAAGCACTAGAACAAAATACGCACATTCCAGAGGAATATCCCCAAGAATCAAAGAAATCATAGGCCACAGACTAGAAGAAAGAAAGTGACAGAGGCTTTATATAAAATAATATGGCAAAACTGAGACCATATACATCTGTCATGCTGGTAAATAAAAATGGATGGATCATCTGATTTTCTTATGAATTATAAAGCCGAAATCAAAATACATACCAAAAAGACAAAGGTGTACCAAGCATAGACAAATGAAGACATTCCAGCAATGTTAACAGATAGTAGGACACAACAGAGACAGATCATCCTCTCCAAACATTTACTGATTTTTCTACCTTTCTCAGCCTTCCCTGTGGAATGAGAAGGACTTGTAATCAATTCTGACTAATATGCGCAGAAATTACTGTCGCTTGCTGAGGCAGATGAGAACAGGGTGTCTCTCTCTGTCTCTCTCTGTTTTTCCCTGTTATGTATTCCCAGTAGCAGAACCCCCAGATGAAACAAGGCAACACAACCCGACTCACACCAGACTTGGCATAGCAAGAAATAAATATTTTGTTAACCCATTGAATAATGAGCATTAATTTTTACTGCAATATAGCCTGATGTACTGTGATTAATAAACAACAGTTATAATCTTACTATCAAATGAGGCTGAGTTCAGGGGCGGGGAGGAAGGCAGTAATACCAATAGAAAGCCACTTTTAAATATAATGGAGGGGGCTATTCACAATGAATACATAGCATTTATGATAGATAACCTGTGCACAAATAACTTAGAATCATTACTCATAAAGCAAAAATTGTAGAAAATAGAAGAAAGAATACATTTTCTTTTAAGTGATATTTTAATTTTTTTCTCAGTCCACAATAGAGCAGGTAAATAGAACATCTGTAATAAAGTAGAAAGTCTCAAATACAAAATTAATAAATTGGGTCAATTTTAACATATTAACCCTCTGTACCCTGAAAACAGAAAATATATATTTGTCTCAAGCCCTCATTGAAATGTCACCAAAAAATGAGCCATATATCAAACCACAAAGAAAACTACTGTAAATATGCCCAAACAGAAACCATGCAGCAATTTCTGATCTCAATGCAATAAAACTAGAACCTAATACTTGAACAATACAACAAAAAAGACCCTACTACCTAGAAATATTTTAATAACTTTTAGGTCATAAACCAAATCAAGCCTGAATTTTACAGAAACAGAGGAAACAAAAATAATGAAAAAAACTACATATCTGAATCAATGCCTTGCAACTAAGATAGTACTTTTGGGAAAAATCTTAAATCTTCATATTGATAAGCAAGATAGTACAAAAATTAATAAAGTTAGCATTCAGTTCAAGGAGATAGAAAACAAAAATACTCCCCCAGAAAAACAAATGGAAAGATTACAAGAAAATAAAAATGAAAGGTAAAGAATTAGAAAGCATAAAAAGATAAAAATTATAATTAAATCCAGTTTTTGGTTCTTTGCTAAAATAAATAAAATGGATAACCTCTCAGCTAACCTAGCTAAGACAAATGGAAGAAAGCACAAATACCAATTCAAAAATTAAAAAGATGGAAATAACCACAAATAACAGAGGAAATGAAAAGAATGCAAGGAAACCACATTATCTATGCCTAAGGAATACATTTGAAAAAAAGGGAAAAACAAAGTATATCAAGAAAAATGTAATTTACAAAAACTCACATGAGAAGAAATAGAAGATTTAAGCAGATCAGCCACCACAGAAGGAATAAAGCAAATTGTGACAGAATTTTATCCTTGCTCAAATGCCTGCCCTCCCAATTTGTCACCTAAGAAAGCACCGTGGTGATCTAGAAAATTTCAGAGGAACATTTTTTAAGACTATAAGAAACAAATTATTTCAATGCTATTTACATGGTTCCACATTTAATTGTAGAAAAAATGCTTCCAAGTTATGTTTATAAATCTACCACCATAGAAATATAAATATAAACCTGGAATATCTTTTCATACAATAAAGAAGCTCTCAGTAACTTTCATCATATCTAAGGAATTCAGTAGCCATTTTAACTCAGGCTTTCACTGGCCAATGAAAGAACAATTGAGTATCAACAAAAATAATTTCAATGGATTAACACAGAAAATGTTTAAAATCCATGCATTCACAATACATCATACAAACAGAGCAACTCTCACTAGTCAGCTTTGAAGAAGTTAAGAACCAACTTGTTTTGGAAATCAATAAAGAGAAAGAATCAACCATCCATTCTGCCTTTCTCATATGAAAGCACCTCAGGAGACTGTAGCTTGTATACATGCAAAGAGTTGATGAGGGAAGTATCTCTCTTTAGAAGCATTACAGCTAATAAGTGAAAAAATGATAAACTTAGAATATCATTTTGCAAACACTAATGAATCAATAAATCTAGGAAATAAATTATCAATGTCTTCTAACACTATAAAAAATTACATGTTATTTGATATCTTCTCCCCAAAAACAAATTTGATCACTTCCCTAAATCTATTCCCAAATTATAGAAAATACAGAGAAATAAAGGAATGTGATAACCCCATGGAGAGTCAATCTGCAGAATTCACACATGGTAATCACTAAAGAATTAATGACCCATTTCTGCCATTAAAATTTGCAAGGAAAAATGAGAACTGAAAAATAAATCTACAGATAAAAGAGATGTAAGAAACAGCAAAAAATTATAATATATGGATTTTACTTCTATCACAATTCAAACAAATGATCTAAAAAAACAACTTTAGAGACAATAAAGGAAATACTGTATGTGCACTGACTGGATATTTTAAGAAATTAAAAAATAAATTGTGTAATATTTTAAGATATAAGAAGTCATTATAGTTGGGTTTTCCCATGCTAGTGTATTTTAGAAATATACACTTAAATATTTACAGATGAAATATGAATTATGGATTTGACTCACAATAATCTGGGTAAAGGAGTGAAGAGAATTGGAAGATGGATGAAATGAAATTGGTTGCAAGTTGAAAATATTTGAAGCTGGGTGATAAGTACAAGAGGCTCATTATCCTATATACTGTCCATATTTTGAAAATTTCTATTATAAAATATTTTAAATAGTTATAATGAAAGATCCTACTATGATAGCAACAAAAAACATATAACACCTAGAAAATGGGTAGTATGTATATGAAAATAAAGCATTAAGACACTACTGAAATACAGAATAGAAGACTTCAACACATTTGAAAATATAATGTTGAGTGGTGTGTCAGCTTTCCATTACTGTAACAAATAAATAAACCTGAGATAAATAAATTTAAAAAGAGGAAAGGTTTTTTTGGCTCTCAGTTTGGGAGGTTTCCATCTATGATCAATTAGTCCAGTTGTGTTTTGGCCTGTGGCAAGGCAGTATGACATGGTGGGAGTGTGCAGGGGAGTACTGCTCACCTCTTGGCCACTGGAAAGCAAAGAGCAAGAGATGGGCATCACACAGTCCCTTTAGAAGGCATGACTCAGATGACCTAGGACCTCCCACTAGGTTCCATCTCTAAAAGGTATCCACCACCTCTCAATAGCACCAAGTTCAGAAGACTAAGACTAACACATGGGCCTCTGGGGAACAATCAAGATCCAGACGATAGCAGGTGGTTACCTCCAGCATATATAGATGACTTTATGAACCCTAACCTTTCTCCAAAATGTAGACTAAGATTAAAACTCAATACATACAATCCCAATAAAATACAAAAGTTTTCTTATGAACCAGGTGAGCTGATTCATATGAGAGAGAAAAACAAAGAAAAGCACATAAAAGAAAATCCAGAAAATTTGGAAAGGAGGGATACTGTTAAGGGGATAAGCCCCAACAGATATTAAAATATTATGGTATTTGTGTTAGAAGAGATCAGTGAAAGAGAAAAAAATTCAGAAAACATCTAATAACATAGTGAGTAGAAATGTGGGTTGTATTTTAAATTTTTAGAAGAAAATTTGGATTATTCTCTATTGACACTGAAGCACTGGGTAATCAACTGAAAAAAATAAACTTGGAAAAGTGTACCACTCAGATTCTAGGTAGGACACACACTCAAAAGCTATGAAAAACATTATAAATTAGTCTATTTAAAAAGAAAATACCATACAATCCAAAACCAAAATTTCTTTTTTTCCTATCTCAAGTGTTTATTTTTTATTTGTTCTTTTTAGATACACATGACAGTAGAGTATATTTTGACATATTATACATACATAGATCTTATTCTAATATGATATATCTTATTCTAATTAGGATCCCATTCTTGTGGTTATACATGACATGGAAATTCACTTTCTGTGTATTCATACATGGACATAGGAAAGTTATGTCTGATTCATTCTACTGTCTTTCCTATTCCAATCCCTCCTCCCTTCCCTTCATTCCCCTTTGTCTAATCCAATGAACTTCTATTCTTGTCCCCATCCTTGTTGTGCATTAGCATCCACATATCAGAGAGACCATTTGACCTTTATTTTGGGGGAATTGGCTTATTTCACTTAGTATGATAGTCTCCAGATTCATCCATTTACCAGCAAAAGGCATAAAATATTCCATTGTGTATATATACCACATTTTCTTTATTCATTTATTTGTTGAAGGGCACATAGGTTGGTTCCATAGCTTAACTATTTGTGAATTGAGCTGCTATAAACATCTATGTGGCTGAGTCACTATTGTATGCTGAGTTTAAATCCTTTGGGTATATACCAAGGAGTGGGACAGCTGGGTCAAATGGTGGTTCCATTCCAAATTTTTTAAGGAATCTCCATGCTGCTTTCCATAGTGGTTGCACCAATTTGCAGTTCCACCAGCAGTGTATGAGTGCACCGTACCCCCCATAATCTCACCAACATTTATTTTTACTTGGATTTTTGACACTTGCCAATCTGACTGGAATGAGATGAAATCTCAGTGTGGTTTTAATTTGCATTTGAACATATTTTCATATATTTGTTGACCATTCATATTTCTTTTTCTGTGAAGTGCCTGTTCAGTTCCTTTACCCATTTATTGATTGGTTTTGTGTGTGTGTATGTGTGTGTGTGTGCGCGTGTATGTGTGTTAACAAAAACCAAAACTTCTTTAAAAAACAGAAGTCAAAAGGCAAACCAGGAAAAAAATATTGCACCTCAATGTTACAATTTTCTTAATAAATAAAGAACTGTTACAATAAGAGAAGCATAAAAATTCAATGAGATGCAGTTATGAACAGTTGGTCTCAGAATATGAAAATGACACATGAACTTGGGAAAAGATGCCTAACCTTATCAGGGCAAGTTCAGAACACATCAAGTTTTCACAGATGTGGGACAGGCATTCATATATCACAAAAATTGTTTTTAAAGAAAATTTAGCAATATTACCAAATTTTAAAATGCACATTCATTTTGACCCAGAAATGCTGATATAGAATTTTTATTGCAGACATACCCACAACATTTAAATGAGTCATGTACAAGTTTATTTTGCTGGAATATTGTCATAGCAAAAGACTAAACACACCCTAAATCCTCGCCAGCAGGAAATGGGTTATAAGTTATGGCACATCCAAACAATGGAATGCTCTACCATAATTAAAAAGAATGAGGTAAGCCTTTGTGTGTAAAGTTAATAAGGATGCTTTAATATACTTAATATACTAAGCAAACCATTATATGAAAAATATCAATGTGCAGAATAATCTACATAGGGAGCAATCGTTTGGTAAAAAGAAGGGGGGAAGGGGAGAGAAAAGGGAAAATAATACTAGAATACATTTTCCCCCTTTTCATTGAGTAAATGTAAATTTAGTAATTTTTACTAAATGTAAAAGGGGGGAAGAACACTTCTAGAAATTGGGTATGTGATTGCCTTTTAAATTTTGTACACTTCACCTGTATTAAGTAATCAAAACCAAATAAAATTAAACTAGCTTCAGATGGCTTTGTGAGGACCAATTGTTGTGAGATAATTTGTGTCAAAGTTTTTGTTAACTTTAAAGTTCTGTGCAAATACAATTTAAAGAAGCAGCTTCTTATTGGGTATTGGGTATTAGGACCTTAGGTCCCGAGTTCAAGAAATGATTCCCTTTCTAAACAGTTTGGAGTAAGTCACTCAAGGTCTTGGAATCTTGGTAAATGTGTCTCTGTTTCTCCATCTCTGAAACGGTTAACAGCAATCCCTTGCAGTCTCACAGGAGTTGCTGCAAATACCACTGAAGGTAATACATGTGAAAGTCTGAATGATACAGCATTGCAGAGACAAATAGGATCAGATAGATTGGATCTCTGCTGGCCAATATCATAGCCACTTGCCACACGTGGCTATTAGCTTAGCATTTCTAAGGTGTCCAGTTGAACTTGAAATGTGCTGTAACTGTAAAGTAAGTGCTAGACAAAACAGTTTAGGAATGATGCCTTTGAATCAAGATTTTGAATTTGATCTGGAAGGAGGAATGAATGGGACTTGGAAGGACTGAAAAAGAGCCGTGAAGAATTTAGGGCATTACCATCACCATCTGCAAACACAGGAGATGGTCCTGTGCAGTGCTCAAGCTCATGCTTCAGACTGCCTAACTTGTGGTGGGGGGTCAAGGTGCAAAGGACAAGGCTGCATTGGATAAATGGTGTGAGTCTGGGTAATGAAGGGCTTTGAAGATGGATCTGGAGTTTGCCTCTCCTTGGGAGTGTTTGGAAAGCAAATTTGAGTGTACAGCACATTGAGGCAGAAAGGCATCCCTACCAAGTAATGCTTTAGTTATAGTCAAATTTATCTCATTTATCATATTATCTTTTATCAAATTTTTATCTGGATAAATCTGGATCTGAGATGTTTTACCACTGATGGAGAAAAAGGAAATGGGGAAAACAGAGAGAGGATGGAGCTAATATTATTAAAAGCCTAGAGCACTATGCTGGGCATATGACATGCACCCCTTCCATTTTTCTTGTACAGCCCTATGAGAATCTGGTTCTTGTCTTCATTTTACAAGAGGTCAGAGGGCTCAGAAATAGGATGCTAAAGGTAGTTCTGTTCTTCCATGCAGGTCTAGTACTGGAAGCCAATTCTGTTTAACCAAATCTTACTTTAAAAAGAAAAAAAAATGAACTTCAAACTATGCAATTGAATCTATTTTTTTTAATTTACAAGCCTATGCAGTACAAGACTGAACAAAGGAAAATGTGTGTATTCGACAGAATATTGGTGGGTTTCAATAATGCACATTCTACCTGTAGCTCCACAACTAGAAATAAGGCAAACTTAAATGTACTCATGCATTCATACATTGGGGAAGGAAGGGCAAATTTCAAATGATGGTTTTTAACTAGATGAAAGGATATTTTGTTTTGTTTTTAACTAACTACACATTTACTAAGAAATTTCGAGGAGTATGATAGTGTAGATTGTGAATCTCTTAGCAGGAGAAAGTGGTGGCAGAGAAAGAACCAGAAAATATGATATTACATAACTCAAAGGGGAGGAAAAGGCTGTTCCCTTATCCTTCCTAAGGAAGCTACAACAAAAGCTGTTTGAAAGTCAGAAAGAAATGAAGTATATATGAAGAGCAGATCCTGAGGTAGAAGGGTTGCCTGCTATTTCTTCCCTTTGGGGCTGGGGAGGGCACAGGACTTGGATGGTTATGAATTTCTAACATAGAAGTGCAAATAAGAAACAAAGACCCTAAGCTTAATACAGCACAGAGTCTGCAAAAGAGGGACGTGTCTGGTCAAGCTGTCAGAAATCACCAGAAGTCTCCCAGTGCATGCCCCTTTGCTGTTCTGGAAGCTGTGTCAATTCTTTGAAGCAAACTGTATTTTTTTGGGCAAAACACCAAAGGGTGATGTAAACCTCAAAGCCTGATAAGTTGCATCCCAGTTCTAGCTTTTTCTCAGAAAACTTTGCTTTGTCTACCAGAACAACTTTTAGAAAATACAGAGAGAGAGAGAGAGAGAGAGAGAGAGAGAGAGAGAGAGAGAATTTGTTGATTGAGATAATAGTCAACAACATCAGGATATTAGAGAATACCCAAGTTGAAAACTAGATGTTTGAAACTCTTTGATTATAATAACTTATCTTAACAATTTTTATAATTCTCTATCATAAATACCTAGGATTAGACCCTGCCTGACCGAGGTACAAACAGTTCTAGGCAAAACAGATTTCATGGAAAATGTCTGTTGGTTTTTTCAACTTCATCTATACATTAAAATGTATTTTTTAAGAGCCTATTCTATTCCTGGCACCCACGCTAGGAAGTTTATAAAGAGGAGTGAGACAACTTTCTACTCCTGAGAAACATTCCATTTAGCAAAAAATGAAAAATCAAATAACATTATAAGATAGTATCAAATCGAGCACACAAATGGCATCAAGGGAAGGAGGTTGTCACAGTACCCAATGTGCACATCATTTAAAGCAAAACGGAAAGAGAAACATTAATCATTATCCCATGTTAAAATCTATCTCCAGCCGCTGGAATCTGGGGAGTGAAAATCAGTTCTTGCTGTTCTCATGTTTTTGATGTTGGGATCAAGATATATTACAGAAAACATTTTTTTTTTATATACTGGAGATTGAACTCAGGGGCACTCAACCACGGAGCCACATCCCCAGACCTATTTTGTATTTTATTTAGAGACAGGATCTCACTGAGTGGCTTAGCACCTCGCTGTTGCTGAGGCTGGCTTTGAACTCATGATCCTCTGTCTCACCTCCCCAACCCTAGGGATTATGGGTGTGCACCACCAAGCCCAACTCAGAAAATAGATTTCTATAGCTCTTCTAGAAAAATCCTCTAAATATATGGAAGAAGAGTATATTAAAATAATGAAAATTCAGAGGACAGGCCCCTTATTATAAAAAAAGAAAGTATTGAAACTAGTGAATTAATAATTGTTTCTTTTTATTTTATTAAGAAAAGCAAAAGTAAATCAAACAAACTAAAACGTTAAGGATCAAGGATAGAATGACAGCCCAGTCATAGTACCTCACGTCTCTGTTCCAAAAGAGAAATTAACACATTAAAATTAATTACTCTTCACTTGGTAGGTTAAATAGAAGGCAAATAGAAGATTGTTGTGTTGTACAAAAGAAAAGGTGAACAATAATGTGAAATCTTGCTTGAATCATCTCATAAATTTAGTATTGAATTTTCCACCAAGAAAAAACTGTGACCTTAATTTCAGTTTTAGAACCTGGACTTACTTTTTATTGTGTTTATATAGTTTTATGAACTATCCCTGATGGTAGGAAATTAAAGCATGAAAAATTATCTGTATTTAATTATAATTCAACAACAGTGTGTGGGGTAAGGCGATTGGGAAAATATAATAAATTGACTCCTCAGAAAATATTCTGAAACATTCCTTTTTTTTTTTTTCTTTCTTGAAGCATTCTTTGAGATGGTACCAGAAGAGAATGCTTTAGATTTTAGAGTACATGTTCTTTTGGTTACCTATTTCAAAAATACTCTGATGGGAGAAAGTCCAATCATGCTACTTATAAAAGAAGGAGAATTATAAATGAAGTGACATTTGTTGCCAAACAAATTAGCTGAGATTGTTTTTAATGAGGATAACCAATGTGGTAAAAGTACATGGTTCAGTTGGCACTTTCACACATAGTTGTGTTAGAGTTAATTAGACCATTGCTTCTAAAGTAGTGTAATGCTTTAACCTTGGAAGAGTTCAAGTCCTTTGACTCATTTTTCCAACTTCTGGGAATTATTTTTATTGGAAAAACAGGTTCCGGAAATTTTATCAATAAAGAACCCACTAATAGAATAAAAGTTCTTCCCTTCAATCTGACCAACCGGTTTAGGGACATATTCACCACTGGGCCAGAGGAAAAATGCAGACAAGCTAAGCCTGGGATTCTAAACCAGCCTCTGAAAAGAAAGTGGGAAAACTAAGACTGGCTTAGACTAACCACCAGCAGCTCCTGGAGCTGGAGTCAATTCCTGCATTGACATTCCTGCTTCATGGTGAGAAAGCCATCAATGGATGACAATAACTGACCTCCATGATCACCACCCTGGTTCTCCATTTTCCCCTTCAGTGATCCTTGTATCTTTGTATCCAGGTAACTCAAGTTTGAAAAGAAAAACATGGAATCATCCCTCACTTCCCTTTTCCTTGACCTTCTATAGCCACTGCAATTATTATTGTGCAGAATTATGTGAAATTGTCAATATGTGATCACTTTGCACTAAAAAAAGGGCAGTTTCATATGATTCAACTTATATTTCTTCCTGAACAGTATTTCTCATATCCATTTCTCTCCTTCTCATCTACAGCCACACATTCTTCACCTAGATGGCTTCAATGGCCTCCTAAGTAATGTCCTCCTTTCCGCTCTTACTTCCATTCTAGCCAGAGCAGTATTTCAAGAACATAAATTGAGCATGATGCCTTCCCATTTTGAGGCCCATCAGTGACTCCCTATTGCTCTTAGAATACATTGCAAAACCTCTTAGCCTGGCAACAGAAGTCCCGCATCATCAGATTCCACCCTACAGCTCCAGTCTCCTCCTAGGCCACTCTCTCCATCATGTTCCAGGCTCCAGCCTCACTAACCTGACATTCTTCTCATCTTCCCCTCATGCCATGCCCTCTGCCTTGATAGCTTCTCTCTGCACCATCAACTGGCAAACCAAATGTATCTCACCTCTTTCCATTTCAATCACCTTCCTTGAATCCACTTTCCCTGACTTCCCAATCTAACCTATTTTCCCCTGTTAATCTCTCACAATACCCTAGTTGATTCCTTTCTAGAAACAATGTATAATCATGTATTTATCTTGGGTTTTGTTTAATATCTTACTAACTAATAGACTGAGAGCTACATGAGGACAGAAATAGTGTCTTTGCTTGTTTTAATCATACTGGATGTACAGCAGACTTACTAAATCTTTGTTGAATGAATGATTGTATTCATGAACAAATAAATGAGTCAATATGCTAGGTTATCCATTGATGGAAAAATAGGCTATAAGTTTGTGAGAACATTATCATTAAAACTGTTTTTATAATATCAAGCATTAAAGAAAGACAAATTTGAAAGGAAATAAAACAAAACATTAGCCAGTTATTTGGGTGATGGAACTTTGAGTATTTGAATTTTTCTCTTTGTTTTCTGCATTTCCATATTTTCTTTTAACTATCTATTGTCTATCTAGTTATCATTTCCTATTGGTTCTATCTCTCTGATGTCTTAGCCTGCTTTCTGGGGTTATAATAAAATACCTGATACAAGATAATTTATAAAGAAAGGAAGTTTACTTGGCCCACGGTTCTGGAGGTGGCAAAGTCCAAGAGCATGGTGTCAGTATCTGCTCATCATCTGGTGAGGGCCTTTTTGCTGCATTATAATATGGAAGAGGGCATCTCATTCCTAGACAGAGAAATTGTGCTAAGATCTCTCGTCTTTTTCTTACAAAGCCATAATGCCATTGGGGATCCCATCCTCATGATTTCCTCTAATCTTAATTAACTCCCAAAGGCTCCAGTTTTAAATATCATTAACATATGACTTTGAAGATGAAGTTTCTAACACATGAATTTTTAAAGACCACATTTAAGCCACAGCACCTGACCAATACCCTACCCTAGTAAATCCACTCTTCAAAAAGATCACACTTTTTTTTTGCCATGCTTTACTTGATGAACACTGGTTGTTTTTAATTTTTTGGCTATTGTGAATAAATAGTCTATCAAAATCCATGTGTGACTTCTTTTGTAGATAGGTGCTTCTTGTTTTTGTTTTGTTTTTTTTTAGGCTGGATATTGAACCCAGGGTTTTATACATGCTCTACCACGGATCTACACCCTCAGTCTAGACATATATTTTAATTTTCCTTGGATAAATACCTGGAGTGGGGTGGTTGAACTCTGCTGTGTGTATATTTGACTTCATAAGAAGCTGCTTTTGCAAGTATCACTTTTCCACCAGCAATGTAAGAGTTCCAGTTGCCAAGATTCTTGCTAATACTAGATATTGTGTTTTACATTTTAGCTATTTTAATGGATTTTGCCGATAAGTAGGTTAAATTTGCACTTCCTTAATGGTTAAAGATGTTAAGCATCTTTTTGTGTGATTGTTAGCTGTTTGTCTTTTTTTTTTCTTTTTTTTTTTTTGGTCAAATGTTCGAATACTTCATCCATTTAAAAAATTAGGTTGTTCATCTACTTATTAAGTTTTAAGTACTTTTATGACATTTGGATCCAACTGCTTTGGCAGTTATATGTATTATGATTTTCTCTAGTCAATAATATGAACTTTTATATTCTCAATAACATTTTTCAAAGAGCAGAAGTGGTAAACTTTGAATAAATTTTCTTTACAATGTTCTCTTTTACGACTTTTATGTTCTAACAAATATTTCCTACTCTAAGAGTTTTAAAGATTTTGTTCTATATATTTTCTTTAATTTTTAAAGCTGTAGCATTCCCCTAAAAGTTTTACGATCAGTTTGGATAGCTGAAAAAAGCTTGAAAATATGTTGGATAAATGACATTGCATAAAATGAACATTTTGCTGGGGATGTAGCTCAGTGATAGAGGACCTGCTTAGCATGAACAAGGCTCTTGGTTTGATTCCCAGCAAAAGAAAGAAGGAATGATGGATTGGAGGAAGAAAGGAAGGAAGGAGAAAAAGATGAACATCTTAAAAATACTGTCTTTCCCTTCATGAACATGATATATATCTCTTAACTTATTTAGAGGTTTAATTTCTACTAATAATGCTTTATTTTCATTGTAAGAGATCTCTACTTATTTTGCTAATTTTATCCCTAATATTTCACATTTTGGTGCAATTGTAAATGTTATTTCTACATTTCAATTCACACTTGTTCATTGCTAGCCTATAAAAGTTGAATTAATTTTTTTGTATACTGACCCTATGAATTGCCACTTTGCTAAACTTGTTTATTCTAGTAGCTTTTTGGTAGATTCTTTAAGATTTCCTTTGAATACAATCACATTATTTGCAAATAAAAATGAGATTCTTTCCTTTGCACTCTGTAAATTTTCTTTTCCACGCCTTTTCTCAGTGACCAGATCCTCTAGTATAATGTTGAGTAAATATGGTGTGAACAGGCATCCTTTTCTTGTTCACAGTATCACAAGAAATTATTCAGTTCTTTCAGAATGAATCATGATGTTAACTATAGGTTTTTCGTAGATAATGTATCAGGTTCAGGGGAGCTCCCTTCTATTTCTAGATTTCTGACAGTGTCCACCAAAAGAACATAACATAATTTTATGTATTGTTGAATTGTATTTGCTAATATATTGTAACTATTTTTGTAATTATGTATATGTGATATATTGATATTTCATTTTTTCTTTTTTGTCATACTTTTGTCTGGTTTTGTTAGAAAAACAAACCTTGTCTCAAAATTGTTTGCAAATGTTCCCTCTTCCTATCCTATATGAATGATTTTGCATAGATTTAGTATTATTTCTTCGTTAAATTTGAACAGAACACACAGTAAAGTCATTCAGGTCAAGGTGTGTGTGTGTGTGTGTGTGTGTGTGTGTGTGTCTGAAAGTTTGCATTTATTAATTCAATTTCCTTAATACCTATAGGGCTCTTCAGATATTCTATTTCTTCTTGAGTCAATTTTGGCAAACTGTGTCTTTCAAAGAACTTTTTCATTTCATCTAGTTTTCTATTTACTGATATAATGTTCTGCCAAACATTTCCTTATTTTTCTTTTAATTTCTATAATATCTGCCTGTATGCCCCTTTCATTATAATTGGTCTAGTTAGCATCTTAACAGTTCTATTGCTCTTTCAAAATACCAGCTTTTGGTTTCATTTCTCTTCTGTATTGTTTTTCTCTTCAATTTTATTGTTTTCATTTCTTCTACTTACTTCTGGCTTGATTTGCTCTTGTTTTTTGGTTTCTTTAGCTAGAAGCAGAAGCATAGGCTCTGGCATGGTGTTCTCTTTTTTAACTTTCATTTCTTTCTTCATTATGTTTTATGTTTTCCTTTACACTCCTGAATACACTTAAATTAATTATTTTATGTCCCTATCTACAAATTCCATTATCTCTGTTATTTCTACTTTTTCCTGGTTATAGATCACTTTTTTTCCCTGGTTATGGATCACAATTTCTTGCTTCTTTGTATGTCTAGTAATTATTTATTGGTTGCAGTACAATTTGAATTTTACGTTGTTTACTGGATCATGTCTAACTTCTAGGAGTGTTAACTTTTTGTAGCAGAGAGTTAAGTTTAAATTTTTGAGGCTTATTTTGAAATTATTTTAAGTTAGGTGTAAAGTAGCCTTTACTAACAGGATCTGCTTTTGCCCCATTTCTAGACATTTGTATGGTCTCTGTTAAATAACACAAGTATTTAATGAGGCCCTTCCTTTCTGGATGAGGGAAATTAGGATAATTTCCAACTCTGTTTGAGTTATGGAAATTATTTGTATTACAGCTTCCCAGGAATAGTACTCTCCTTAATACTTACTCTTGGTTGGTGTCAGAGTTTTCACCCTATGCATCTCTGTTTTGACATTTGGCCAAAGACTTAAGGGAGCTTCTGTGAAGATGTCTGGAACTCTTTCTCTGAGCAACTATTTTTGGGTACTTTGTCCCTCAAATTTCTAAATGCCCCAGTTTCCTAGAATTTTGATCTTCTCACCTCACAAAGATTGCTGAACACTGTTTGGGTTCCTGCTCCCTGCACCAAAAACTGGACTTACACCTATAGACAAAAGCTTTAATGTTGGCAGATTTCCATGATTGTAATCCCACTTTTCAGGGACTAGAAGCCCGAGTGTCCTGTTGCATTATATCTGAAAATAGTTGTTTCCTATATTTCACCCAGTTTTCCCATTGTTTACAGTAGAAGGATGATTCCAGGTCCTATTTGCTCCACATTGTTCCTTCGTCAGAAAAGTCCATTGGTTTCACACCTGCTTGACCCTCTCCTAATACCCTGTATTTGCCTTAAACAACTGTCATAATTTCATTACAATTACTTGTTTAATATTTGCATTCTGTATTCAACTGTTAAATTTACGTGAAGGTTCAACATCTCGTTTACTATATCTGCTACATTCCCAGGATCTTGCAGAGTAGCTGACAGAGGAGAACTCAACAAATATTTGATGAATAAGTTCATGAAAGCATACGGTAATTAACCAGATAAACAAATCAACAAAATTTAATGTTCAAAAACAAGGATCTTAAGGACAGCAATTTTCCATTTTGTTGACTCCATAGGTCAAATTTTCCAGATGTCACTCAGTTCCTCACTCTTTGCCTGTGTCGACAGAGGCACTAAGGTGAGAGTGGTGCATTTGATACCTTTCTTCCTCTGAACCAACAAGACTCAGAGTAAATGCTTTTCAATAGTGACGTCTTGAGAAGTAATCATGATGGACCAAGTTTCACAATAATTAAGTGCCGTCCTCGATGATTCTATTACTCCGTCTTGGGTAATTCCATAGAAGAGGGAGATCCATTATGCCTTAACCTGTTCTTTGTCACTACTGTTGTTTTAGTGTCACAGTAAAAGAATGTCCACAGACCTGTTATGATATTCATCTTCTTTATCAAGTGATGTGAACAAACAGAGTCAGGTTGTGGCAATCAAAGATGTGGGAAATAATGTTTAGAAGAATTGAGTGATTGCATGTTTTATCCAAGGAAAATATGCAAAGGTCATAAAGAGTTGTGGATCCATTGCCTAAAACATAAAAGTGACCTGCTTCTTTGTAGACATTCAGTCTTTATCATTTATCACTTTATCAGAAAATAACAAAACTTTCCCCCTTAAATGGTATACTTTGGTGAAATATTTAGAATATCTAACAAAGGAAGACATTTCCAAACTGAAATTAGGATTCCTCTATGAAACTTTCTTTGGATGGTAAGGAAGTCATTGATTCAGTAAAGATCCAGTGGCGTTATAAGATACCAGATAGAACTATAAATGTTTATAGAAACCATTCGGTCCAATTTCCTATTTTCGAATCACAAAGTGGTTTTTCCAACAACCTCCACTGTTTTCATGAGTATCACTTCTCCCTCTGAAGTTTGACCTCATTGACCTTTGGCCCATTAATGCTTCTCTTCTTTTCTCCTTTGGTCAGCTCTCGAGTTTCACTTCCCCCATCCACAGCCTGGATTCTCAGAGCAAGCATTGGGAGTACTGGCAAATTAGATCTCACCTTTCCAACCTGCCTATTTACCATGCCCACCCCCTGGCTCTGGATCAGCAATGGGTCCTCAAAAGTCATCTTGGACATTTCTCTGGCACACATCTCCTCTCCAACTAATGCGTGCACTCGCATCTTTGGAGTCACAGGAGCAGGTAGCCAAACTGAGGACCTGATCCCTTGCAAACCAAGCTCCCCACCCTCAGGAGTGCCTCACTGTGGCCAGCTGGATCTCTAGTTCATCTGTACTGAGACTCCATTGCACTCCACACTCCTAGAATCTTTAAATCCTTTTATTTCCCAAACAAGGAAATAGAAGAAAGTCCAAGATATTACAGCACCCAGTTAACAGCAAAGGTCTAACTATAACTGAGAAAAGGGGAACCCCAGCTCCTTATGCCACCTGTGCCTGAGGCTTCAATGATCAGTTTCTCATTTCAACATCTATTTAATCAAAAGTAAATAAATCAGTCAGTAGATACTCCTTGATTTCTCCAGTCTCTACCCTACTATGGTAGAGTGAAATGACTACAGGCCTTGGTACCAGAAAGCCCAAATCTCACCTCTAACATTTACCATCCATGTGACCTCGGGGAGGTTACTAAAATCATCCATTTTGTCTTAAATATATTCATCTCTGAAATAACAACAACAGATTGGTAAATCATTCCAGAAAGGACTGTTAGTGCTCTTCTAGTCTTCAAATCTGGCTTTTTTCACCCCTCCTCTCTGTGTAACTGTTATCTATTCTTCTTGCTTTAAATATAGTTCTCTGCCCTGACTGTAAGTGGCATCACCTGGAGATGATGAAACCACTGACTCTGAATCCCACCCCCAGAGATTCTGATCATTGGTATGGGTGCAACCTGGGGGTTGGAATGCTCATATGTCTCCAGATGATTACAATGGGAGCGAAATTGGAGTAGCACTGCTTTAAAACCATTGCTTGCTGTATTCCTAAGAGAATATTTTTCTCCTACTTCTCAGTCACTTCTTTGCCTCTGCCATTTGATGTTTTCCTATCACTCTGGTGGGTTTATCCCATCATCACTCTGAACATGGTTCTTATATCCATATCTAAACACTTACCATCCAAGTCAAGCTCTCCAAATTTGCCTCGACTAACTTCCACATTAGGATTAAAAGTCCATTTCTATTCATGGTTATCCTTGCTTGAATCTAGGCATGTGGGAAAGTCTAGTCACTTAGAGCTGGATTCCTCTTTCTGCTGCTTCTGCTCTCTGCAGGCTCTTCAGTGTCTCCCCCACATGAACTTTCAATTCCATAATCCACTCGCAGCTGCTTCTAGACATCATAGAACTATTTTTTATGGGAAAAGGAATAGCCTCCAAAATGTCTCTGCCTATCACCTCTCTTCCATGGATCAGTTTACACCCTTAACCACGGAGTGGATTTCTTCCTGCACATTCATGGTACCTATTTTTTATTTATTCTTCTTTTGTTCTAATTAGTTATACATGACAATAGAATGTATTTTGACACATCATACATAAATGGAGTGTAACTTATTCTTCTGGTTGTACATGATATAGAATTACACAGGTCTTATAATCATATATATATGCATATATATATATGGTAATAATGTCCAATTCATTCTAATATCGTTCCTAACCCCTTACCCCTTCCCCTCTCTTCACTCCCCTCTGTCTAATCCAAAGTACCTCTACCCTTCCCTAGCTCCCCCCACTTATTGTGAATTAGCCTCCACATATCAGAGAAAACATTTGAAGTTTGTTTCTTTGGGGTTGGCTTATTTCACTCAGCATGATAGTCTCCAGTTCCATCCATTTAACTGCAAATGCCATAATTTCATTCATCTTTAAGGCTGAGTAATATTCCATTATGTATATGTAGCACAATTTATTTATCTGTTCATCTGTTGAAAGGCACCTAGATTGGTTCCGTAGTTTGGCTATTGTGAATTGAGTTACTTATAAACATTGATGTGGCTGCATCACTGTAGTATGCTGATTTTAAGTCCTTTGGGTATAAACCTAGGAGTGGGATGACTGGGTCAAATGGTGGTTCCATTTCAAGTTTTCTGAGGAATCTCCATACTGCTTTCTATAGCGGTTGCACCAATTTGCAGTCCCACCAATGATGTGTGAGTGTACCTTTTTCCCCACATACTCACCAACATTTATTGTTACCTGTATTCTTGATAATTGCCATTCTGATTGGAGTAAGATGGAATCTCAGTGTAGTTTTTTAAAAATTTTTTGAGTTGTTGATGAACGTTTATTTAATTAATTTATATATAGTGCTGAAAATTGAACCCAGTGCCTCACACATGCTAGGCAAGTACTCTACCACTGAGCTACAACCTCTGCCTTCAGTGTAGTTTTGATTTGCATTTCTCTACTTACTAGAGATGCTGAACATTTTTTCACATATTTGTTGATCAGTTGTATTTCTTCTGTGAAGTGTCTGTTCAGTTCCTTAGCCCATTTATTGATTGGGTTATTTGGGGTTTTTGGTGTTAAGTTTTGGAGATTAATGCTCTATCTGAAGTGCATGTGGTAAAGATTTTCTCCTATTCTGTAAGCTCTCTCTTCGTGTTATTGATTGTTTCCTTTGCTGTGAAGAAGCTTTGAGATTGATTCCATCCCCTTTATTGATTCTTGATTTTACTTCTTGCACTTTAGGAGTCATGTTAAGGAAGTCAGTTCCTAAGCCTACATGGTGGAAATTTGGGCCTACTTTTTCTTCTTTTAGACACAGGGTCTCTGTCTTACTGCCCATGTCCTTGATCCACTTTGAGTTGATTTTTGCATGGCACCTATTAATAGCCCAATGAAACAGCATTGGGCTATTAATTTACGGGGGAGTTGCAATGGAAACCATGGGAATGTTGCAGTGAATTATTTTATAAATTCATATGCCCACATGTATCTGCCCTGCCACCTTATCTTATTTGTCACTTTTAACTTTATATTATTTACTTGCTTATCATGTTTATGTGCATGTCACTCTCTCCCCCATTAGAGCATTGTCTAAATGAGGATAGAGTCTTTTCTCTTTCTGCACTTTGATTTGTCCTAAGAACCTAGAAGAGTGCCTCCAGTCAATCATTGTCAGATAAATTAATAAAGTTCAACCATGGTCAGCAACGTAGACATCAGTTAATTATTCACAAATTAGGTAGGTCTGGCCACCAGAGTTAGGAGCTCCCTGGCAGGACTCCTTGGAGCCTTTCTCCCCAGGGACACTGACAGGTTTCAGGAGGTGGGAGGGCCTAGATGGGCGGTGCAAAGCGGGTGAGAGCTCAGCACATCAGACCAGATTGTTTAGTAAGTTTTGCAGTCTTCTTCCAGTCGTTTCCTATCTTAATTTGTTTAGAAAAATGTGGGAATCCCTCCTGCAGTCACTGTGAAGTCCTGACACACACTGCACAACGTTACAAGAGACAGAGAAAACCAACCAGCTGAGGAGGACTCAACAGGCAAAAGTGACTTCTTCAGGGATTCCCAGCACCAAGGATGCGGCAGCAATCTTTCTTCTCTGAGATTAACCTGGCCAAGAGCCACAGTAAACACCCCATCTCCCTTACAGGGAGGAAAGATTAAATATCTGATTAAAATTTTTGGCTGCTAATTTATTGAACTTGGATGGATGAACCGTTTGCAAGTCACATGACTTTCCCTGTGTGTCTGCCTCTGTTGTTCCCTGCAACAGAGAGAGGTCAATAGCAGTTGAAAAACAAGGAGCTTGGAGCAGGCTCTGCGTGGGTGGAAGGGACCCGGAGGCCGAGGGGGCGCTCTCGGGCCATCTCGGAGAACGAAGGGGCGAGTTCTTTCCCGGTTGGTTCAGGAAAGTTCACATCCACTGTGGCTGTTTCTGTTTCAACCTATTACTTTCTGTTCTTGGCACTTAGTAGATTTGATTCATTTCATCCCACCCCCGCCTATTGTTCTGAGCCGCCCAGCAAAATGATGTCATGGGGCAGCTTTTAAAGTATACAGGAAGTCTTCAAAGCTGAATGACTTCAATCTACTTGATTCCGTGTAGTCTGACTGCGGGCTCCATGGAAACCACACCCCACAGAACTCAGGGAGCCTGAGGACCAGCGAGTCTTCTCCTCTCCATTGCGCTGCCTCACCTGCTCAGGCGCGTTCCTCCCAACCCTCACCTCCATCCCAGGGCTTGGGACAGAAGCCAGACCAGCTGAGGGGAGGGAAGCTAGGAGAAAGGGAGGCCAGAGGAATAGGTCAAAGGAGTTTCCTCAGAAAAACAGGGGCGCAGGGCTCCTAGGAGGATGGAAGGTCATTCACTGACCTTTGGATAATAGTTTGACAGAGCTGCCAGTCATGGCAATGTCTCCAGAGAGGAAAAAGTGACAGAAACTACAACTTGCCTCAACCTGCAAACGCCAGCAAGAGCGCTATGTTCAGACTACAGCCAGTGACACATCTGGAGTAAACACCAGGGGGTTTATAACATAATAATAGCAAATATGTGCACAAGGCTTTACAGTTTAGAGCTACTTGCCCCATTTTACCAACAGAGGGGGTGGGGAATTAAGAAGAAATTTTTTTGTCTTACCCAAGGTCACCCTGCTGTCAAGGGTGGAATCAGGACTCAAGTCCAAATCCCATATACTTTAGCACTCCACTATGAACTTAAATACAGAGAGGTCCTAGCTTCTATTCCTTGTCCTTATTTATTTATTTATATGATAGTGGGGATCAAACCTATGGCTTCAAGCTTGCCAGGCAAGCATTCTACCACTAAGCAACATTCCCTTATTCTTTTTAAGAAATTTCCTTGAAATTAGTCCTTGTTCAGCTACCTGGTTTGCAATACTGCTCCACCTCATGGAAATACTGTAACTCTGCTTTATTCCCACATAAGTGACATGGGGTTTGTGCCTGACCATGATGGCTGTACCTGCTCAACCTCTAAGGACTTTGGAGGCACATTAATTTCACATGGTCACGGTCTGGTCTTTTGTCACATCATCGAAATGGGACTGGGATTTTTACATCACCTGGAAGTCACTGTAGCTAGGTGATACTGGTATTGAGGTAAGAAAATGAACCCTGAACTAGCACATGATTTTCTAAAGTCGTTTTCCACAGTACATAAAGCAGGAGTTCTTAACCTGAGATTCACAGACAGGATTTAGGAGATCTGTTGAAACAGGATGGGGAGACAGTATATCTTTATTTTCATTAAGCATTTATTAAAATTGAGTATTTTCTAAAATTATGAATGGAAACAGCACAGCACATCAGTATTATAGTATGTCTGTAATTTTGTCATCAATGGAAATTATAAGGTTTTCAGATCACATTTCAGTTACAGCTACTTGGAATTATAGTATTAGGATTGTGGGATTATGGCATTGGAATTATTGGAATCATGGTATTAGGTCTGCTGCTAAATCTTGTTATTTGTTGCATTACTAATGAAACACATATATTTTCACACCATAGATTTATTTTCTGAATATTTTGATAATGGACACCCCACCTGCAGGCGAGTATCTTGACCTTTGAAAATTTCTTTTTTCCACCTCATTCTAATTCTTTCTTGAAGTCCCTGGGGATTTTTCAGACCATTTTTCTGTATAATTGGCTTCCTTTAGAACCCCACATGTATTATTTTATGCACTTAAAAGCTTTATTCTGATAAGGAGTCTGTAGGTTTCACCACACTTCCAAAAGGATCCATAGACCAAAAAAGGTTAAGATCCCCAAATACCACTTTGTTGGAGTCCAGACTGCTGGGCTAGGGTATAAGAAGCTCCGTGGCCTGACCCAGGCCTTCCCACTACCCGCTGAGACTTCACTCTGGGCCACATCTGCTGAAGAACTTGGGGGACCTGGAAAGCTGAGTTCACTGAGCATCTCTGGGGCCACTATCTAAGCTAATTCTCATCTTTGCACTTCTCTCAAGGACCATATCTTCCAAGCAGTGCCTGTTCTGGAGTGTCACTTCTCGCTAAGCCTCACAGCCAGTACTCCACAGGGCTGCTTCACGGCTGCACAGTAACTCCACTAGCCTTCCAAGGCTCTGCTCTGGCAATCTGGATGTTAGTAAAGTCAGGATGACCTGCTCCATATAAAGGTTTTAAGTCTGGTTTGCAGCTCATTCAAGTGGCAACTGTCACTGGACTTTTACAACATGAGCACCTCTCTGTTGTATGTCAATTTGAGGGAGGAGTCAAGATAGAGAGAGATCTTTGTTGTTGCTGCCAGGAAGGATCCATAACCATTAGGGATTTTTTTCCCAGTCTATCTGGGTAAGAGGCGTAATCCTACAGGAAACTAATACCTATTCACTACACGCAAGCCTTGTTATTCTAGGAAACTTAACTCCAGACTTCTCCTATCTATGCATATGTAGTAACACTGGTGACCTGTTCTCATGGGCTGGTGGCTCGTTCCTATGTGGAAGAAACTCAGCCCCCTTCCCATTCCAGAGATCAGGGCAGGTTCAAGAAATTAAGCCAGCTATGCTTAGGACTGCATCTTCTTTCAGACCCTCTGCCTCATTGCTGAAGCAGATTCACATTTTTAATACCCCTTTCTTAGGCTGAATCCTCTCTTAGGGGTCCATAGACTCTCCCCTGCAATCTGACCTATGCTCCCTGCTCTGAACTTGCCATTTTGGTTTCTAGACAAGCCTGAAAACATCAGGACATCTTTCAAGAACCAAGTTTGACTTCTATTCCTGGGAACCTCCTCAGTCCCTAAAAATCTAAGAAGCAAACAGTTGAATTATTGAAATGTACCCCAAACCTATTGCAGATCAGTCTGGCTCCAAAAGAAATGCTGTCTATGGCTAGCAGAATGAGTCTCCTTCAAATGCTCTAAAGGAAACAAAATTGAGAAAGACAGTGAGAATATCTCTTGCTCTAGCTTTCTGGATATCTAATACAATACAACCTGGGCATTATGGTGAGGTAGAAAGAAAGCTGTACTCTACACCTACTAACCGAAAAACCTGGGGTAAGATCTCTTTGAGGTTGATTTCTTACATAGAGATGGGCAATATTTATTCCCTCTCTTAGGGTTGGTTTGAGGATTCAATGAAATACCTGACGAAAAGCACCTAGAATATGCCTTCCACATAATTGGCACTTGATACATCTTAGTTCTTATTTTTAACATTCCTTTTGTTTAAACTTATGCCAGGGAGTATGATTTGAATATAAGAAGCATTGAGGGGAGGTTCTAGAATTGTATAACAAGCTTATCAATTACAAAAATATTTCCTTGCTATTCATTAAGCTCTAAGGAAAGAAATACAAAGCAATACGAAAGTGTTTATATTATGAAATAACAACAGATGTAATTGAATGACTTGGACAGTGAAACAAAATATTATTTGATGTGTGGAAAAAGAAAAAGAGGCAGGGGAGAGAACTTACATTATTCAGGTGCCTATTATGGCCCAGCAATCTGTTAAGATTTTTGCTGTGTTCTTTAAAGGTCACATTATGAAAAGGACATAGAGGCTCTTAAGATTTGATCTCTAGAAAATAATCTCTAGAAAATCTCGTTCTTTATTCTTTTGTCATCTTCTTATGTGGGTCTAAGATCCAGGCTTAATTATCTACTTCCTAGACAAATCCAGTTCCATGCCCATTGTCCCATCCCTGAGGTGAAGTGTCTGGAAAAATAAGAGTAAGCTGCTCTTCCTTGGATTCCACTGCTCACCAGCAGAATTGCTGGGACTGTGCCCCAGAAGAGAAGCAGAGCTGGGGTGCACTGAATATATTCGTGGGTCTGCTTTATGTATCACTGCTGCTTGCCTTCCAGTAATTTCTAGGTAGATTTCTTTGTGACCTGCTTTGACTAGGGACCCCTGGAATTCTGAGCAGTGTTCTACTTTCTACTTAAGTCTAACAAACACCTATGTCTAACAGAGAACTAGAAAGAAAGGTGGGGAGGAGGACTGATGGAAAGGGAAACTTCCCTTCTGTGACTCCACCTGATTTGATTCTGTGACCTTCAAAGTCTGAAAAAGAAAATCGGGTTTATTCATAAACAACCAGGGACTAAAATACTTCTGGTTTCCTTTTATTGTATTTCTGGGAACCAACCAATTATGTTTAGAATTCCTGGTGATTGGAAGTTTTCTTTAAAAAACAGAACAAAACAAAACAAAACAAAAACTGATCCTACAACCATAACAAATTTTTCTGGGCTATTCATTTTGGCAGGTGCGGGTTGAGTTTTTGTCACACAATCACAAAGGACTAGAAGATGTTCATCTCCAAAGAATGAAGCCAATCAGTGACCATGGCTGCCAGGCCAAACACCAAAAACAAAGGGCTGAATTCCCACACATCCCCACTGGCCCATTTCCAGAATAGATCTTGAACAAGGGAGGCAGAGGGAAGTAGGAGACTGACCAGCTGAAGGGCTTAGTATTTAATCTCAGGTAGCTGAAGTATGCCTTGTGCTTCAAGCAAAAAGACTGTGATATTGGGGTAGTAAGCAGAACCTGGGGAACCCTTAGATAACTAGAGAAGGGTGCCAGGAGCTGCTGATATGCCTTACACTTCCAGAGCATTCAATGTTCACTACATCTCCATAAACAGTATGTATTCTGATTCCTCATCATAATCCAAGTGGTTATTATTAGTATTGAGACCATTTCTCACAATGTTATGGTCAAAAGTTGCTAGCACTGATGCTCTTCCAGGGGAAAAAAAAATGTTCTACAAATAATAGGTATTGTAAAAATAATTAGAAAAAGACTCCCCCTACAAAAGAGGAACTTTACCAATACAGGCTGCAGGTTCAGAAAAATCCTGTCTACTATTATCCTTCTAAAACATCCACATAAGTACTGAGGAATAATGTTCTTTTACTTTTTTCTTTTTACTCAAATGTCTTATACAAATAAACTTGAAGGACAATCCACAAGATAGATTTATAAATACATTCTTCTCCCTTTATGGCATTCTATTGAATCTGGGAACCCAATTTAAAGCCAACAGGTAAGATGATGGGAATAACATAGACTCACCTATTTATAATTTTATCTCATCTGCCAAGAAACTGAACACCAATTTGCCCTTGGGAATAGAGAGTGGTTGTTTCTAGATATGTGCTAACTATTTTCTTTGTTGTAGAAAAAAAAATTTGATCTTTTTTATTTATTTTTGGTTTGTTTTAGTTTGGTTTGGTTTTATTTTTAGATGTTTTATTTTGCAGTGTGTATCAGGTTGCAACATATGTAAATTTTTTTTGGAAATAGATGTGATATACATCTTGAATAAATAATGACAATAGAGAGCAATAAAGATTTATGAGAATAGTATTATTTTATAGGTAGAAATTTAGATTGTCAGCCCTTCGTCTGCTCCCAAAATGAGAGTTTTTTTTCCAACTCTCAGGATTTTGTGGTTCAATTTTCTCATCTGTAAGAGATGGTAGGGTGGAAGGAACAGGCCTCTCCTGAGAAACAAGGAATCTAGTCTTCCTCAGCTTATGCCATATGCAACTTCAGGTGACACGTTTAGCCTCTGAACAGTACCCATTAAGCAAAAAAGAAAGACACCCATTTGAAAACAAGGAATTGGATAGATTTGCTTATGGCTCTTTTGTTTCTTAAGATCTATGGCCCTTTCATCAAAGCCTTTAACTCTGCAACAAGTTTATAGATGAGATTCAAACTCAAACCACAAAAATGTGTCTAAAAACGTTTTTTCAAACCTCCACATGGGTTTTGCACGGATGCAACAGGGAGACTAAGTAAATCACGGTCCTTCTGTTTGGCTCTCATAAACTGTTGCTAATCCTAATAAAGTAACCCAAGTGGCTGCCATGGCAAGACACCAGGAGAGAAAAGCTTGCTGCCTCCAGATTAACAGAGAAAGTGGACTGAACATCCATCTTAGAGAAACATGAATTTCCAAATCAGTATTTTTTAAATACCTTTTGTTTTTGTTTCCTCGATCACTATGAACAGAATCCATCTGCTTTATTTGTACCTTTTTTGGTGACTTGGATTGAAGTTCTGTCTCCTTATCTTAGTTTCCTGTGGTCCCCTTCTCCTAGAGCAAAGGGCTTGTTTCTCACTCATCTGCGTATCCTCCAGGACACTCATCTCGGTGCCTGGCCTGCGGCAGGGACATAAACAAAGTTGGACTGACTTCATCATTCAGCTGATAATTTAGCTTGTGCTAAATTGCTTCTTGGTCCTCCTTGGGAGGAAAAGCATTGAGATTTTACTAACAGTTAAGAATGGCAATACTCTTAAGTATGAAGTCCGGGCCCAGAATATGTCTATTTCAAGTTAAGGACAGATGGAGAAATATCAAAATGTCCATTGAAATGTTCCACTTTTTGTCTGTTTCCCTCAGGAATCAGGGAGTGCAACTTCAAAGTTACGTGAGAAAGGTTTACATTGCAAAGCATTGCCTTCATTTTACAAATTAAAACTATCCAGGTCAGTTGTTTATTCATATTTGTAGTCATGGATTCTTTTTCCAAATCACTTCTAATAACTTAGCTGCATCTTAAGGAAGCTTTGACTTGGGAATTTGGGGGCATTTCTGAAGTAGATGGTATAACAAAATAGAAAAGGGTATAATGAACCCCGCAAATGATGTACGCAGACACTATGCAGCTTGCTCAGTGTCCCCAGGGTGCCCCTGAGGAGGCTTCATCCAGAACTCAGGGAACTTGGTATTGACTGCAGAGCTCTAGCGGCTGGTTTTCATATGATCTGACACATCTCCAGTGGAGGGACGCCTGCCAATGTGCTGCAATACCTCCTTCCACTCGGATAGGGCCACTGTTACCAGGTCAGTTCCTCGGAGGAAAGCTGCTTTGCTTTTTACAAACTCTTCTTCCAGTGAAATGCAGTGAGGAAACCTCAGGCTCTATATAGAAAACCCGAGAGCTCCCTCTACAGCAGTTACCAGCGAAAGTGCCCTCCAGCTGTGGCCCTGAGCTGGGACCTAGACTCAAGCCAACAAAGAAAACAAAAATGAAATCAAAATCAAAGAAGCTCTGTGGGTTTCTTTTCCTGAGTATTCAGTAGGGTGGGAAAGAGAAGGTGGCTACTACATTTGCTAAGCAGAGGAGAGTGATGAAATGTGAGTTATTGTGTAAGAGAGCCTAGTGGATATAAGCGGATTATTGCTTCTATTCTGTGTAAAGTTTTCCTGTTATAACAATGACCAGTTTAGTTCATTTTAAGCTATTCATATTCTTGGAATTTTTTTAAGGTGGGATAGGAGCAGCAGAAGGGGGGTCACAGGCAGGGGGGAGACAAATAAAAACAATACAGCACCAGCCAGGCTTCCCACCTCTGGGTGGTGAAGGGCTGATCAGATGAGGAGTTCAAGGCCATCAAAGGAAGGAGAAATGAGGAGAGGCCTAAATTTGTGTTGACTGGCACCCTGCACAGAGCAAGGATGAAACGTAAGATGTGAAGGAAAAGAGTCGGGCAGATGAGGAACTATATTCCCAGAGAGACTGCAGCCCCAGCGCTGGGCAACGTCATTGGCAGCTTGCCCGTTACCTTTGAGAAAATGTGAAGTATGTGCAGCACAGACAAAGGCGACACACTGTAAACACGGCTTGAGGACTCTCACGCGCCGGAGGGGGGCTGTGTTTACCTTCCAGAGACGTTGGGTCCACCCTGGCTCACGCTGAAAGAAGGAAATGTCTCTGACACCTCCGAATCTTGAGTGCATACCACATACCACAGCCCTGGAATACGGCCCACAGTGGGCACGGCAGTCATGGAAAGGTAACCGGATCCCCAGGGGTATTCGTGCAGTAGTATGTTCTGGTGGCTTCCAGAGTTAGTTTGTGCCTTTCCAGAGAGTCAGACTTTAATCTCCTATTTAAGACACACACACACACACACACACACACACACATACACACTTAGACTCAGACCTTTTTCTAACTTTATTATAAAAAATGACAGATGGGTAAGAATTTTCTACCTAACCCCAACCTGCTCCTCAACCATACCCAGGCAACTTCAAGGGCTAACAGTGTCTAAAGCCATTACAGATTCTCCTCAAAAAATAACAGTTGGGTGGGGACTGAGACTGGATTTTGCAGTGTATTTGAGTACTCCTTTTATGGAGAGAGTGAGTGAGCGAGTGTGTGTGTTGGGGGGGATTAACTGAAGATTAAAAATGGACACCAGCTTGATTTGGTAAGATGTTAAGAAAAGAGAGAAGATTTTAAAGATGAAAATATATGACTGTTGGACTATTCCTAATCCAATGAATAACACTTTTTCTCCTAACATAAGCACTTTACATGGTCTCTCTACATGCAGTTATGTACATTTGTGTCCTCAGGTCTTAGGAAACAGCACACCTTGCGTATTTATTGTCTGTCTTTCCACAGTGCCGAGCACAGTACCCTTCACAGAGCAGACAGTGAATGAATATCTTCTGATTTAAAAACATGATCTTTAGGAAGGGAAAATGAGCTCAAATGGGACAGGAGAAATGATGAAGTATCCAAAGGATCAGGAGACCAAGCAATAGACTTATTTCCTCTAGAAAATCAACTTGCAAATCAAGGTCTACTAATGAGAGAACATTTTTAGAGAAAACACAAGTCATTGAGGGAAGGAAGGGAAAAATTTTTAAATGAAATCAAAATGCCAGAAACAGAATTTTGTCTGTTAATATGTCACAATATTATCCCTCCATTTATGTAGATAATCATCCTTTGTATCTATCTCCCCTCCCCCGCTCCATACAAACTTACTTAAGATGCATGAGAAACCACACCTACCTTTGGGTAAACACTAAGAAGCACTTCAAGTCCATGCTTCTGGCAAAGGAGGCAGGTGTGGGTGGTGATGACGGTCTCAGAACATACTCGTAATAGACTTCAGCAAACCATGAGAACAGGGCATTGTCACGAGATACCTGCATATAAGGGCATATTTTCTATGGACTGATATTTATCAGTGAAAAAAAGAAACAGTCCTCAATGCATGGCATTTTACTTCAAAGATAGCTGAGTTGTGACTCTTCTCTGTTGTACAGGATGCCTGTAGGACCAAAATCACCAACTGGGATGCTCAAGCAAGAGTTTAGTCATATAGCTGACCTGATCTCTTGGACAAGGATTGGTGAAGACCATAAAATTCAGGAATTATTCCAGCAGGGGAGACAGTCCACATATCTACCCATCCCATCCACACTAGGACAATGAGACGGGTAGATATATAAACAATACAGAAATAGCAACATAAACACCTGTCAGACTTAAATTTGAAAAGGTGAGGAAGACAACAAAACAGAAACACAATTAAAGAGGATGAAAGTACCACAAATACAAGGAGTGACAGTTAATTGCTGTGGGAAGCCAAAGAAATTAAGAAATGACCACTATTGTAATATTTTTAAAGAGAACTAATTTGAAGAGATTTGAATAATTTATTCTCCAAAGAGCATAGAAACAAAGAACATGTACTTAAGTTGCAAAAAGAGAGACTTTAATTAGACATAAAGAAAGCTCATCAGTAAGGGAAACAGAGGAGTTTCCCAAAAAGGCTCATATGCCTTTCCTCCCTGCAAATGTCTAAGAATAACTGCATTATGATTATTCTTAGTCAGATTAGGTATGGACCTATTGAAGGCAAGAAGTTGAACCAGGAACCACTTCTGCTCCCTTCCTGATCGCTGATTTTATTCGATTTTCTATGGCTTATCTTCTAAATGTGCTTATAATAACCTGCCCTCTTGCTAGCACCTTCTTGTAAATGTGATGCCTATCTGGGTTTATCCCAGCTAAGTAAACTGAATTCAATAAAACCCATCCTGGGTTATCCTCCAGGAGAGTTATTACTCCACTAACATGCTACCGTTGCTACTGTTACCTAATGCTTTAACTTCTCCTTTAGGTTTGAGTTATGCTACATTATTGTATATCTAAGATAAGAGGATGTCTGGAGTCTGTTCAGTGTTATCGCACAATACACAGTGACTTTTTTATTGAAGGCACTCCATGAGTACCTCTGCACTGATGTAGGTTTTATTGAAACTAATTAAGGAACCCTGTGTGTGTGTGTGTGTGTGTTGTGTGTGTGTGCACACATGCCTGTGTGTACACTCACATACACATACAAATCTTTGAGATATTTGAGAAAACATACACATATAATTTAATACGTATACATATACACATATATATATAACTGAGAACAAAGTCATGTACTTTCCATAGTTAGCTGATAATCTGTAATAATCCCTCAAACTGGTATGCCCTGTGTTGGGTTAATCTAGTTTAAAGAAAGAACATCACAGTGGGACCTGCAGCCTCTCCATGTTCATCAAATTCTGCCACTTCAAATCATTAAGGATACAACATTCCCAACTAAGATGTCCCCAGGCTTCTATCCTTCACAGAGTTAAATACAAGGTGTTCAGATAGAGTATCAATTTTCAAGAAACCTGTGGGAATCTTACATTTCCTACAAAGGCTGAGATGGGCTAACAATCTGACTTCTTGGTTTTGAATTGTATTGACTTCTTGAATAACCCTGGTTGTCTCGTATTAGTCTGAAGCTTTGGCTGACATCACACATGAGGTTGATGAATCAGTTATTGGGGGAAATTAATTATCCTTAAAACTGTGGTTTGATAGGAGAAAATATTTCAAAATATTTTTAAATATATTTTTAAATATATTTTAAATATTTTTAAATATTTCAAAAACAGAAAAGAAGGTGTGTAGGTTCCTGGCAATAAAACATATTGGGTACCGCAGTCATGAACACAGCATCAAAAAAGGACAAACATTGAACTGGGAATCAGGGAACTTACCAAGGGAAAGCATACCTAGACAGCTCACAAAATGAAGTGCAACTTATAAAAAATATATGAGAATACATGCCATACTTCTTCCACTTTCTGCTCCATGATTCAGGGCCTCAATTCAGCATGAACATGAAAAATTCTACAACTATTTCTTTACTACATACACCCACATTTCTGAGGCAGCCAGAGATATATTCTGCATCTTACCCTCCTGACCACCTTTTTATATTGATTCAGAGAACACAAATTTCAAGAAAAACAATTGTGCAATAGGAGATACAAAATTAGTGTTAATACTTCTATGCTTCCAACGAAGGATAAAGATGGGAAGATGTCTGTAGCTTTTTACTGTGGAAACTAGGAGTTTCAGTGTATTCCATTAGTTCTGAGCTTCAAGGAAACGAAAGAATTGGAAAAGCAATAAAAAATGGGATAGGAAAAGTTGTCCCCTAAATAAAGCAACATTGTCATAGAATGCCTGCTCAAAACTGGGCATTTTGCCTTCTTAAAAACTGGTCTTGTAAATATAGATCAAATAAAGGAGCATGACTATTAATGACACATAGAGATTGAAGAGAGAAAAATGCACAATTTATTCCTCAAAAATGAGAAACTTTGCAGGGCATGGTAGCACATGCCTGCAATTCCAGTTACTCAAGAGCTGAAGCAAGAGAATCACAAGTTTGAAGTCAGCCTGGGCCTCTGAATGAGACCCTGTCTCAAAATTTAAAATAAAGTAGAAAGGTTTGGGGTTGTAGCACAGTGCTTGCTAGCATGTGCAAAGCCCAGGTTCAATCCCAGTACAGAAAGAAAGAAAGTGAGAGAAGAAAAGATGGAAAAGAAAAAGGAAAACTTCATTAATCTCCTCTGAACAAGGAATGAGTAAAGAGCAAAACCAAGTAGAAAGTATTAAGAGCCATGGTAAGGAAAATGCACCAGAAAATTATAAGGCCAAGGATTCATTTGAAAATTATATACTGCAGAATGAGAAAAATAACTATTGAAAATTGCTTTGTATTATCAATAGAGAAGAAGAAGAAGAAGAAGAAATTACCACCATAATACATGATCAGAGAGTGGAATAAAGGGAAGAGTTGAATAAAAAAGGCAGCAAAGGTTGAATGGGCATGAGAAGAAAGTAAGATGAAATGGAATAAAGAATAAATTCAAGAAAAAAATAATGGCATTTAAACCATACATGAAGGAATTAAAAACTAGAAATCAAATCTATAATGTGATTAATTCAGAATGAAAAATCATTGACAAAAAGAAGAAAATTACATGAGATAAAATAAGACAGATTAGAGAACAGAGGTTCAAACTACATTCAAATGCTATCTCCAAAGAAGGAGTAAGAACAAACGGATAGAAAAGCTCAGTGGAGACCTTTCACACTAGATCATAAAGTTCATAGAGATCAGACCTTGTCTTCCAGAAGGACTGAGTGAGGAGCTTGGCAAATCTTCTCCCCAGAAAGCAGAGATAAAACTGGGCAAACAAAAAACTCAAAAAAAAACCTCTGTGAGACTGGAAATTGTCCAAGGGCATAAAACAAATTGAGAAGGTAAGAAACTGAAGCTGTTCCCATTCTTCCCCTTTCCTACCCAGAGCATCAAAGAAAACAAGGTATTTCTGTGGCGTACATTCTGAGAAGGTCCACATGGAGCTCGCCTGAGGTCACAGGCTAAGCAACAGACCAGGAGACCAACCAAAATTTAAGAGAGACTCTGGGGACAGGGAGCTACAGCAAGCCTTGATAGGCTTTCACGTATTCCTGGTAGCCTATAATATCAATTTTGCTGAAAAATCAACAAAAATACAACAACCAAGAAATAAAGAGAACACAAATTATCACGATCTGTAATGAAAAGGAGATATCATTTGTAACCTTAAAATAAAACGATTACAAGGAAATTATATGAACAACTTTATACTAACAATTTAGACAACTTAGATATAACAGACAAATTCCTAGAAACACAAATTCACAAAAACTATCTTCTATGGTTTGGGTAAATGTCCCCCAAAGGCACACATGTTACAAAGGCTTGTTCACTGGCCTGTGGTAACTGGGAAGAGGCAAAGCCTTTAGGTGGGTCCTAAACCTTTCGGTAATGTCACTGAGGGCACGCCCTTGAAGGAGACATCCAGCCCCTTCCTGTCTCTCTCTTTCACTTCCTGGGAGGCCAGCATCTCCCTTCATCACACCCTCCCACCATGATGTGCTGCCTCACCACAGGCTCAAAAGCAACAGGCCAACTTACCATGAACTGACACCCCCAATACTGTGAGCCAAAATAAACCTTTCCTGGTTTTATCTCAGGTATTCTGTTTCAGGAATAGAAATCTGATTGATAACACAGCCTCAAGAAAAAAAAAATCCAGAAAATATAATTAGATTTATAAGCAAAGAAATTGAGTTAATAATTGAGAAGATCCACATGGCATCAGCAATGAATCCATTAAACAGTTAAAGAAGTACTAATACCAATCCTTCACAGACTTTTCCAGAAAATAGAAAAGGAACCATTTCCCAACCCTTTCTGTGGGACTAGGAGTTCCCTGATACCACAACTACACAAAGATAAAGCAGTAAAAGATGCCATCTCCTACTTACTGGAATGTCTGTAATGAAAAAGATATAACATGTTGACCCATATTATTAATGATAATGTAATATGATGAAGGTACATTGGAAAAAGTTTGGCAATTCTTACAAAGTTACACATAAACTTACCACATGACTCACCAAATTCACTTCCAGATATCTACCTAAGAGAATAAAAATACATTCACACATAAACTTGTATGTAAATAAAATGTGGTCTGTCCATAGGATGGAATATGATTTAGCCATAAAAAGGGATGAAGTACTGAAACAAGCTACAACATGGAAGAAACACAGATGAATCTTAGAAATATTATACCAAGTGAAAGAAACCAGAGGCAATAGATTACATATTATTTGATTCCATTTATGTAAAATATTCAGAAAAGGAAAATCAATAGAGATACGAATCAGAACCATGGCTTCTTAGAGATAGAAATGGGTATGAATGGGGAGGTGGGGGTGACTGTAAATGGGCCCAAGGAATGTTTTGGGAATGACACAAATGTTGTGTCACAGGATTGTGGTAATGGTACAGAACTCTGTAAATTCACTGAAGATCATTGGCTTGCTAAACACTTCATAATTTCGTGAAAGTCCAATAGATTAGGGAAGCTAAAACAACAAATAGGATAAACCCCAAAAAGTTCATGTCCAGATATATCATAATCAAACTTTTTGAAAACTAAGATCAAAGAAAACATCTTGAACGCATCCAGAGAGAAACAACATCTTACTGTAAGGGGAAAATTGCATTTGAATGACAGTGGATTTCTTCTAAACCACAGAAGCCAGGAGGAAGTGAAGCAGAAAATAAAGACATTCTCAGATGAAGAAAAAATAAAGCAGAAATAATTTTCAAATGAAAGCAACAAATAGGATTTGTCATTAGCAGACATACCCTGAAAGAATGGCTAAAGGATGTTTTTCAAACAGAAAGGAAATGATAAAAGAAGCAAACTTGGAACACCATAAAGGAAGAAAGAACAATAGAAAGAGCAGAAATATGGATATATACTTCTCATGGGTTTTAGAAATCATACTTGATGATCAAAACAAAGATCATAATACTAGATGACACTTAAGGTATTTTAAAGTGGTAAAGGTAAGAGTCAAAACAAAATTAAAATTTCTGCACTTCACCCAAAGCAGTAGAATATGATGTCACATGTATGCCACAACATGCAGAGCAATGACTGATAAAACTAAAAAAAAATAATAATAATAAAAAAGAAAACTAAACAAAGGAATATTCTCTTTTTTATTTTATTTTTTTTAATTTTTTTTTTTT
>JAJEJO010003808.1:779247-812063 GCA_020662805.1 Glaucomys volans | reverse complement strand
TGCCTCAGCCTCCTGAGTCGCTGGGATTACAGGCATGCACCACTACACCCGGCCAAAGGAATATTTTCAAAAACACTATAAATAAATCAAAATGAAATGGAATTCTAAAAAACAAAGGGCAAACAACCCACAGAAAGGCAAGAAAAGAGGAACAGGAAAATAAGAAATGAGGAAACAGAAAACAGGTAATGAATGGCAGATTTAGTCTTAATAATAATTATCTTAAATGTAAATGCTGAAAATATACTGATTATAAGGTAAAGATTGAACATAACTAAACAAGCAGTTCCATGACCCAGCAACTGCAATCTTGGGAATTTATTCCATAGAAATGAAAAGTTATGCTCATATAAAAAGCCTGTGAAAAAATGTTTATAGGAGGTTTATTAGTAATAATCCCAAACTGAAAATACCTGGGGTATGTCCACATCAAGGAATACTACTCAGCAAATAAAAGGAATAAACAATTGATACACACAATTTGGATGAATCTCATAGGACTTATTCTGGGTCAGAAAAGTCAATCCCAAATTCTATATACTGCATAATTTCACATTTATAATATTCTTGAATTGATAAAATATAGAAATGGCAAAATAAATAACTTTTATGAGATAATCAGAAATTTTAATACTGAGTATTTAATAACATTAATAAATTAATTTTAGTAGTGGTAATATCTTTGTCGTTTTTTAAGTTCTGGCATTTTAGAGACATATTGAAATGTTTATGAATAAAATATAATATTAGGAATTTGCTTTGTACTATACAAGGAGCCGATGGCAGTCATCACTTTGGCTTATAGTTCTTTGGAAATAACATAGAAGCAAGACCAGACCTAACTGCAGATAGGCTGAAATATGTAATCTACTCCTTTTCTGAGGAGGAAAAGGGACACTTTTTGATAGAACATGATCATCTCCTCTAAAGTAGCCAGTTTCCTTAACACGATGAACTATGCCTATGTACACCCAAAAGCTGACGTCATATTTGGGAAACACAGTACGTATCTCCCATTAAATTCAGGATTCAGGAAAAAGAAAAAGTGTGCTTTTGTGGCTTCCTCCCCACACACGTGCATAATTTGGAGGGACTGGTCCAAAGAAACCTATTATATCCTATTATCTCAGAAATATAAAAATTAGAAGAGACAAAATTATCGTAAGTACAAATAGACATCACTGGAAGGTGTGTGAAGAGAAGACTTTAAGTAAACACCAAATGAACAAAGAAAAATATCTAGAAATATTTTTCAAGAAAAGAGTAAGTTCTTCTTTGAACAATGTTTATAACATTATTAAGGCAGAAAGCAAAGACCTAAACCAAAGAAAAAGCACATCATGTTTCTAGACTAGAAGATGAAAAATCACAAAAACAGTATTTCCTTCAGTTAACATATAAATTTAGTAAAATCCCAATTCCAAATGCCAACAGGGATTTTTTTTTCTTTTACTTTTTCATTTTTTTTTTTTTTTTTTTTTTGGCGAAGGGGACAAGGAGACCAGAAAAATTGACTCTAAAATTCATATTAGGCTGGGATTGTGGCTCAGTGGTAGAGTGCATGCTTATTATGTATGAGGCCCTGGGTTTGATCCCAAATAAATAAATAAATAAATAAATAAATAAATAACATTGATATTAAAAAATAAAAAAATAGCCAGGACAATGCAAAGGAAAAGTTCAGAAGTCATGGGCCAGAGGTACACTAGCTCTATTTGACATTAGAACGTTAATACAATAGAACAGACATATTCATTTCCTGTGACGTCTTTAAAAAAACTTTCCACAAATTAAAATACCACGAGTTTATTATCTTATAGTTCTAGAGGTCAGAAATCTGAAATGGGTCTCACTGGGTTAAAACCAAGGTGTGGGCAGGGCTGCATTCCTTTCTAGAGCTCTAGGGGAGAATCTCGTTTCCTCACTTTTTTCCAACTCCTAGAGGTCATTGCTTTCATTGGCTTATAGCTCCCCACCTCCAACCTCAACTCAATGCCAACAATGTCAGATTTCTTCGAAATTTTCCTGTAGTCACGTTTCTCTCACACTGTGAAGATGGATAGAAAAGTTTCTCTAATTTTAAGGACACATCTCATTAGATTTTTCCCACTTGGATAATCTAAGAAAATCTCACTATGTTAAGTCTAGAAAGTCTTTATAAGCATAGGGGGTTAATTTATTATACATGCCACTTCATATCAATGGAAAAGATTTCTTATTCAATACTTACTGAGGATAGCCAGATTGCAATCAGAAATTAATTAAATTGGATACCAACCTCATATACAACTAAATTATTTCCAGATGGATCAGAGATTTAAATGTAAAAAAAAAAAAAGAAACCATAAAAAAAATTAATATAAACCATAGAGGAACTTTTATAGACTGTTAATGAGCAAACCATAAAAGATATTAATAAATTCAACTACATAAAACTTTTAAAATGTGCATGTGAATACAACTTTAACAGCATCAAAACATAAACCATAACTATATTTTAAAAATTCCAACTTCTTTCATTGCATGTGGTTAATATTCTTAATATATAAAGAGCTCCTACAAATCAATAAAAAAGAATCCAACAGAAAAATGGATGAAAATTATGTTATGTGCAAACTGTTCACAGAAAAGAAATTCAAATAGCTCTAAACCCATGAAAATTCCACCTTACTCACAAGCAAAAAAGTGAAAATAACCCAAAAGCATCATTTTTTATCACCTAGGAGACTGACAACAATAAATAAGTTTGATATTACACTATGTTAACCTGGGTATATATACATATAATACTAGAATAGATATTAACTAATTAAAACCACTATAGAGAGAAATTTGTAATGCTCTCAAAATTTAAAATGTCCATACCCTTTGATAAAGCAATTCTGTTTCTACGAATTTATGCTACAAAATATATATTGGCAAAGTAGAATGTCTATTCATTTTGTGTTATTTGTTGTAACAAAAGATTAGAAATAAAAAAGTCCACTAATAGGTCTTTGGTTGATTATGATAATCCATATAAATACTCTGAAATACTCTTAGGCCATCAAAAAAGAACAAAGTATCTTCTATATATAGATACAAATGAATCATCTGGATATACTTCAACTTTAAAAAATGCAGAATAGCATATAAGGCATCCTAACATTGGTGCTAAATTACAGATTAGTTTCCAAGGACAAGGGGGAATAATTTTTAAAGCATGCATTTCTCTCTTTTTGCCTTGAATCATCAAAAGTTGATTTTAAGTAAATTTCTAACATTAAGTGTTACTGGAATAAATCATCTATTTAGCATGGTAATAGAATATCAAGTGTAAGCCAGCAGGATTTCATGTGGGTAGTTTTCCCTTTCCCTTCCACCTTTCCCTAGCAAACATTCTGGGAAATGAGACACTTTTTTCCCCTGAATTAAGTATGCTTCACTGTGATATCATTCTCTCTTCATTCACCAGATATCCCAAACTTGACCCACAACCCAAACTGCATTCTTTTCTCCTTGGAACTTAGTTTCAGGAAACTGCTATTTTTAACTACATCTAAAGAGCCTTCAATCTAAAGACTAATTTTTATAATTTCATTAAACGGTTTTGCAACATCATTTGCAAAATTTATCTAAGAACATTTACAGGTTCTTATCCTACTTGACTTAATTTTCAGAGATGCTATACAGACTAAATAACTAAAAAGTGACACCTTCTGCAATTTATGGGCACATTTGTCTTCAAAACCTTTTTTCCCCAAATTGTGGACTCCTTGGTGTCTATTGTCTTCCTTTGCCTACTAGATACCCGGCAATCAAATATGACTCAGCAAAATAATACAGCTAGTCTCAGTCTGTGTTTCATTCTTGATCTCCTTGATCCTCATCTCCTTGTCTACCAGGAAGTAATGATCATTAAAAAGAAAGTCCTGGAACACAGGTAAATTATGATACATCTCATGCAGATGTAAACTTTAGAACAAGGCAACACATGCATCTGGTCATTTGACTTCGTTTTCCACATCATGCATGGTAGACATACCATGAGTTTTAGGCCATATAACTCATTATGGCTTTCTCCTTCTCTGAGAATGGCCCCCACACAGATCATCTCTATTTATAAGATTCTGTTCCCCTAGCTATAAGCACAGCTACAACTTGAACTCGTCCTTCCTTCCCTCCAAAATTTTGTCCTAGAAATATGGAAAAGAAGTCGCTGCTCTGTGGGAGTTGGAAACACAAGATGCCAAACCTATGAACCACTGTCTGCTTGCCAGGTTGCAGCCGTGTGGAGAAGTATTTGCAGAAAGCAAGAATTAACACAAAAACATATGTATTGCCTCACATACGTTTGTCTATTTTAGTATTGATTTCTAATCTAGGTGTTTCTAATTTGGTTTTACTGTGAATAATGCTACTATGAACCTTTTTGTACCTAATAGTGTATGTGGCAAACATTTCTTTTTAAAAAATATTTCAGCATTATTATTATAAAATAAGAAAAGTTCCCTTAACAAAAAGAAACATATTATGTAAGCTTAGTGATAGAATCCCATTCTTGGATATCCTTAAATGGCAAACATTTCTGTTGAGTTGTTTAACTGGGAATGGAATTGCTGGGCTAATAGGCATCTGTATGTTTAATTTTAATAGAAAATACTGAACAGTGTCCCAAAGAATTAAAACCAATTTACACTTCTACCACTAGTCCATGCATTACAAATACCCTGGGCTATCTGTGACTTGCCCGTGCGCTTCTTTTAGGGAAGTCTGCAGTTGAATAGAAGTTCTCCGTGTTAAAGGGATTCAGTTTATCAATCCTCTTCCCTAAAGATAAGGTTTTTTATATTCTAGTCATTAAAATTTTCTCTACCACTAAGGACATAAAGAGATGGTCTTAGATTGTCTTCTGGAAGTCTTATCGTTCTGCCTTTCACATACAGATTTGTCAGTTGCCTGGAATTAATTTTCTCGTTTGATAGGAGACAGGAATTCAGTTCCATTTGTTCCAAATGGTCATAAAATTGATCTAGCACCATTCGTTGAAAAGATCATCCTTGTCAAAAATTAAGTCCTAATCAAGTCTGATCCTATCAATGAATGTGTCTAGGCCTTCTTCTATTCTATTCATTGACCATTACCACATTGTGCAAATTTCTTTAGCTTTATAATAGGACTTGATATCTAATAGAACAGGTTCCTCTTCTTCCTTCTCCTCCTCTTCCTCTTCCTCCTCTTTCTCTTCCTCTTCTTCCTCCTCCTCCTCCTCCTCCTCTTCTTCCTCCTCTTCTTCCTTCTTCAAGAGCAACATGACCAATCTGGCCTTTGTTTCTCTATCTGAATTTGAAAATCTGCTCATCATTTTCCAACAAAAAAATTTCAAAAATTTTTGTACTAAAATTATAACCTTTACATTCTATTTTTGTAACTTTTCTGCATGTTTACAATTGTTACAAAATTTAAAATGAATAAAGGGAAAATAAAGTGATATTGGCTCACAAAATAAATAGGATCTTATTTACTTTTTTAATTTTCTCTGAAAGAGTTACAAGAATGACAAGATTGGTAGAATTCATTAGCAAAACCATCTAGATTGGTATTTTCTTCACAAAATAGTATTCAATTATGAGTTCAATTTATTAAACTATAACTTTATTAACTAGAAAGACAGAAAAGATTTTCTAATTTTTCTTTAGATTTTAATTTATCTGGGAACCTACTCATCTGTTATGGTTTAGATATGAGGTGTCCCCCAAAGGTTCACGTGTGAGACAAATACAAGAATTTTCAGAGGTGACATGATTTGATTATGGGAAGTGTGACTTAATCTGTGGATTGATCCATTGACTGGATTAACTGGGCAGGAACTGTTGGCAGGTAGGGTGTGGCTGGAAGAAGTAGGTTACTGAGATTGTTCCTTGGGGTTTAGATTTTGTCCCTGGTGAGCTGAGCTCTCTCTCTGCTTCCTGATTGCCATGTCCTGAGTTGCTTTCCTCCACCATGACCTTCTCCTATGATGTTCTGGCTCCATCTTGGGCCCAGAGCAATGGAGCTGGCCATCTACGGACTGAGAAGGACTGAGAACTCTGAAACCATGAGTGTCAAATAAACTTTTCCTCTTTAAGAATTATTCTTATCAGTTTTTTTGGTCAAAGCTGACTACAGATCATCTACCGATTTAATTTAATTTTCAAATTTACTGGCACAAAGATTTCTATAATACCTTATTATTATTTTTCCAATGATTACAGGTTATACTGATGTCACTTTTTTCACTTCTGATATTGATTTTTTTTTTTTTGCCTTCCCTCTTTTTCCAGATCATTCTTGCCAAAGTTTTACCAACTCCTGTTGGTCTTTTCATAAAAAGAAATTTTAACATTTTAAAAACTCTTTTTTTTTTCTCTTTTTCTAATTTATTTCCTTTTCTCTGTTCTTTTATTCTTTCTAATTTTTTTGGGCTTTAATTAATTTTTTTTTACTAACTTCTAGAAACACAAGTCCTTTGGGTTTTAGCCTTTCTTATTTTCTAATGTATTTGCGTAAGACAATAGATTTTCTTTAAGTGAACTTTAGCTACACCCCTCAACATCTGATGTCACAGTTAGTTCAAAAGTACTTTATTCTGTAAGGAAGCTACTATGCTCACCTCTGCAGCACACTCTTCAATTTTACCCTCTTCTGGAAAAGTTTTCTTAATCACTAAAATCTGTTGTGTGAAAGAATTTTGCTAGACATAGAAAGGATACAAAAAGGTGTCTGCCCTCAAGAATCTTTTAGAAGATAACCAAACTATAAGAAATTTTTGTACATAAAATTATCAATACTCTTGAAATATGATAAATGACACACAGTAGCACAATTTTTTAAAAAAAATCCTGACTCTAGTGTTTGGCCAGAATTTCATGCAGAACATGGATTTTCACTGATCTTGTACTTACAGAAAGGATTTAGAGGGAGGGGAGAAGTAAGGGAGATACACATGAGCAAAGACCTAGTGGATGGAAAGTTCCAATAGGTGTTTGGGGAAGCAATGAGTAAATTAGTTTGGCTTACTGAAGAATCTATGAATTCTTCAAAAACAGGTCCATCACTTCAAATATTGGGTTAGTGAATTTTTTATATATATTGTAGAAAGTAGAGAACCATTTTAAAAATTTAGATTGGCAATTTATACAAAGAATATGTGTTAGGAATATTTATCAGGAGACTTGAGTCAAATAAATTGAAAGGAAAAAAGCTAAAAGCAAGAAACCAGCACATGTACTAAGGTCTTCACTGGAGAGAGTAGTGGAAATCAGAAGGACTACAGGGAAAACTTCTATTGACCCCCCACCATCACTTTGGCTTTAGTGACTGACACAAGTTGTTCTCTGATCACACCAAAGAAACTAAGCATTTGAATTCAGGCTTAAAAGAGAAGTAGCAGGGACTGGGGTTGTGGCTCAGTGGTAGAGCACTTGCCTAGCATGTGTGAGGCACTGGGTTTGATTCTCAGCACTACCTACAAACAAATAAATAAACGTTTATCAACGACTAATAAAATTATTTTTTAAAAAAGAGAGAGAGAAGTAGCAGCCGGGCATGGTGGCACATGCCTATAGCCCCAGTGGCTTGGGAGGCTGAGACAGGAGGATCTTGAATTCAAAGCCAGCCTCAGCAAAGGCGAGGTACTAAGCAACTTAGTGAGACCCTGACTCTAAATAAAATACAAAACAGGACTGGGAATGTGGGTTCAGTGGCCATGTGTCCCTGAATTCAGTCCCTAGTACCCCCCCCAAAAAGAGAGAGAGAGAGAAAGAGTAGTAGCAATATAGGTAGAGCTTATAATTCATTTAAATGTTACTTTCTCACTTTTTCTTTTTGTGGAGAAAGCACTTACTGGTATTATTTCTGTTGTTTCAACATGAGGTAGGGAACTGTTGCAATTTTCACTTTGTCAATTACTTTGGCCAAGAGATGTTGTATTGCATTTCAACCTGATGCCTTCCACATTTGTATAAATCCCAAACTCCATAGTTTAGCAATGAGCCAAAAACATGCCACATCTGCATGATGCTAAAGGTCATTCCCTTGAAATGCATCATACTAAATGGAATCTTATTTCTTGCCAAAAATTTTGTGGGCGTCTGTCACAACATTTATCTTCCTTCCATCAACAGCAGCAGCAGCAACATCATCCTAATATTTTATGTTCAGCCTTGGATGATATCAGAGAGACTCTCCAGCATGTTTCTATGGATTTTCACCATATGACCAGCACCTCCAGGCCACCTTCCCACGTTTCCCATCTCGTCATTTCAGATCAAGATTCGCTTTCTTTGTAAACTTTCCCTTTAACCCCGTTCACCATCAAAATCACTCTCACTCCAATACAGTTTTATATTTTCAGATCTCCATTTCCCTTGCATTGGTTGTTTTTTGTCTTCTTCATTAGGTTATAAACTTTTTATGAACTGTGAGTTTCTAAAAAATGCCTTGAACTGACCAATGCTTGTTCTTTAAAGATACATGACTGTATAGGAGTTTGTTTTATTCTCCATAACTTTATTCTCTTTCTACCCCCACTGTGCATCATTTTCATGGGCTAATGTAATCAGGACTCCTGGCATTCAGGCTAAAACACACTGAAAATGATGAGGAAAACCAGCAACCTTTAAATATCCATCATATATCCATCAATATCCATCATATATATATATATATATATGAGATATATATTGTACACATATATATATATACACATATATATCTCACATATATATATATGCTGTTGTTCCCTAACTCAACGATGTCTGGAAACACTACAGTGTTCTTATTGCTGATGGTGTCCATTATGAAAATTTTAGTATCTATACTCAAAAAACCTGTCATAAGGAAGGAACATCTCTATTCTACTCCTCTGGTTTCTCTGAAGAATATGTTTCCCAAAACACTTCTGGCTTCTTGACCCACCCCTTACTTTTCACCATGGTGATAAGAGTGACTGACCTGATTCGATGAGTCTGAGAGAGGAAATTGACAAGCATATCTCAGCATTTTCCTATCACCCTCTTCCTTTGAGGAGCAAGCCACATAAGACTTTGCTTCATGCTAGAAGTTTTAAAGGGCACAATCTGCAGAGGTGCAGCACTGCCCAAGGCTGGGTGGTCAGTCTAATTTCAAGTACTGAGTATTGGTATTAACGTGCCCTTTTTGGCTTCACATCTGAAATTCTAACAGGTGATTTTGAGTCCCCATCTGACTTACTCTGTTTCATGCCATAAAATTAGTCAGGAGAAGAGTGTGTTTACTGGGTTCCCCTCCAACTGCTGCAGTCCACTGGACGTCTGACTGGCATTGACAGAAGTGGGTGGCATCCTAAGGCAATGCTGCTCTCTGAATGTGGGCATGGAGGGCATCCATTTCCTCCCTGAAATCCTGTGCTACAGCTAGCATTCACAATAGCCACTGCAGTCCTTAAAACTTCCTTTTTTTAGTTTTAAAATATCTTTATTTCATCTTCAAACTTTAATGTTAAGCTAAAATGTTTAGGTAAATAATTCTAAATTGGAAAATAAGTTTCCTAAGTACTTTGAGAGCTAAAATCTCTGGCATCTTTTTTCTTTTTTTTAACATTATGCTAGTTTACAAACTGCCTTAGTCTGTTTTCTGTTGCTGTAACAGAATGCCACAAGCTAAGTAATTTATAAAGAAAAGAATTTTTTAGAGCTGGGGTGCTATGTTTTGAATATAACCCCAAACTTCATATGTTAGAAACAATCCCCAAATTCATATGTTAATGGTATGGGGAACTGGGGTTTTGGAGAGATTACAGTGAGATGAGGTCTTGAGGGTAGGGCTCTATGGTGGGATTAGTGGCTTTATGAGAAGAAAGGAGACCTGAGGTTGTATTCTTCCTCACCCTTGCCATGTGATGTACTCTGCCATGTTGTGATGCAGCAAGAAGCCTTTAGCAGATGCTGGCACCTTGATATTGTGCACCCCAGACTCTAAAAAATTCTTTTCTTTATAATTTACTGAAAACTTCTGTTTCAAGTGAACTTCCTCTTATTTCACTTCCCCATGACCTAACACTATAAACCATTCCCAAGGAACACGTGGCATCTCACAGTGATGAAACAGTACCTTCTTCCTTTCTGGAGGCAGAACCTTCCATTTTTAGACTTTTTCATTTAAGTATTCCCTAGCAAGTGAGATGATCACAATGGAGTTCTTTTCATGCCTTAGAGAAAAGGGGTCTTCTAGTCCATAAAAGTACACGTTGAGGCTGCTCTGGATATTGTTAATGTCTCTACCAATCCAGAAGGTAAAGGCCCAATCCAGAATCTAAAGGACCTTTTCTAATAAATTGAACTAAGTTAAATCAACTGAGAATATGGTCAGAGTCCATCTCAACATGGAGCCTGGTAGCCTCAGTGCCTCACTTCCAAACAACTCAAAGAGCCTTAGACTGGGGAAAGTAGACACAGGAATGCCACCTTTCACTAGTTTTCCTCCCACTCACCCACCAGTTTCTGCATTTTTCTTTTTTCCATGTCCGGACCTGTCTAATGTATATGGAAATAGAATCTCCCAACTATTTCTCACCGAGACCAACTGAGCTTATTATATAATCCCAGCTCTTGTTCCAAGAAAACTAAGATCAATCTCAAAAAGCAGTCATCTGAACTTGGCAGACATTCGTGTGGGAAAGTCTTTAAGCAAAAACAAATTTGTTGACGTACTGGGACAAGAAACTCAGAACAGATAAAATATTCCATAAGCCAACTCTGCCCTTAGCTTCAACATTCACACTTTTCTCAGCCAACAGTCCCTGTTCCACTCTGTGGGTAAAGCCAACTCATCAGCGCGTCATGATTAGGCCAATGTCCTCACCAAAAAGCCAAAGGAACTCCAAGACAATCATGGAGAGAGTTCTCAATTGCACAAACCTTAGGCTATAGTGCCTGAAGAAACACCTGACCAATGAAGGAAACTAGGAAAGGTATTAGCAACAATCACCCCAAGGTGGAGTCTTCAGTCTATATCAACAAATTAATTTCCTCTGGCCACACTCCCTTCCTCTTCAAGGCTACATAAAGAGGGGTCCCTCTGTCTTTGTTACAGTGAGTAGCAACATGACAGCGCTTATTGAGTTCAGCTTCAAGATAGAAATATAAATAAAGATTAAGGTTCCCCAAGGCAGGAAGCTGCTTTTCCTTTCCCAAGCAACAAGTGGAGGAGACAGGGAGAAGAGGGTTCTGGGGAATATCAAAACAGCTGCAGCTCCTTAGGCAAGGGAAAGGGATGTTATTTAGGGATAACCTCACGCCAAAGAAAGAGATGTTAAGAAACTGGTCCTAGAAAGGAGCAAGGCAACTGAGAAGCAGCGTGAATCCCTTTACGCCCTGTGGAAAACACTGAATCCTCATGGAGACCCAGGTGGATTATTTATCTTTCATAAAGTAATTTAGGTCTCTAGGATTATGCCTGTGCATTCCTCTTCTTCCTCCGTGGTTTCTTGGTGAACAAGAGATTGAAAATAGCATGTGGGAAACAAAAAAGACATTAGAATGTCAAATAACTCCCAAGCACAATGCTGCATATTTTTGGTATTGTGGATTTCTGCGAGTTGTTTCTCTCAGGAGTTATAAGCATGGACTAACAGAGCAGCCATTGCGATGCTCAGCCTTGCAAGGCAATCCTTTCCCTTCTCAGAAACCCCTGCCTCCAATGACAAAAATAAGCAATAAAAATACATATCGAGTCTGGTGTCACCTCATCCAAGCAGAAACATTTCTTTCCCTGGGGCCCAGAGAGTTTCCCAATCATCAGTACTCTGATCCACAATTCTGATCAATATTTAACCTTAGTCTAAATTTATCTTTGAAAAAATCAACATCTATATTCAAGAATGAATCCAATCAATAGTTGCAGTTTGGAACATAAAAGTCAGTGTCCTCTCAAGATAAGCCAGGGCCATCATGTCAGTTAGCTAATTACATGATTACCATTAATGCGAGGCATAACATGATGTCATTGGCAGTGCTTTCACTCCTAATGACCCACAATCTTTCTCTGAACCTGAATCCAGAGCTATTAAATGACCCACTCATACCCCATAAAATAAGTAGGACCCAGAAGACTAGTATTTTTCCCCCATGTCCCAAATAGTAATAATGCTCTTTGTTTTCCATGAGTTAACTGGCATCTCCAAAGAGATACTCACAATTATTAGTTCCCCAGTATCTTTTCACAAAGTACAGGACCAAACACATTCAGTGGAGCTTGCAGTCTAGAAATGACATTTTCCTTACAATGCCATGCTCCACCTCATTGATAAAAATAAATTGTAAATGGAACAATTTCTCTGGCATTTTATACAATTCAAAATAAATAATTACGTTCTTTCAGAAATTTACCACAAATGAAACAAGACCAAGTTTACCAAAATTCCTCAACTGTAGTCTACTCCACAAAATCCCAATGCTGGAAATAACCCTGAAAGGTCCTCTAGTTCATTTTTAAGGACTTCATAAAAGATGAGGCCAAAAGGACTGGAAAAGAAAAAGAAAATCTGTATTCCAGTCCTTATCTTTACCACTAAACCATTTGACCTGGAACACATTAGCAACCTCAGCCCAGCTTTGAGCCAGATTCTCTAAGGTTCTATCCAACTTGAACAATCATGATTCTATTATCAGATTACTATGAAAGTTAACTAGAGAGAAACCACCTCCATCCTCCTTAGAGATGCATGTCAGAACCCCTGAAACTTCCAAACCAGAAGAATACTAATTGTCCCAGCTGAGATCTGGGAAAATTTTAATCTATGCCAAAGTCAAGCTTCTACATAATCATTAAAAATGCTCGTTGCATGACAACGAATTTCTCAAAATCTTGCAACAGAGTGATTCCCTTTTAAAAATAATAACCATAAAATATGTAGGCATTGTGATAAATGCAAAGAAAAAGTCCAATAAATATTTGCCAAAAAAGACAAGATTATAGCATACTTTCATTTCACTTTTTACTTATTTTTAACACCTTTATGAGATATAATTACCATATCATAAAATTCACTTGTGTAAAGTGGAAAATCCAACACCTTACAGTATATTTATAAAGCTGAGCAAACACCTCTACAATCTAAAGTTATATCATTTTTGTCCTTCCCCACCCCAAAATCCTCCTATACATTAGTAGACTCTCCCCATTCCCCTGTCCACAATGACCTATGTAGCCACTAATAAACTTTCTGTTTCTATGGATTTTTCTATTCTGGACATATTATAAAAATAGAATCATTCAATCTATGAGTTTTTGTATCTGTCTTTTTTCACTTAGCATAATGTTTCTAAGGCTCATCCTTGCGTGGCATGTATCATTCCTTTTTATGAATGAATAATGTTCCATTGTATAGATATATCACATTCTATTTATCCATTTGTCAGATGATGGACATCTGAGTTGATTCCATGGATAATGCTAATATGAATATGAACACTTGAATATGTTTTTATGTGGCTCTACATCTTTGTTTCTCTTGAGTAGATACCGAAGGGTGAAATATCTGGATCATATGAAAACTCTCTGTTTAATTTTTTGAGAAACTACCAAATTCTTTTCCATAGGAGCTGTACCATTTTACTTTCCCAACAGCAACATAGGAAGGTTCCAATTCCTCCAAATTCTTGTCAACTCTTGTTATTGTCTTCTTTTTTATTGCCATTCTACAGGATGTGAAATGCTTTCTCACTGTTGTTTGATTTCCATTTCTCTGATGACTAATGATGGCGGGCATCTTTGCATGTGATTACTGGCCACTTGTATACCTTTGGAGAAATGTCCATCCAAATACTTTGCCCATTTTTCATTAGGTTGTTTTTATTGATAATTTCTAAGAGTTATTTTTATATTTGACATGTAAGTCCCTTATTAGATATATAGTTTATAGATATTTTCTCCAGTTCTGTGGGTTGTTTTCCCTAATCCAATTTAATTTTTTGTCATTAATAGTTTTAGTGTTATAGCTAAGAAAGAATGGACTAATGAAGAACTTGTTCTCCCCTAAAATTTTATAGTTTTATCTCCTACACTTAGATCCTAATCTATTTATAGAGTTGTTTGTGTTATGAAATGGGGATCCAACTTCTCTTTTTGCATGTAGCTATCCAGCTATTCTATCACCATGTGTTGAAAAGACTATCCTTCACCCTTGAATTAGTCTTGGCATCCTTGACAAAAATAATTGATCACAGATCTGAAGGTTTATTTCTCAGTTCTCAATTCTATCTATATATATTTCTATCCTCATGTTAATACTACACTGTCATGATTACTGTAGCTTTGTACTAAGTTTTGAAATCATGAAGTGTGAGTCCTATCTTGTTCTTCATTTGCTAAATTATTGTAGCTATTTGGGTTCTTTCATTTTTTGACAAGTTTTGAGATGAGTTTATCAATTTCTGCAAAAAAAATCTGAAATATTGAGAAGGATTGCATTGGGTCTGCAGGTAAACTTGGCAAGCATTGTCATCTTGAAAATATTGTCTTTCACTTTATAAGCATGAAATACCTTTCTATTTATGTAGATCTTCTTTAATTTCTTTCAACCATGTATTATAGTATTAGAGTAAAAATTTCTTAGTTAAATGTATTTCTAAATAATTAGTTTTGAAGTAATGGTACATGGGTTTGATTTTTTTACTTTTTATTTGTATTTTTTATTTGGTTCTTTTTAGTTATACATGATAGAAGAGTGTATTTTGACATATAATACATGCAGGGGGTATAACTTCCCATCTTGTGGTTGTACATGATATGGACTTGTACTGGTCATGGATTCATATATGAACATGGGAAAGTGGTGTCCTATTCATTCTACTGTCTTTCCTATTCCCATCCCACTCCCTTTCCTTTATTCCCCTTTGTGTAATTCAGTGAACTTCTATTCTCCCCCAACACAACACATTTATTGTGTGTTAGTATCCACATATCAGAGAGGACACTCTGCCTTTGGTGTTTTGGGATTGGTTTATTTCACTTACCATGATAGTCTCTAGTTCCATCCATTTACCCACAAATGCCCTAATTTCATTTTTCTTTATGACTAATATTTTATTGTGTATATGTAACACATTTTCTTTATCCATTCATCTATTGAAGGGCACCTAGGTTGGTTCCATAGCTTAGCTATTATGAATTGAGCTGCTATAAACATTGATGTGGCTGCATCACTGCATCACTGTAGTATGCTGATTCTAAATCCTTTGGGTATATGCTAGGAGGTGGGATAACTGGGTCAAATGGCAGTTCCATTCCAAGTTTTCTGAGGGATCTCCATACTGCTTTCCAGAGTGGTTACACCAATTTGCAATCCCACCAGCAATGTATGAGTGTACCTTTTTCCCCACTTCCCTGTCAACATTTATTGTTACTTGTATTCTTTTTTTGTATTTATATACTTTTTATATGCTAATGGTTAAAGAGTTAAATAGTCTGATATTCCCTCCCCCTAAAAATATAGAACACCCCAGCTGTATCCAGAAAGATCACCAATATCACTACTTGTTATTTATTATTTGTGCATTTATTATGATATTTCTAAAGCATTATTTGTATTCTTGATAATTGCCATTCGAACTGGAGTGAGATGAAATTTTGCATTTCTCTAATTACTAGAGAGGTTGAATATTTTTTCATGTATCTGTTGACTTATTGTACCTCTTCTGTGAAGTGCCTGTTCAGTTCCTTTGCTTGTTTGTTGATTAGGTTATTTGTTACATGGATTTGATTTTGTAATTTCATTTTTGGAGTTTTCATTGCTAGGGTAGAAAAATATAATGGATTTTTCTGTCTTGATTTTATATTCTATAACCCTGATGAGTTCATGTATGAGATCTAATAGGTTTGGGTGGATTATTTATGATTATATACTAGATCATTCTTCTGAAATTGAAGTAACTTTGCTTCCTTCTTTCAAAGTTAGATGGCCTTTTCTTGTCTTCTTTTTTTTTGCTCTGGCTAGAACTTCCGTTAAAATGTTGACTAGTAGTAAAGAAAGCAGATATATTTGTATTGTTCCTAATCTTAAGACATTTTTTTATCCAATGGGACAATCTCTGCCTCCTAATTGAAGTACTTAAACCATGCACACTTAACATGAATTTTGTATGATTGCATTTAAACATGCATTTGTATATATGTTTATAACCATTTACATTTATTGTGAATTTTATATGGTTGGGTTTAAACATGTATTTGTATGCATGTTTGCATATATGAAATATATTATATATACAAATATATCCTTTATAAACATACATGTGTACGTAAGTAAACTTTTTTTATGGTTTGGTATAAACATGTGTTTTAGTCAGCTTTGTTGTTGCTGCTACCAAAAGACCAACAAGAACAATTTCAGAAAAAGAAAAGTTTATTGGCACTCAGAGTTTCAGAGGTCTCTGGATAGCCAACTCTATTGCTCTCTGCCCAAGATGAGGCAGAAAAGCATGCCAGAAGGACAAGGTGGAGGAAAGCAGCTCAGGACATGGCCACCAGGAATCAGAGAAAGAGAACTCCCCTCACCACTGACAAAATATAAACCCCCAAGCATACCCTCAGTGACCCACCTCCTCCAGCCACACCCTACCTGCCTGCAGTTACCACCCAGTTCATCCTGATGAGGGGAGTACAGCACTGATTAGATGAAGGCTCTTGTAACCCAGTCGTTTCACTTCTGAACTTTCTTGCATTGTCCTACACATGAGTTTTGGGGGGACTCCTAATATCTAAACAATTAACATGAGAAAAATGTGTATTGTCCTTTAAGCCACTTTTTTTGGTCCAATATAGTCTTTCTTCCATTTTTCTTCATTTTCAGCTTTCTTTTAGAAGGAGTAATTTTTTTGTATCATTTTAGATATTTCCCACTAATTTGTCATAACTCTTTATTATTTAATTCAGTGATTTGTGTAAAGCTTTAAAAATATTTTAAAGTCTGCCTAAAATGATATTGTACTTTCACATATAGTATATAAACTTTATATTCCTTCCTTTCCTGTCTTTATGCTATTGCCATGCCTTCTACATACGGTGTGAGTCCCACAGTAGATTGATGTTAATGATGCATAAAGTAAATTAATTATATCTTAAGGAGATTTAAGTGATAAGAAAATTTACTTATGTATCTCTCACTTCTGGGGCTACCCCTTGTTTTGTTTTGTTGTTTGTTTTTTGGTTTGGTTTTGCTGTTGTTGTTATTTAGATATGAATTTCCATTAGTACCATTTTTCTTCTGTTTGAAGAAATTTTAACATTTCTTACTGTGCAGATCTAAGAGTGATGAGTTCTTTTAGATGTTAGCTGTATTTTTTAAACTTTTAAATTTTATTTGTTCTAATTAGTTGCACATGACAGTAGAATGCATTTATACATTTTGACAGCACATAAATAGAGTGTAATCTCTCATTTTTCTGATTATACATATTGTGTATTTTGAAGGATATTTTTGCTGGGTAAAAAAAATTTAAGTTGACAATTTTTTCTTTCAAAAAATTAAGAATAGGATTCCATTATCATCTAGCTTTTATTGTTTGTGACAACAAACATACTCTTTCTCTTATCTTTGTCCTTCTATGCATAATATGACTTAGTTCTCTAGCTATGTTTCAAAGTCCTTTTCAGTATCACTAGGCAATGTCATTATGGTGTTCATTAAAGTAGTTTTCTCTATGTTTGTCTTGCTGGGGTTCATTTAGCTTCTTGAATTTGCAGTTTTACACTTTTTGCCAAATTTGGAAAAATTTCAAACAATATTTCTTTAAATATTTCTTCTGTAACCTCCCGTATTCATCTTTTTCAGTCTTTTTTCCCTTTGTGTTTCATTTGGATAGTTTCTATCATGATATCTTTAGCTAACTTCACTAATCTTTTCTTCCACAATTTCTAATATGCATGAACCTAATAAAATGTATTTTTTACCCAAAACATTGTTACTTATCTCCAGACATTCAATTTTTAATGTCTTCTATGTCTCTTTTTAACTTGATCAATATTTCATCCAGCTTCCTGAACACATAGAATATAATTATAATAATTATAATTATAATTATCATTTTAATATACTAGTCTACTCATTTTATCTTTAGGGGTCAGTTTTAGTTAATTGATTTTTCCTCCTTATTATGGGTCACATTTTCCTGCTTCTTTGTATACCTGGGTGATTTTTTTATTGATGAATTTTACCTGTTGGGTGCTAAATATTGTGGTGTTCCTATAAATATTTTGGGTTGTCATCTAGGATGTAGCTAAGTTACTTAGAAATAGGTTAATCTAATCCTTTTAGGTTATACTTTTGAGCTATGCTAAATGAGACCAGAGAAGCAGTTGATCTAGGCCTAATTTTACACTGCTGCCGAAGCAAAAGTCTCTTTTGAGGTCTACCTGATTTCCTATGAATTATGAGATTTTCTACTATGGTTGATGGGACGATTGATTACTATTCCTGTACCTTTTGTGAGCTCTAATGAGTTTTGGGGGTGTTTTTTCCCAAGCCCTGAGTCGTTTACTCACACTATGCACCGATCTGTACTCAGATGAATATTAAGCTAAGTGGACATAACCTCTCAGATCTCTCAAGCTCTCCTTCTCAATCCTGCTCTCTTCTCTCCTGTGCTCTGCCCTGAAAACTCAAGCCTCATTGGTCTCCTTAGACTTTCAGCCCTGTCTCCTCAATTTAAAGAAACCACCACCAGAGACTTTGACTGAGTTCCTTCTCTACAGGACACAGACTGGAAATTTTCTCCAGTTAGAAATCTAAGGGCAATTGTAGGACTTAACTCACTTGCCTCCCTTTTCCCAGAGATCGACACCTCTTATCACCTGAGGTCCAAGATCCTAAGAGCCATTGGTTTATTTATTTTGTCCAAAGTTTTAGCTATTTGAGGTAGTAGGATAAATCCCATTCCTATATTTATTCTTGGCCAGAAGAAGAGTTGATTTAGATTTTGAAAAAAATTTTTTCCTCCTGATTTAGATTTTGAAAATTTTTTTCCCTAGAAACCACTTCAAAAATTACTGAATTAACACAATAGTAGTATTCATTTTGTCACAAACCTGTACTTTGGACAGAATCCTATGAAGACAGCTCATTTCTCCAGTTGGCACTATCCTGGTGGTTCAAAAGGTGGGATATAGAATCACCTGAAGGCTCGCTCACTCAGCTTTCTGGTCATTGATACTCGCTATTGGTTAGGATCTCAGCTAGGACTGTGAGAACATCTTTTCACATGACTACTTGGCTTCTTCAAACAAAGTGGCTTAGACTTCCTAAGGGCAAGTAGAGAAAAGACAGAGAGAGAGAGATAAAGGAGAGGAGAGTCATATGAGAGCTACAGTACATCTTCTAACCAGGCCTCAAAAATCCCACAGCCTCAATTCATAACACCAGATTCCTTAGAAACAAGTCACTAAGGCCAGTCCACAGGAAAAGAGGAGACAAATTCCACCTTTTGATGTGAGAAGTATTAAAGAATTTGTAGACTTATTTTAACACACACACACACTTCTTTCTCCCATTTTGCTTTTTTTTTTTTTTTTTTCTTTTTTGCTTAGTTTGTTTTGTTCTCGTTTCTGAGATAGGTGCCCAGGCTGACCTCAAACTTGAAGTTCTTCCACCTCAGGCTTCTGAGCAGCTGGTACTACAGACATGCTTATTTTGAACCAGATGACCCAGATGCTTATTTTGACCTCTATAATTTTCTCTATCTGATGTTCATTGGTTGAATATTTATATTTAAGATAGGCGTACTGGGGAGGGTGAGTCTACCCAGAGCTGTACTTTATTGTTAATTCAGTTGGTTATTTATGAAAGGGAAATTTCAAAATATCTTTAGGTATTTCCTCTTAAGCCAGTCATTCTCTACGGGAAAAACATTCCCAGTGTCCTCGGAGGACTGAGGCCAATATTCTGGGACAAGAAGGAAGGAAAAAAGCTGGCTTAGAATATTAGCAAATACTACCAAAATATCTTTTTTCTTCTGTCCAGTACCTTATACTCACTTGGGCCTAAAGTTTCCTCTGCTTATCCCTTTCAAAGAATATTCTTTTTTCAAGGTGAAGGAACAGTGGGTGGTTCACAGAATGTGGGAGGCAGCCTGAGATCTGGATAGTTCTGAGACAGACCTTTAGCCAGTTCCCCTTATTCAATCTCCACCTCAGTTCCACTTCCAGAAGAATATTCTTCTGTGTAATTTCTGCTTTTCTCACTGCTGGCTTCGGATTCCCTTTTCCCAAGTTTTCCAACAATGTCACTCATCCCCATTGACTTTCCTACTTGCAAAATTTTATTTTGCTGTCTTCTTTTCAGATCTTCCCCTTCATGTGGGTTTAGCCTTTAAAAATTTCCTTTATTGTCATTTGGTGGGATTTGGGAAAGAGTAAATATAACCATTGTTTAATAGTCACCTTTTCTTAAAAGTTATACTCATTCCATCTTAGCTTTAGCTTACTCAATGCAAGTCCTTAATTAGTTGCTGTCTCCAGCATCAATTTAAAGATCTTCTAAAATCTCTGCTATCTTTTTGCAACATTTTCTCAAGTGACCTGAAACCATTTTCTTGCCTCTCCTGGATGATTTGGTCTAGTTAGTTTAAAAATTACTTCTAGGTAGAGTCTATGACTAAAATCTGCACCAAGTCACTCCTCCTTATCTCTCTAATTATTCATGCTTTGGAGACTCTCTTTAAAATTTCATTTTACATGTTTACTTCTCCATTCTTTCTTTCCATCTCTCTATCACACAAAAGTATACCATGTCTTTCAATCTCATTGTTTTGTAAAAACAAAGGCTGAATATCTAGCACAGTGATGGCCCTTACATACTCTTATTTTGTATACAATAAAGTAAGGTGAAATAAAATGCAAGTTTCATTAATGATTAAGACATTTCTCTTGAACAACACATTTTTTTTCCTGAAGACCTCAAGGCATTAAATTAGAACTAATTTCCACTTAAAATGAACACAGAGGCCTTGGACAGTTAAGAACTTGCGAAATGTCATTCAATCATATCGTGACAAAACTGGGTTTGGTATTTTCCAAATTTCCATACTGACCCAGATATGCCTAAGGACCTCTTTTTAAAGGAATAAGAACTATCAAGCCTATACCTGGCTAAACAGAAAGAATAAAATAATGAACCCTCATGTACCAATCACCTACAGAAAATGATTTTCAATTTATGGTCTGTCTAGCCTCATCTAACCCCACCTATTTTTCCCATTGAATTACTTTGAAGTAAATCTCTGATATTCTATCATTTCCTAAATGATGAACTTTAAAATTTAAAAGTAGTTTAGATTAACTAGTAGTAAGTACATGTAACATGTTTAAACTATGAATAAAATGTTCCAATTAGAAATGAGTTCTGTCAATTAAAAAAAAACACTAAATTAATGATTTGTCTTTAAAAATGATTCTATCAGGCGGACCATAATGAATATATTCTTCAATCTTTCAACAGGAGAGTGTCTGTCCTGATCTAACCCAAGATGAGCAAACATCAAAAACTTTGGCTCCAATCTCAACAAGTATCTGAGCTCCTGACTTTTGGTCTGCCTTTTGGAGCTGAGCTTTGTTTTAAGGTGTTAGTTTTGTTTTGTTTGTGGATTCAACCTGCTCTCAACAGATATAAGCTAGCCTCAACCCTTGGTTCTTCTTATTCTATTTCAGGGAGTATTTATTTCTGTATCTCCAAAACCAACTTAATTCAAACACAAAGTAGAAATTCAACTGATGTTACTGAAGGAGTGATGAGAACAGTAAAGAAATCTCAATGAAGGGAGGAATGCAGGCCATGTGCTCAAGGCCTCACCTACCAAAACAATTTTTGTGTTTCTCACAGGGAAATACCGAGCTAGTTACTTCTCATCCACAGGATCATTCAAATAACCTTGGGTATGAAATCGAGCTGGTAGGTCTTGCACCAGACAGAACCAGGGTGCCCTGTGGCTGCCCACCATGCTTCATTTCTAATGTGACGATCCCTGAGTGGCATTGGAGGTCCCAGATGGAAGATGCCTTCTTGATGACATTGAGTTTTATTTAAGTGTGGAAGGAACAATATGAGCAAGGGAAGAACATTCTCCACTGGGTGTTTCCTTGTAGAGCAACTATTGCTTCAGAAGAAGGAGACACTTGGTGGATGCGAGAGACTTTTTCACAGTGTTGCCTACTGAATGAGAGAAAGTCCAGAAGCCAGATGGCCTCCTACACCAGCAATGCCTAATCTCACTATGTTGCAGTTAAGACCTCAAGGTGGCCTGGGCAGTTGTCAGCACAGCTGAGGAGAGAGAGAAACTTCGAAGTGGTCATTTCCTGCTCCCATGTGAAGGCCTTGCCTGGTGATCTCTGGCATATCTCTTAGCCTCCTGAGAACCTTCCTGGGTAGAACAAAAACAGCAACATCAGTCCAGGCACACAGAGCTTATGAGTAAAACAGCAGCCCCACTGAGACGGGGTTGTAGAATAAAATGCTTTATTCTTTCAGAAATGTGGATATTTCCACCAATCTTCTTTATGTCCCCAAATGTGGTCCCTCTGGGTCCTTGATTCTTACAAGTGAAAGAGAGAAACAGTTCTGAAGAACAAAATGTCTTGGCCCTGAGAATAATTTCTTGCTTGTTCAGTCAGAGACGGTTTATTATGGGTCTGTTTAGTGTCACGGTCGAGGGAGGGAAGGAATAAAACATTGATCCAAGAAGCCATCTTGCTCTGAGGAGTGATGAAGTACATTTTTCTGTGCTGAGGCACTCATAACGGGTAGATTTCTTTGCAGAATGAGCCCAAGTAGGCAGGTACAGGAATGGAACAGTTCACTAGGAGAAGATTATTAGTAAAACCAGAGGCTTATCTGGCCTTGTGTCTCTGGGGGAGACACACAAAGAGGGAGAGCTAATCCACTCCAAGAAGAAGAAAGGGATGGCGCCTTATCCCTAATTTGATATATCTCTCATGTGGTGGGTGGGAAAGTTCTTTCAAGTCCTTTTGGCCGAGGCAGTAAATCATTCCTCATGTTGCTGTTTTGTAGTGGTCAGAGGGCCGTGAGTCATGTGGTGACTCACTGCATCATCATCAATGTATATTTGGGGGTGCTCACTGGGTTCTTGGGTGCATGCTGATAAGGAAGGCCGGCTTTTGTTGTGACTGAGTCTTTTTCCATGCTACGTGTTTTCTGTGTTTTCTTAGCTGCCACGGCCATCCCGATGGTGTCACACCACTTGACAGAATGTTTAACCTTCTTGGAAACCAGACAGCTAAGAATATTACACACTGGGGGAATTTCTAAATGTGCACCCACATGTCGGGCCCACTAATTGTGTCTTTGTAAAATCACTTTTATTTTTATCTTTCTTTAACAAAAGGAAATACATCAATTCTTTTTCGGGAAATGACATTATGTTCTGCTACTGAATTGTTAGGTGACCTTGAGGATGTCTTCCATCTGATTCTACTGTACCACTTCATTAGATTTCAAATCAAGTCTAGGAAGTACCAGCACACACATCTCTCTGAATGGGCTTTCTCAGGCTGTACCTTCTTCAGTTCAGTCTGTTTTCACTGACAACTTCTTTATAAGCAGCTAACTGAGCTTGGTTTATTAGAGATTCATACCATATGCTGGCACTGGCAAGAACTGGACTGGCAGAAGCTCACAGTATCGTTCAAATACACTCATCCAATCAACAAATATTTTAGAACGTCTACCATGTACTGGGCACTAAATGCCAAGGATCCAGAAATGTCCAAACAGAAAAAGTCCCTTCTCTTTCAGAACTTCCATTGTAGGGGTGGGGAGGTGAGCAATAAGTGTTATAAATAAGCAAATTATATAGAAAGTGTTAACAACTATGGGGAAAAAAGCAATTCAAGGCATCAGGAATGCTGATATATGGGTAGGAACTGGAATTTTCAATAGTAGGTTCAGGTCTGGCTTTACTACAAAGGTGACACAGGACCAAGACTTGAAGGAAGTGAGGACACTTTGGGAAAGTGGCCCAGGTAGAAGAAGGAGTTCAGGGGAGCCGAGAGAGAGAAACACGGCTGTCATGTTGAAGGAGGAACAAAAAGGGTGGTGTGGCCAGAACAGAGTGAATTCAGCAGAGATCAGGAGATGAAGTAGAGGGGTAAAGGGAGCCCAAGCAGGTAGGGCCTTGTAGGGGCTTTGAGAGACTGTTGACTTTTACCCTGAGCAAAATAGGAAGCCACCAGAAATTGTAGAATAGACAAATAACAAGATCTGATTGGTATTTTATAACAAATCTCAATCTGTTCATTATATTGAAGAATAAAATGAAGGGGAGTGGCAAGTGTGAGTCACTAAAACCACTTGGGAGCTATTTCAAGAGTCTGGAGAAGAGATTATGTTTGCAGGGACCAGCCTAGTAGCAGGGAAGTATGAGAAGTGATTGGAACTTAGATATAATCTGAAGGTAGACAAATTGAGATTTCCAGATGGGTTGGAAATGGGATATGAGAAAAATAATTATGGATGGCTTCAAGTTTGAGAGGTTCCTTTGCAGTAGATGATTCCTAGAGGTTTTAACGTGGGACATAAACATTCATATGCTTTATGACCACTTTCATGTGTCTACACCCTCTTTCCCTACTTGCCTTCTATCTTCTATTCTTAGTCCTTCCAGACCTCAGACCAATAAGCCAAGACATTCACCACTACTAAGAATCCTTGTAGATCTATACTATGGTTCCTTTTTCATGGTGGGTTACACTCTTGTGCAGAAGCAATGAGTCCACCCAGGTTGCCACCCACAATGGCAGCAGTCAAGGCAAAGCAAATAGCCAAGGGCAGCTGACACAGGTAAAATTGGGAGGATATGAAGAAAATAATTATCTCATAATAAGGTTTATGGATAGTGGTCAAATTTATGATATATCCATGTGGTATAGACTATCAAAAAAGAATTGTCAGACCTGGATAAGAAATGGACATCGTCCAAAAACCTGCTCTTGTAGATCAGTGCAGTAACTAGAAGATATTTGAATGTTTCACTTTATGAACAGAGTAAATAAGGTTGGGTTGAAAGGTAGTTGCATTAAACTTACTAGAACATTTTTTGGGGGAAAGAGTGAGTTTGGGGTAGCATGTAAGTGCATGTTGTTTTGACAAAGTGGTGGACCATGGTAGTAATTTTTCCAATTTCTTTTGACGGTTCAACATCTGGATTGATCACTGAATAAATATAAAGAATTAGTGGTTGTGTGTCACAGTGGGAGCCACAGTCTTGTCCACCTCGATGGAAACTGAAAGTGTCAGAAAACTTTTCCTCCTGATTCCTCCAGCAAGGGCATGAGCACCTCACTCAACTAATTGTATGCTCTTGCCTAGGAATTTAAATCTGAAGAACTATCTACAAATAAGTGATTAATCCATCCCACTGATAAAGATGGTAGCATCCAGTGGCAGTATCGTCAAGGACAATATCCGGTGTCCGGTAAGGCATCATTACTATGGTAACCTTGAATGTGGTATAATTTTGGATGTGGTTCTGGCTACCTGAATTTCTGTAACTATAACCCTTTTTTCCCCTCAAAAGCAGGAACCTGTCTTTTTAGCCTTTCTAGTGAGTCTCCTGAGAACTACTGATATTCTTCCAACTATTTTTTTTTTACTCTTAGGATAATTGTTTATAGTTGTGTATAACAAAAATACCTGTCTGGCACACCTACTGTCACCTACCCAATGTCAAATTGCTCATTATCTTTGTCAACCAAATCCATATTTCTGAAGGATCAGTCATGTGCTTAGCTCCAAACAAGCTACTCACATCCCCCTCTCTTATTCAGTTAAGGGTGGCCATGTGACACAGATCTGAATAATAAGTTTAATCACAAGTCTGATAGTACAGGGCTAGAGATTCAGCTCAGTAGAGCACTTGCCTATGATGTACAAAGCCCTGGGTTTGATCCCCAGCACCACACACACACACACACACACAAAAGAGATCTGATAAGAGATTGCATTACACATATATTTTATGTTTCCTCATATTCTTAACATCACATGCCCCTCAGGCCCTCAGCCACTTGCCCCATCTCCAATCTCAACTGTGTCTGTGGTGGACTCCATTGCTGTGTGCAGTTCTACTGCATGAACCCAACATCGAGAGTCTCTGGCTCCTCCTATCTTTCCCCAAATCAGTCGAAGAATCACATTTCTGGACATGGAAATTTGCTTCCCTGGTAGCTGTTAGAGAAGATAGACAATACAACCAGAAATGTAAGGGAGTTAAGTCCATGGAAAGAACATAAACCAATAAATACATAAACCGACAGAAAACCAAAAGTTCTTTTTCCATTGCTCCATCGATTGGACTGTTTCAAGGCATGGCTTTTCAATGTAGCTTATCTGGCAACATCTCATATGACCCAAAGGGTGAACTTGTTCAGAGAGTAGGTGTGTTACTTTTTTGTGGTGCCTTGGGTACAGAAGCAGTGACTGGTGGGAAATAGATGAGGTTTCCTTCTTCATCTTTACCTCACTTGCTGGATGAGAACAGTACCTCCCAATAAAGCATTAGCACCTAAACTCTGCCCAAAGTCTCTGTTTTCTAGGGAACTAGTATAAAACAATCTCCCTGAATACTTTTTCTTTCTCTGATAAACAGAATACTCTAGCACAGTTCTTTTCTCCCTCTTCCTACCTTTACCAGGAACATCATTGCTGGAGACTTTTCTGAACTTTCAGGAAAGACCAAGAGAATCAACAAGACATGGGTACTGACAGAATCAAATTAATGAATCACAGATAATATTTTATCCACCTACAACCCTCTTGCATGTGAGAAAAATTAATCCACTAAAGCTAAGCTTTTCTAGTACATGCAGTTGAATAAAATCCTAGCAGATATATCTGCCTGAAAGTTGTATTTCCAAGTTCCTTAGTAGCATTGTCACACAATCAAAGCATTATTCCAAGTAAAAGCTACAGATTTTATCCAGAAAGTTCAATTTGATTTTGTCTTGTCTGTGCAAAGCATAGTTCTCACACCAATGTCTGGTATATACAGTGACTATTTCTATCTCCTTTGTTTGGCCTACTGTGTAGTTATTTGTGTTCCTTACCATCAGTGGGAGCTTGTTAGTATCCTACTTTTGGTTTTATCTCCAATTCTATGTATGTCCCTCGAATTCCATTTCCCTGAGGCTTCCTTAGAAATACTGGGTCCTCTACACTTGGGACTATCTGCTTCTGTGTTGTTTTGTGTTTTATCTATTAGAAACACTCTTGTTTGTGGGAAGGGGAAACCACCTTTTTATTGTGAAAGTTTTTATTGTGGGTCAAACAGATTTTCCCTCTCTCAAATGTCAAAATGAACCAGAAAGATTCCCTTTGTAAGTTTAGGTCTACCTGCTTCAAACATTTTATAAAGCATTGTATAATCAAATAAAACTGGTTGCACCTCTATTTCTCATCTATTAGTGCAGTCAATAAAGGAATTGACAAGTAGGAAAATGCCCTTTAAAACAACCAACCAGGACTGGGGGTATAGCTCAGTTGGTAGAGTGCTTGCCTCACATGCACAAGGCCCTGGGTTCAATCCCGAGCACCGCACACACACAAAAACAAAAACAAACAGACACTCATACACACACAATCTACCTTCTGGAGACTACTAGGAACAGAGTGAAAAGGGAAAGAAAAAGACTGTGCCCTATCCCAGAGTCTTTGGGGTCTCCAGCAGAGAAGAAAGATTTGGTAAAAGAGAATCTGGTATGGTTTCTGGAAGAAAAACTCATGGAACTCTGTGTGTGTGTATGTCCACTAAGCTTCCAACTCTCACACTCGTCTACACACTAGTCTACACTTAGCTTCCAAGCAATTCATTATTACAGTTTAAGTTCCTGGCTCCAGAAGTTTCTGTTACAGTAAGCTGGAATTTCCTCTTTTTTTCTCCAGTTTTTGAGGAATTGGTTTGCCCTATGACCTTCATTCTCTTCTGTATCTAAAAAGAGTTGTTGATTTTTGGTTCGTTCAGCTTTTTTGTTGTTATTAGGATTGAAGTTATAAAGTCCAAAATCTACATATTGCAACAGAAACTAGAAATCTAAATTTTTTTTTAAATGGGAATTGATACCTTGTTCTTGGGACAAAACAACATAATAGATGTTTATTCTTAATTTAACTTTATAATCAATTCCATTCAAATTCTCAATTGGTTATTTTCTGTGACTTGAAAAAAAATTAACTTATCTAAAATATGATAGAAATAACAAAAAGTTAATAAAAAGAATGGCACCCTCATCATCTTTTCTACTAGATGTCAAAATGCACTGCAAAAATATAGTAATTGAAAGAGTCAGGACTCTATACCAAAATGTACATTCAAATGATTAAAACAGAATGAGATGGTGCAAAAATAGACCAAAGTTCACTGAGGATTGATTCTATAACTAAAGTGTAATTTTATTTGAGGGAGGAAATATGGATTATGCAATAAATAATATTGGGAGTACTAGTTAGATATTTGTGGAGGGAAATGAAATTAGAACTATCCTGATACTTCCAACCAAAATAAATTTCAAATGATTCAAAGTTTTAAATATTAAAATCAATAGTAAAAGTGTTAGCAGCAATGAAGATGGTGATTTAGATGTATTTCTGCTTCCCACCTTTTCCAAATTGAATTCAGCTGCCAACTCCTCCTCTCTGTTTTCAGTCTTATTTTGTTAAAAATTAAGATACTTATGAATATAAGTTATTTCTGAGTGTAGCTTTATCCATGTACCATGGATTCTGCTATTAAACTTTCTCTTTTATATTATGTCTTACTTAGTTTAGAATTTCAGGTTCAATTAGTTTGATCTAATGGTGCACTAAAAGAACAATTATTAAAATTCCAGGTAGTTACATTTTTATCATATTTTTGTTATTCATTTATCTTACTTTATTATTATGAGAGTAGATCTTATGAAAATATCATTCTCAGAAGTTTTAAAGGAAATCAGACGCTAGAATTCTTACATTGAGTTAAATCAGCATCGACGTATGAATGCAAAATAAAAAAGTATAGGCATGTAAATACTCAAAACATACATTCTTTGAAAGAATTCATTATATACTCCTTAAAATTGTTACAAAATTGCAATTGAAATTGAAAAGTCATGAGCAAATGAATATGTATATTTCATAATTATCTAAATAATTTTCATATATAAAATTAATAATAATCTGTAGCTAAAAATATTAGAAAATATCTGTATTACATAGGGTTCTCCAGAGGAACAAAACCAATATACATAAGGAGATTCATTATAGGAATTGGTTCACACAATTATGGAGGATGAAAAGTTCTATAGTCTGCTCTCTGCAAGCTGGAGAATCAGAAAAGCCAGTGGTGTAATCCAGTCTACGTTCAAGGAACTGAAAACAAGAAGTGCTGATGGGGTAAGCCCCAGCCCAAGTCCAAAGGCCCCAAACCAGAAGTGCCAATGTCCAAGGGTAAGAGAAGATGGATGTCCCAACTCAACCAGAAAGCAAATCTTTCTTCAACTTTTCATATTCTATTCAGCCCCTGACCACATTGGTAGGTATCCCAGTGCTATCTTCTTTACTCAGTCTATCCACTCAAATGCTAATCTCTTACACAAACTCTGAGACACACCTAGGCATAATTGTTTTGTTTTGTTTGCGTCTATTAGTTTTCTTTTTTTTATTTTTTATTTATTCCTTTTAGTTCTACATGACAATAGAATCCATTCTGACATATCATGTGTACATGGAGTAAAACTTCCCATTCTTTTGGTTGTACATGATATGGAGTTACACCAGTCATGGATTCATATAAGAACATAAGAAGGTTACAGCAAATTCATTCTACTGTCTTTTCTATTCCCATCCCAACTCCCTTGCCTTCATTCCCCTTTTCTAATGCAATGAACTTCTATTCTACCAACCCCACCCCCACTTAATGTGAGTTAGCATCTACATATCAGATAGGACATTCGGCCTTTGGGTTTTGGGATTGGCTTATTTCACTTAGCATGATAGTCTCCAGTTCCATCCATTTACTGGCAAATGCCATAATTTCATTCTTCTTTATGGTTGAGTAACATTCCATTGTGTATATGTACCACATTTTATTTATCCATTTATCTCTTGAAGGGCACCTAGGTTGGTTCCATAGCTTAGCTATTGTGAATTGAGCTGCTATAAACATGATGTGACCACATCACTATGGCATGCTGATTCTAAGTCCTTTGGGCATATGCTGAGGAGTGGGATAGGGTCAAATGGTGGTTCCATTCCAAGTGTTCTGAGGATTCTCCACACTGCTTTCCAGAGTGGCTGCACCCATTTGCAGTCCCATGAGCAATGTATGAGTGTACCCTTTTCCCCACATCCTCACATTTACTGTTACTTGTATTCTTGATAATTGCCATTCTGATGGAGTGAGATGAAATCTCAGTATAGTTTTAATTTGCATTTCTCAAAATTGCTAGAGATGTTGAACATTTTTTCATATATTGACTGATTGTACTTCTTCTTCTGTGAAATGCCCAGACATGTTTACGAATTATCTGAGCATCTCTTAGTCCAGTCAGGTTTACACATAAAATTAACCAACACAATATCTACATAAAGGATGATGGTCAGATTGGAAGAATAGAGAGCACTGAAAGCTTGCTAAATTTCTTGTCCCAATGCAAGGAAGGTAGAAACAGGTTAATATAAATACTATTTCCTGATATCTAGATAATAAGACAAACTTATTAGGTACTTTAAAATTAAGTAACATTTCTAGAATAGGTATAGGATATTTGGTTTCCAAACTACTAAGAGAAAGGAAGTAGAATAAATAAAATCTGATGAATATAATAAAAAAGGAAGGAAAAAGAAATTTTAAAAATGCTACAACCTGCACAGTGTAACCCTAGAAACTGGCAAGGGGCAAGGGGGGATTAAGAAAGACACATACACATTTAGAGAAAAGGCTGGGATCAGGTGGGACATTGAAATCTGATAGAGAAACAGTGACACAGAGTTGGCCCAGCACATTTATTATATAGGGTCTCATAATCAGAAAGTTAGAGATTATAGAGGCATTGTTTTTTATGCACTATCAAGTTACAGAACTAGAAACATTTCTGTAGCTATTCCACTGTTGAAATGCTAGGAGCTTCCTGTAGTATTCAGGGAACCCATTGTCCAAAATTTCTATTAAGCAGGAAGGCTTGGAGGTTATAGCACTCATGAAACATCATCATTATCTGGCTATACCCAGAATCTTCTCTCCCTGGGAGCTGGTGTATGAGATCTAGAAGACTGACACAGCCTCCATGCTTTGCACAGAGCTTTCATGGACAGGGTATCATCATAGCAACTGAAAAATCTTGACCCGTACTTTTTATACAAGAAGTTCCCAGAATTTGCAGGCACACCACAGTCATGAGATAATCAAAGACTCTGATCCAGATCACTGCACTCCACAAAAAAGGTATAAAGGTATAAGAGAAAAGGGGAAGGAAGAGGAGATTGAGAAAAGTGAAGATGGCACGGAAGATGAAACACTAAAGTAAGATGTTAACAAATTCACTATATCATTAATCACAAGAACTGTATGTGTCAAGTTTTTCAATCAGAATGTGGAATAATAAAATCCAGTTATACTTCAGGTATGATATGACATAATAATCCCCCCTTCTCTGCAGGAGATGTATGCTAAGTCACAGTGAATGCCAGAAACCACAGATAGTAATGAGTCCTTTACACAGTATGCTTTTCCCTACATGTTCACACTTATGACAAAGTTTAATTTATAAAGTAAGCATAATAAGAAGTAAACAACAATAATAATAAAATAGGAAAAGTAAAATGATGTACCGTAATAAAAATCATATAGCCTCTATCCCTCTTTCTCAAAATATTTTATTGTACTTTTCCCCTTTTCACTTAAAGGAAGCATTTTATTGCTTCCCTTTGGCATATCTGAATTTCCAGCATTATTACTCTTATGCTTTGGGATCATTGCCCTTAAGTAAAATAAGGATTATTTGAACACAAGTACTGTAATACTGCAAAAGTGAATCTGATAACCAAAATGAGCACTAACTGAATAATGGGAGGGTAGCATATACAGTGTGGATGTGCTGCACAAAGGGATGGTCCATGCTGCACAAAGGGATGGTCCCCCATGGAGTAGACTGGCTTAGCCCAAGACTTCATCACACTACTCAGAATGGCACACAATTTAAAACCTAATAATTGTGTGTTTCTACAACTCTCCACTTAATATTTTCTGGTTACAGTTGATGATGGATAAATGAAACCACAGAAAGCAAAATCATGGCTAAGGGGAGACTACTACAGACATAAAAGTATATATTAAAAACATTATAGAAGAGCAGTGTGGAGATTCCTTAGAAAACTTGGAATGGATCCCCCATTTGACCCAGCTATCCCACTCCTTGGCCTATACCCAAAGGACTTAAAATCAGATTACTACAGTGATGCAGCCACATCAATGTTCATAGCTGCTCAATTCACAATAGCTAGATTGTGGAACCAACCTAGATGCCCTTCAATAGATGAATGGCTAAAGAAACTGTGGTATATATACACAATGGAATATTACTCAGCCATAAAGAAGAATAAAATTATGGCATTTGTAGGTAAATGGATGATGTTGGAGACTGTTATGCTAAGTGAGATCAGCCAATCCCCAAAATCCAAAGGCCGAATGGTCTCTCTGATAAACGAATGATGATGCATAATGCGGGGGCGGGGGGTGGCAAGAACGGAGGAAGGATAGATAGCATAAAGGGAAGGGAGG
>JAJEJO010003808.1:682264-778847 GCA_020662805.1 Glaucomys volans | reverse complement strand
AGAAAAGATATAGCAAGCTAATGTTAGCCAAGAGGAAACATGTGAAAGTTTTACTCTCCTACAATAGAAAACTTCAAGCAAACAACATTAAGAATGAAAAAAGAGGTTTTTCTGTTTCATACAGATAAAAGAACTATTCTACGAGAAGATGGAAAAGCCTGAATATTTGAATTCTTAACAAATGCAGCTTAAATATATAAAGGATTTCAAGCTTCAAAAAGCACAAGAAATGCCTGAGAAACTTATTTAAAATGGTAATTATCTGGGTCTGTCTGTGTCTCCCTGTCAGCATCCTAGTTCAATTCATTAACATCTCTCACCTGAATTTCACAATACCTTCCTATCAGGTCGAATTTGAATGAAAAACTTAGCCTAAGGAATTAAGTGAGATTTAGTGAGGTAACAGTGGTAGATTCAAGGTCACACAGATTATTACTGTCAGGGAACTTAGATCTGAGAATCAGGAACCTTGGATTTCAAAAGCAGCATTGATTCTCATATACTTCACATTAACACATAAGTGGGATGTATAATATCTCCTGTGGGTGAAAGAAGAACTGCTATTACATTCTGAAAAATGCTTGCCATGTATTATTTATTCTAGCCAAGTATTTATTTCATAATAGTTTTCCTTTTCTCAGTGGTCATCATATGCTATTTAGAATCTTGTAGTTACACACAAATTACCAGTTCAACTCAAAATCTCCCTTTATGACAGAAGGCAAGTTTTGTTTCCTTCCAGGATGGAGTTGATGTAAATTTTGGAGAGTTAATGAATGCTTCCTAAACTGTACTCCAGATTTTCCCTGTGATAAATAAGGACTCACTTGTTAGTTAGCTTTCTTGCATCATAAATGAGAGAAATAACTTCATAATAATAAATATTTATAACAATAAATATTTGCTGGGATGCAAATAACCACTGGAAACAATGTATTTTTTTTTTTTTTGAACTGGGGATTGAACTCAGGGACACTCGGCCACTGAGCCACATCCCCAGCCATATATATTGTACTTTATTTAGAGACAGGGTCTCACTGAGTTGCTTAGCGCCTTGCCCTTACTGAGGCTGGATTTGAACCCATGATCCTCCTGCCTCAGCCTCCCGAGCCATTGGGATTATAGGCATGCGCCACCACGCCTGGTCAACAATATATTTTCACTTAGTATCCTCCATGAGCACCTTGATGTAGATGAGTTTAATATTTCCTAAGAGCAGATACTAATGGAAATGCCCGGAGGGGATAATGGAACAGGAAGATCCTCAAGAACATATTGAAGACCCTTCTTCATAATTATGCAAGCCCTGTCTATTAATTTAACAATTTTGATCTAGTTACTGTGTTGGCTCTCTTCCACCATCCCATATGTCAGAAAAGGTGAATATTTGACAAGATGAAGGTTTGATTTATCAAAATGAAAGTAGAACAAAATAGAATGTTTTCATGAAGTCCATGTAGGAAAAGTGTTTTTAAAAAAGTTATCCCATGAATAACATAGAAAATAGGTGTGCATTTTCCCTATTGGAACATTGGTTTTTCTATTTCCACTATTTCTAAGGTTCTTAGGAAAGTGCATCCTAGTGAAGACGTGCTATTTTATCTCTGACTAAAGACTACCACTAGGGCGTTTTAGCTTAGCAAAGGGAGACGGGACTTTCCAGGAAAAGTCAAAGAATCTGAAGTAAGCAGATTCCATAGGCAGTGATGTAGTAAGATTTTAAAACCCAACGTTGAATTTTTTTTCCAGTACTGGGGATAGAACCCAGGGCCTCTAGCATGCTCAAGTAATCTACCACTGAGGTACATCTGCAGCCCTTTTTAACTATTTTATTTTGTGACAGGGTCTAGGTTATCCAGGCTGGCCTCAAACTTGTGATCCTCCTGCCTCAGCTTCCTGAGAGCTGGGATTATGGGCACGTGCCACTGTACTGGGCCAACCAACATTGTTTTTTCTATAGCTTAGGTTTTGCCCAGAACATTGACTTCTGCACCAAATCTCTGCTGGGGACAAAGCAGACCAAGTGTGAGATGGTCCTGAGTCAGAAACCAGACTGATCTATTGGACTGAGTCAGAAAATCATGGAAGGCCCCACCCCGTGCAACAAAAGGAAGAATGAAACAGGAGAGAAGTAGAGTGCAGCTGGTAACTGACAGAGCCAAGACTCAAATCCATTACACCATGAAGAGAATCTGGAAGAAGGTTGGCTACAAGCACAGGTCTGGGCAACAGTTTTTTTGTAGTCGTGGTCAAAGACCAGAAAACACAGCCAAGAAGAACAGACAAAGTTACAGCGAATAATTGGATTATGAATGGGGCCAAGTGGAAGGTGGGGAGTGTGTTTCTGTGGAAAACCATGGACAGCTAAATACAAAAAGGAAAAGACAGGAGCTAATCCTAGCAGCCTGGTAGTACCCAAGCCCTTTAACAACAAGGATAGCAGACAGGAAACCAAGTCAGGAACTCAGGCATGAAAAATGAAAACAGAAACCATCTACACCCACACAGCTCACTGATTATGTTAACATTGCCTTACTATTCCACTGTCTTCATCAAAATGACCTTATTATTCCAGGAAACTCTTGCCTTGGAAGATAAACATTCAAATGACTGCAGGCTTTGAGTGGGCTTGGGATGACCCAGCCCTCCCCACTTTCTCACTTGCAGTCCTGAAGAATAACTAACTGTACAGTATGCTGGGGACAAAGCATCCTGAGGTAGGGAGGGCCTGGCCAGAGTAGCCCAGGCTCTGTTCCAGTTCCCCATGAGAAAAGGGTGTTCTCCAATGCTTCAGTTCAGTGAGTAATGTTTTCCCAGGTACAAAGCCCAGAGTGGCTGCTCTCTGGGTCCCTTAGCATGCAAGTGAGGCATGCGCAGTCAAGATTCCATCTGCCCCAGAAATTTTTCCTAAGCTTCAGGGTACTGGCTCTAGATGACTCCTCGGTCTCTGTGTCCCTTGATGCCTATCTATAAGTAATTAATGCGTTTCACGTAACTCATATGTGAGTGTTCTACCACCCAGGGCTCAGATAAGTTGGTAAGCAGTATCCAATGAACCAACTTCATAACAACTATATTATTCAAGTGAACATCACCAAATTGTTCAATTATTTCAGAGAGTCTCAAATGACAATTTACTTCTCAAAACATGTTGAATTTCCTCACATTAAAAGCTCCTTTTGCTAGGCATGGTGGTGCATGCCTATAACCCTAGCAACTTGGGAGGCCAAAGCAGGAGGATTGCAAGTTCAAAGCCAGTCTAAGCAACTTAGTAAGACCCTGTCTCAAAATAAAATATAAAAAGGGCTGAATGTGACTCAGTGGTTAAGTGTCCCTAGGTTCAATCTCTGATACTGGAAGTACAAGTTAAGAAACTCATCATTCTATATTCACCAGACCTAAACTGTCATGTCATCATTCCTAAACTATATTATAGTCCTGAACTATTAAATCATGACATGGTATCTAATCATAATCAAACCTGCTCATTGCAAGACCCACCTTAAACCAGATTCTAAATATTACACAAATATCAACTTTTCTACCCACCCTCAGAGAAACTACAAAAACTTTGGCAAGGAAGTGCTCTCTTGGACTGGGTTGAAGAAACACTGGGTTATCTTATTCATAAGTTGTCTTCTTGGTGTTTTCAGGGATCCAGCACTTGATAATTTTGAAAGCCCCCTAAAATCAAATCTAGACCTTCTCACTTCCACAGCCCATTTAACCCATTCCATTACCTATATGAACCCATTTCTCCCCCAAATTTTTATAAAGCCTTCTTAAAGTAGAAGCTCAAGAAAGGCCAAAAATGATTGTAAAAAGCTTAATAGAGAAAGCACCCGTGATACTCCTTGTTCCTCTCCTCTCCTCCCAGTCAAAACCCTAATAGGCAAGAATATAGATTCATCAGGACCTCAGAACCACAAATAAAAGGTCCACTCAGGGCTTTCCTATGTACACAATCTCAGTCCTTGCTTATGTTAGGTACCTCCTGAGACTACGTATTATACAGTGGTAGATTTGTGTTCTGCATTCTCTACTGTCCTTTTAGGTCAAAATAGTCAATACTTGTTTGCCTTCTCTGGGAAAAATCAACAACCTGGACTTTTATATCCCAGGGGTGGGCTGAGGCATCCTACTTTTCATAAATCCTCAACTTGAACCACAAGGACTTCCCTGTGATTCTACTCTTGTGCAATATGTGGACGACATTTGCTTGTGTTTTAAAGTGAGGTAAATGCTAAGGATGACTCCGTCTATCTACAGACTGTCTCAACTCAGTCAAGGCAAAAATGTCAAAGGAACTCCATTACCCAGAACAGATATTGGCAACTCCAGCCACTAAGCCATCCAGCATGCTGCCTACTTTGGGGAATACAATTTTATTGGAACACTTATATTCTGTGTTCATTCATTTATGCATTGTCTATGGGTAATTTAACACAGTGATAAATGACTTGAATATTTGTGACAGAAAGCCTGTGCTCACAAAGTCTAAGATATTTATTATCTGGTCCCCGATAGGAAAAAGTAAAAATTATGCCTTGATCTTGTTCCAGGAAAGTAAATCCCTTACTCCTAACCAGCTATCAGCCACTCAAAACTTTACAAGACCAGAGATAATGAAGAGGATGCTTTAGTCTCAGTGTCCCAAGTGCAGTGGGTTCTCAACTTTTCCAATTGTCACTTCACCATTTGACTTAAAAAGTTCTCAGCAACCAAATCACTTCCCTGGAAAACTAAATTTGAACTGGTCATTTTGTGAATGATTAGCTCTCCAACAACCTCTCATTCTTTCTACCTATTTGTAAAACTGAGAGATTGGAACAAGGCCTTGGTATTCTGGCAACAGCCTGCCTACCTTGTCAATAGCCACAGAAGCTAACCCAGTGGAGGTATCTGCCGACTTGGTTTTAGTCTCCTTTAAATTTGACAGTCCCTCATGTTATACAGTCTTTGCTACTCCTTGAAAGGACATACTACTCAGTAAGAAGGCTTACCTTGTATGAAATCCTATTATTTCCCTCACATATTTCCATTCATCATTGTAGGACTTTAAAAATCTTGATCCTTTTCTTCTATTACCTGAAACAGAAGAAATTCATCACTGTTTAACTTCTGCTCACAAATTATCTATGCCCCAAATAGATTTACTAGGAATCCCTTTAGAAAATCCAGACTTAACCTTATTTGTGGATGGGTCATATCTTAAGACTGATGCAGCAACATATCACGTTAAAATATTGCCCCTTACCATAAGCAAAGTCTTCCAGATGGAAGAATTTATTGGATGCATCCATACTTTTCAGTTAGCTAGAGATAAAAGGATAACCTCCACTGATAGGCGGTATACATGTTCTGGAAAGCAGTCCATAATTTTGGAATGTTTTACAGACAAGGGTTCTTGACCCCAAAAGGAACCCGATTTAGGTTGGTCCACAAAATTAAAGAATTTCATATGTTCTAATGCTTTCTAAGGACATGGCTATGATAAAGGTAGTTGCTTATATAAATGGTGATACCTGCAGCTGTGTACACCAGACAGGTAGTATTCACTAAATGCCCACCCCGATGATAATCCAAGAGATTACATTGTTGGGGAAAGTCAAAGAGGATTTTATAGAATGCCAGTGATTGTCACCAGAGCAAGAAAAGTGGTGCTGGGACAAATGCAGATGTAAAACTACATGGGGAGAATCTCTGATGCTCCAAGAATGGCTGATTGGATGTACTCTAGAACCTCAAATGGAACCTTGCAAAAGTTTTATGTGAAATTATCCACCACTGCAAAGACAAATCAGCAAGGACAAACAAACCACTAAACTCATTGGGTGGGAAACTACTAAAATTTCTGAGGGTGTTTCTGATATATCATATATCATCCTGATAAAACTGAAAAGATGAGACATAGGAGACCAAGTCTCAGGGAACCTTTTCGAATACCTCCAAATGAATCTCATCTATCAAACCTTGCAATGCGTTTATAATATATCCTTTTGGGGTTTTTTCCCCCATAATTCTGTTCCATTGGGTTTTTTGTTGTTGTTGGTTTGATTGTTTGGTTTGGTTTGGTTTGGTTTGGTTTGATTTGGGTATTTTGGGTACTGGGGATTGAACCCAGGGATGCTTAACCACTGAACCACATTCCCAGCCCTTTTTATTTTTCATTTTGAGACAGAATCTCACTAAGTTGCTTAGGAACTCACTCAATTGCTGAGACTGACTTTGAACTTGCAATACTCCCACCTCAGCCTCCTGAGTCACTGAAATTACTGACATGTGCTACCATGCCCAATTTTTTTTTCTTCTAATTCTTGGGATGGATTGAACCCTTTTCTTCCTGAAGAACTATGGCTCTAAAAATTACAAAATAAAATTACATCATGTTGTGATACCAATAGTGAATTCTGATTTATTGTTCTGGTGACGAGAGCATCCATTTGACTGGATATGTTGGATGAACTATAATTTGGCTCCCTATGATCTCCATTTTGGAGTTTATTCCTTCATATAATCTTCTCCCATTAACTGGTAAAGACCTGGTTTACTTCTAACCACTACAGTAAGGTGATGGGATGTCATTCCCATGATATATCATAATGAGTCATCTTTCTAGACCTGCTCAAAGACTCTCCTTCCTGGTTTCATGAATAAGTGGCCATGTTAGGAAAGTTCCTGTGGCAAGGAACTAAGGGAAGCCTCCAGGACTGCAGGAACAGAGGGCAGCCTCCAGCCAACAGCTCTCAGGAAGCTGAAACCCTCAATCTTGCAACCATAAGGAAATTATTTTTTCCAACCAATTAAGCTTAGAAGCAGATTCTTCTCTACTAGAGTTTCACATGAGAATGCAGCCTGGCCAACACCTTGATTTCAGCCTTAAGAAACCTTGAGCAAAGCATCCAGACAAGCCATGCCTAGACTCAGGACCCATAGAACTTGTGTGTTAAAAAATGTTGGTGTATTTAACTCCCTACTTTGGTAACTTGTTACACAGTAATAGAGAACTAGTATCCTGGAATTGCTATTTAAGAGCTTCACAAAGTTCTGCCACTTATTCAGACATATTACTATCAATATCAGCCCCAATTTTCAGGAAAGTTATTTAAAAAGAAACAAAGAACAAACAGAATTCTAAGTTCAAATTAGCAAAATTTTCAGATTCCCAATCATTCATTACTTAAGGTATCGCTGTTGGTTTTCATTACAATGAAATCAATTCCATCATCAGTTCTCCCCTTATGCACTGTAGCTGGTCAGCCCATTCACCTAGGATTGCCACCTCTGATTCTAGTCTCTACACCATGGCAAACAGACAGCGAAATATTTCAGGGAACTCACACAATGCGCCCAGTATTACCATCAATAGGTATTAACCAGCCTTTCCTCAACATCATCCTAAACAATACTTTTATGAAATAAAGCCTGGAGTTTTTTTTAATATTTTCTTAATTCATTACTTATATGTGGTGCTGAGAATCAAACCCAGTGCCTCACACATGCTAGGCAAGCACTCTACCACTGAGCCACAGCCCCATCCCAAGCCTGGAGTTTTTGTGAACAAACTCCCACATAAATAGAAGTTGGAAAAAACCTAGGAAAGAGATGCATATCTATGGAGACTGTCACTATCACTGATGTCATGAGTAAGACACCCAGCTTCACTTCTGCTATAGAGCTACTCAATTCTCTAAATATTCCAAATTTAGTTGCCTGGTACTGGATCACTCTTGGGGGAAGTGCTAAAATGTTAGAATCCTTTTTTCAGCTCTATGTAGGTAGCTAGCTCAAAGACAATGTGAAGGTGACTCCTAATGACTGGTATTGGATTTCCAGCATAAAACCCTTTGGCTGCTACCTGCATATTGGACAGGGTCTTGATACCCTGGTGAAATGATGTCTGACTTGAAGAGAGTTATATTACCTAAGATCCATTTAGGCACATCAGTGTAACAACCAGGAACTGTGGTTAGATAATATATTTTAAGGGAAAAAAAACAAGATATGCTTTAAGAACCAAAGCCTTAGGGGCAACTTTGGATTTTCCTTTATCCTCATGCTTCTTTACTTCTTACTTTATAAGTAGTGGTTCAGAGAATGCAAAAAAGTTGTACAGTGCCAGCATGGCCATAGAATTCCTTGTCCGGAAGGATCATCAAATGACAGGCAGTAGATCAGAATAGAACCATATTAGATAGAATATTGGCTTTTTGAAGGGAAGTATGTACTATTTTAGGGGAAGAATGATTTGCCTACATCCTTGCAGATCTCTCAGGGGGTTATTATTATTAAAAGTAATATTAAATATATGCAATCATAAATTTAGATCATCTAAATCTGGGGATAGGGTTTCACCCTCTGTAAGTTTCAGGCGTTTGGCTCTTTTTGATGGGTCATTTGATGGACATTACACGTAAGGAACATGACTGGATCATTCCTTAGCTCAGGCTGAACAACAACCAGGGGTGAGATATTGAGATGCAAAACTTACTTATATCCATTCAGCGTATTAACTATGCCAATACAACTTTACTATTCCACAGTATTCATTAAAATGACTTTAGTATTTTAAGAACTCTTGCCCAAGAAGATAAAAGTGGCAAATAAATTTATTGTTTATTTTAGAAACTTTCTGGAAAAGCCATTTAAATGAACAACAAATGTTTTCACTTTTTAATAGATAGCAAAAAAATGTTTGCTCATCCCCAAGAATCTTTGAATCCCCAGCCTCAAATCCTTGCTTTACTCTCCTCCATTCCTAGACTATTATATCATGATCCCTATCCCATCCCAATCAAGCTCCAAGATTGAAAAGGCCTACCTTAAACTAGACTCCAAAACCTCATAAAGATTCCAACTTTGTCCCTACCCATTCTAAGACACTAAGATGCTGACAAAGCAATGTTCTCTCTTATTTTTAAGGCAAATAAACCCAGCTTTGTTTTCATGTTATTTTTGAGGAGCCAGTTTTGACAAAAGATAAGTCAGTGAGGAGATCTGGTGAACTGAGGAAGAGGCGAAGGGCCTCATTTAATAGCCACAGATGACCACAATCTCTAGAAGAACCAGCCAGCTGACAACATGGGCCCGTGGATCAAGAAGTCCTAATATTTGCCATTATCAAAACTCTAACTGATTAAGTATCTGCAATGGTATTGAGCAAAAAGGCAAAGTATTTCAACTATAGGCAATGGAACAGCAGGGACTTTGGGGACAATGAGGTAGATGTATCATTAAAATGTATGTATTTAAGGAAGGAGAAGGACATTGGAAGTAAAGTGGGATTTATTAACTTCTTGGGATTTTATCTCCAAGTACACATTTAAATGGATGGAACCTTGGAATCTTGTTTTGAAGTTAGATTTAGGACGATTCAGGAAGGGAAGTACCCATGAGAAATCTCACCCATATTTCTTTCAGTTGATCAATTCTCTCATTTCTCTGTGCCCAGATCTTTACCCTGTGTAAAGTATAAGTGGTAACCCTTTGTCTAATCTCTTTATTGTTGATTCATTTGCTTATTTGAACTTACTTTCCTGTTCTTGAACTTCTTTTCTCCTTTCCCTCCATTTCTCTTTTCCAATCTGCAATATTTCCTTTATCATTTGTTATCAAAACATTTCTGCAGGGAAACTAGTCATCAGGATCATGGAATTAGACATTGGGGAGGAGAATTCAATATTCAAGTAAGAATCTGTTGAAAGAAAATTGTGACTCAGTCACTCCCTCTCAGCCTTTGTTTCGATATATGTAAAAGTGGGTAAAGAGATCAATATCATCTTTACCTTTTGCTCTCAGTTTTCAAGGGACTGACTATCCAGCTCTCTTGCTTTGACTCTTGACTGTTATAATGGAGAATGCTGGTAAAGCTTGATAAGGCTTGGCTTTTTCCCTTTTTAGCTTTGTGCCCTTGGCAAGTCACCAAAACACCCTGAAGCTTTATTTCCTCCTTCAAAAGAGGCTGTCTACTCCAAGGTGTTATTCTGCAGAATCAACAAAATAATGCCCATTAGAGTCCCTGATACCAAAATGGTAGTGGCCACTATAATAACAGTGCAATAAATATTTATGGATTGCTGTTGACTTTCTACATTGTAAAAAGTGGAGGCTGGGAAATCCTGAAACTGGACTGGAACAACCATTGCCAAGTTTAAGAAAGTGCTTTGTAAACACTGTAAATTGCAAATTACAAATTCAAACTGGGGTTTGTATTCTTTCTTTTCTATGCCTTTTAAGATTTTTATTGTTGATGAGAAGATTCCAGGAAAGTAAACTTCAAATAGGGCAGTATTTCTCATTAGTAATCATTAGGGGGAGTCAAAACTACTGCTTAAAATGAGATTTGAACAATCTGTCAGTTTGACTCCTCCTGAAACACGGATGGCATTAAATTGCCTTCACTGAAAATGGAGCTTCATTCTCATTTCTTCTTTCCTCCCAGTAAGGTTCCATGAAAACAGAGGGAAACCTAAATTTAATGCCTATTCTACCTCAAAACAAAGCGATTAATATCTACTCTGTAGGAAAACATAAAATAATTTTTGCAAAGTACGTGATAACCAAAAAATTGGCTTCTTTCCATCCTGAGAACCTGCAACCTAAAACTCCAATATGCACATTGTTCTTTGGTTTTTGATACCACATGCCTCAATTTTAATCACACTTGACAGACCTACCTTCAAATCTTTACCCCATTAAAGAGCAGACTATTCAACCTCAGTTTCCTCTTCCACAAAATGGAGATAATAATAGAACCGAGCTTTTAGGATTGAGGGGGACAGATGAGAAAGTGCATTCAATACTCAATCCAGTGTCTGACACATAATAAACTTTAGCTAATAGAATTATGGTAATAGTAATAACCATAACATCTCAACTACATTCTAATTCACAGCTTAACAAACACTTAGATGGGTCAGCAGCAAAGTTATTGAGGTAGTTTACCATTTTTTCCTTCTTAGGTTTCCTTGGCTGCATTTCTCTCCCTCCCTTCCCAGGGTAAGTCTGTTTCAGTTCAGCTGCTGGCTGGAACATCTGGCAGATTGCCCACTCTTGACGTTTTCTGTTTGTGGAGCCAACAGGCTGGGGAGGTGGGGGTTTGATCATCTTCACCACTGAGACATTGGAATCTGTTGAGTTAAACATTGCTCTACTGTTACCATCCCCTCCCTATTCTTCTCCCTCCCTGTGAATGAATCTGGAAAGAATGAACCTGAAGTCTATCTTGAACAGTCATAAAACCTTTATGGTACGTGGGCTGCTCCTTGAGGAGAGGGGCATTAGCCTCCCTGTTCGTTGCTGGAGTAAACAGAATGCGTCAGCATATTCCCTAACATGGGGTCAATGTCTAGGGAGCGGTGCTCTCCGTGCCTGGCACCTGCTGGTGTGAGAGACCTGCTGGCAGCAATACCCACAATCAACTTTGATGACTGCACTAAGTACAGAGCTCACTGCTCTCCAGCCCTCGAATTCACCAAGTGATATTCATCCTGAGATAGCAACATCTCCAAGACTCTTCCCTTTTGTTCAGCCCTCTCAACTTACAGAATGGATTCTGTATGAGTACATTATATAATATGTACATGTATACATAACAAAATACATTATATAGTAGCTATGTATCCTACATTAAACATTTGTTGAGTTTTCTAAGTTACTTTCATGAGAAATCCCAAAGCTGAACTTGTATTTTTTCTTGGAGCTGCATGCTGATTCTAGATTCAGGCTTTGAAATTGCCCTGCTGTTCTGTTTGATGTCATTCTAAAATGCTGCCTCCATCATGGCTCCAGTCAGTCTCCAGACCATGGTCTCTGACTTATTACAGGTGCCATCTTTGAAGGATCAAGGGCACCATGCCAGAACTGTCGACTACTTATTTGAAACTTTCTAATTTGCAACGCCATGTATGATCCTTTCTGGTTCTACAGAAGGGGTGTGGGACAACATAATACATTTTACTGGAGTCCACCATTATTCTTTCTTCTCTCTGTCCTTCTCCTGTGCTAATGAAACAGTCTTGTTTTATCCCCAGTAAGTACTGTTTCCCAATTTTCTAAAGGTCTCTCTGTCTATATGTTCTTCCAAGTCTTTTCTATGACAAATTCTTGTGGTTCCTTTGGGTTCTACCATAGAATCAGATACTTTCCTAGACAGAACTGTTCATTGCTCATAAGCATTGGACCACCAAACTTTGGTCCCATTCAGCAACCAGCTAGTCATAATAATCAATGCATCCTTCTTCGCTTCATAACATAACCTGGAAAGGTCAGTTTATAGTATGAGTTTCATTTTGCTAAACTACAAAATTGAGAAGATTGGTTCTCTGATTTGTGGTGACCTAACTGATCAGAAGCATGGTCATAATCTGTACTAAAATGAAGATAAAGAGAAAGAATGTCAGAAAAAATTCTCAAAACCATAGTAGGAAGAGGAAGCCGAAACACACTTTTGGTTGGAAAAAGCAGCAACATATAGAATATTTTATATTAATAAACAAACAAAAAAATCCATCCCCAATTACAATCAAGTTTGATTTATGGAAGATTTGGCTGTAATTCCTTTCTGAGATCAAAGGTAACTACTTTAGTCATTAAATATATTCAAGGAATAGATCAAACTAGAACCCATGGGTGGATTTCCTTTGCAGCATGAGTTCATTGTAAATCTTAGTCTAACTCACAAAATCAGATTCCATAATTTTATACTTCTCTTGTGAATAACAACTCTGACATAGAAAAAAAATCATTTTATTTTTGTGGTTCTGCTTTAGATAAGTTCTATTCTATAGAATCTGTTTTTTCTAAGTATATCACCTAGAAACTTCATATAAAAATGATTATATAAGGGTAATAATATATTAGTAAGTACAAAGAAGAAAATTAAAGTTACCTATAGTCCCACCAACCAGATACAACATATAAAGGTTTTTTTAAAAATTAAATGTATTTTTAAACTCAGAGCATTTAATTATTCATACCATACAAGCTTTTCTCATTTAGCAACGTGCTTAAAATTCTTACCACTTAATAAGGATTCTTCTAAATATTAGAATCATCAAGTGAAGATTTTACATATTTATGTGACAGTTGGTTATATTAAAGTGGCACCATTTTACTGTCTGTTTCTTGGACCTGGCTATTTGTATGCCTCCAAAGGCTACCAACATCCAGATTCTCAAGATTTTATATAATTTACTAATCTAGTGTGTCCCAGACCTCCAAGTACACAGGTTCCAATGATGAGAATAAAGTAAATAGCTACACACTCCCACTACCAAATTCACTAATTTATCCACATTTATGTCCACATGTTCTACGTTGTTTTACTGTCTTAAAGGTTGAACTAATCCAACCCCTTCATTTATGCCATGGATCCCAATTCCTCAGGACTCCTCAAGGACACTCTTCTCAAGGACTCTCCTTTTTCTCCTGAATCATGGGTTTTTCTCCCTCCTTCCATCACCATTCAAAAATGGCAATAATCTCTCTCATCTGAAAATATTCTTCCTTGGCCCTTCAATCTCCCACCAGCTTCTGCCTTATTTCTCTGTACCTCTTCCAATTCCACCCCTCCCATTTTCTCTAAAACAATAGAATCAGGTTTTGTTCCCACAGCATCAAAACTACTCCCATCAAGGTCACAAGTGACCTCCACATTATCCTCTTCAGTGATTATTTTTCAGTCCCTCTCTTAATGTCTGAGCAACATTTTACACAGATGATCATTCTCTCTTTCTAGAAACATTTTTTCATTTGACTTCCAGGACACAACACTCCCCTCCTCCCTCACTGTTGGCTCCTACTCAGTCTCCTTTGCTGGTTCCTCCCAACTTCCTGATCTCTAAACACTGTAGGGGAACAGGAAGCAGGACTCTTCCTTTCTCCATCAACACTCACTCTGTAGGTCAGTGATTTTCAACCCTAGTTTATATAAGAATGCTTGGAGAATTTGTTAAAACTGCCAGTGCCAGGGAATGACCCCCAGAATTATACCCTAATTGGTCTAGTTATGGGGCCCAGCCACCTATACATTTTTAAGTTCTCATGATGATTCTAATATGCAGCTAAGGTTAAGAATTATTGACTTAGGCCCTAAGTGATCTCATCCAGTCCTGTGGCTTCAAAGCAACTCAATACAAATATATTGAACTTTTCTCTTGATTTAAGGATCTAACATTATGACATCGCCACTTGCTTTTATTAGGCATCTCAAATTTAACATACCTAAAACCAAACTCTTGATTTTCTTCTATTCAAAGCTTGTTCCTTCTGTATTCTTCTGCCTTTCAAAAAAAAAATATCAACCCCAGTCTTCCAGTCGCCCAACACAAAGCACTGCAGTCATCCTAGACACCTCTCTTTCTCTCATACTGCATTTCAATTCATCAGTAAATCCTATCTCTCCTTTCAAAATACATCCAGGATCCAACCATATCTCACCACCTCTATCACTACTAACCTGGACCAAGTCACCATCATCTCTGGTCTGAATTGTTAGAGGTTCCTACCTAGCTAGTCTCACTCCTTTTGTCCTTACTCCACTATATTCTGTTCTCAACTTACCAGCCAAGTGGTGCCTTCAAAACTACACCAAGTCACATCATCCCTTGGCTCAAAACCCTCCAATGGCTTTCTAGCTCACTCGAAGAAAAAACTAAAAGACTTTCTATGGTTGATCTATCCTGGCCCAGTTTCTCCCAGTTCATCCCTTGTCACTCTCCCTCTTCCTCTGACTCATGGCATCTTTGCTAAACTTGAACAAATGAAGTATATTTCACCTTAGGACTTTTATACTTGGCTATTCTTTCCACTGAGATTGTTCTTCCCTCAGATGTGGGCAGAACCTTCTCCCTAACCTTCTTAAAGACCCTACCCAAATGCCACCTTATAAGAGACCTTCCCTGACCACCCTGTGTAAGAGACCCTGCCACCCCACCATTGCCTCTCAATGCTCCATTTTTTTTTTCTCATAACATCTCTTACCACTGACATACACAGATGTTCCTCCATTCATGATGGGGTTACATCTGATCAACACATCATACATCAGTGACTCACTGCCACTGTCCATCATCACCAGAGAGTATGGGACCAAATATTTCTAGTCTCAGAAAAAATCAAAATGCAAAGTTTGAAGTATGATTTACACTGCCATAAAGTAAAAAATTATAGGTTGAACCATTGTAAGTCAGGGTTGTCTCTACACATATTTGTTTCTACACTGATTGTCAACCAAAATTAGACTCTAAACTCTATAAGAGAGGAATTTTAGTCACTATGGAATCCCCACATACTAGAACAGACCTAGCACAGAGTAGACACTTAATAAACATCTCCTGAATAAATTTTAAGAAAAAAACCCCTGGGGGCAAGAAAAGGAAAGGAGAAATTTGCTTATCTCAGCTGTGCCAGAGACTTTACATATATTATTAAAATCTGCCTTTACAATTGTACAAGAAAAAAAGTGGTGAATTAAAAGCTGAAAGACAGAATAATGTCAATTCAACTGAATCTTTCAGGGAACTTGACTGTCAGAGGTCATTTATTATATGTAACATGCCAGAGGTCATTTATTACAACTTTATCATGTTATTGTGATAAAACCAACTTTGAGCCACTGAGTGACCTACTGAAGGACTCCTGCAAGTTCCTGGTACAGACAGATTAGAACACAAGACTCCAGACTCTCCTGTTCCTCTCATATGCCACACTTTTTCTGAATGTCCCCCAATGTATCTTGTGTGGTGTGTGTGTGTGTGTGTGTGTATGCTCGTGCACTCACGTGCACACACACACGCACACACACACACCAGCACTGAGATTTGAATTTAGGGTCTTGTGCATGTTAGTCAAGTGCTCTACCACTGATCTACACTCCCAGACTCTTCTATTTTAAAAATCATTTCTTTCATTTTAGAATAACTCAATCATAAAATAATGTACATTTACACTATCACCACTAAGCTAAATTATTAAACTTTACTCATAGATATCTGATAAAAAGAGAAATTTTAAAGATACTTAAACCAATCACTAAGCCTAGAACCCAACAGAAAATAGGAAGCCTCTTTCCCACTTCTCTACTTCCTTTCCACAATTGAATCATTATCTTGTATTCTTAATACCTCCTTCAGTTGCCTTTTATTATTCCCATGAACAGACTAGAAAATTGAGGCAGAGACCAAGAGAGAACTCTCCAGGAAAAAACTGACATAGTAGTGCAATTCTAAGGTGGCTTATGGTCATGGTTACACAGAGATATTTACTGAAGGGGAATAAATGAGGAGACATTTCGTATCTAATAAGCTGGCTTTTATCTCTAGTCACTTTAGGTATTTAGCATGTGTGAAGGAGAAGGACACAAGAAAACATGTCAAACTGGCTTACAGGCACCAGATCTGAAGATTGGAGGATTTTTTTTTTTTTAACCATTCAAGTTCTGCTCATTTGCTATTAGCAGTAAATCTGGCTCTGAGCCCAACTCTTACAGTGGAAGATTAACATGATAACCAGTTGCACTACTTCCTCTCCCCAAAGACTCATCCTTAACTTCCTCTGGCTAAATCACAAATGTTTTTCATTTGCAGTTAAAATAGAGCAAGAGAGAATGTAGTTTCTTATAACCACCTACTAATTACAAAAAAAAAAAAGCACTCAGCTTAAGAAAACAAACAGGCGACAGTCATTTCTCAATTTCTCTATAAAAGTAGACATATTTTATTTTTCCTTACAGAGAAAAGTTTTCTTTATTTTAATACCACTTGAAATAGTTTCAAAGTGTTGGGAAATCAGTGCATGAATCAAAGACATATCCAAGGAATCCTGTAAATTTCAGTGAAATCCTGTTTGCCAGAGATTTGGAGCATTTTTTTTTTCCTCTGTCCTTTTGAACTTGTTTCTGTTCTGCTGCTCTTGCAAAATATCCTTATATGTAGTTTAAAACCTCTGATGGGGAAGTTCTCTTCATAGCTCGCTTTCAAATAATTTTCTCTATGAGGTAGGGATGCGCAGGTAGATGAGAAAGGAAGCTGGACATGGCTGATCTTCACATACCCATTGTTCCTTTTTCCCCAAGATCCTGACAAAAGCATTGTACACTCAGAGATAGCTGGCCTTATTTGTAAGGCTATCCAAGTCTAACATAAACTTCTGGATTCATTCATGCCAAAATATAGCATAAGGATAGGCACAGACATCAGATCCCACTGACCTTGAAGACAAGATGTAAACGGATTTAGGAAACATGAGTTCAATGAACATATCTAAGAAGACGACAGAGAGACAACAGGATGAGGGAAAGTAGATCCTGGTTTAACTGTGATTTCTGCTTGGATGTGAAGCCATGGAGTTTTTTTCCCCCAATCCCAGCCGATAGCTAATAACTAACATTCTGGCCACCCATGAAGACATCTTAAAAATATAACAAAATTTATTGTTACCAAATGGTCTCATAAGATCTGGTAGTCTGTGTGCATACTTGTGGGGCTAGACTTCTCAGTTCCTAACACTAAGAATATCCTTAACCCATCTGGAGACTTGTCAACAAGACTTAAGAAGGTCCTCGGGGCCCCATCCCAAATTCAAGCTCCTTTTCCCTCTTTGAAATCCAAAAGGCAAGCTAGTGCCATTTATCTAGAAAATATATGACTAACAGTTAGACCTTGGCATGACATCAACTCAAGTAAGTCTTCATTTACTAGGCATAGAGAAAGTCACTGGAGAGGAGAAGGCACCTGGAAGCTCCTCTACTCAGCTTCAGGCCAATGCAGTAGGCATTTGCTGACTTGAAGAATGCATTGCTAAGCTTGTTGACTCTTCCTCAACCCCATAACCTGATGTTGACAGAGGGTCTGATAAACCAAACACAGGCAGCCATCTCTGCTGCTAAAGGCAAACGTGGGCACTACCTATGACCCTTCAAGTTCTGAGCTCCTAGTTCCCCAGTCCAGGCATCTTATAGACATCTGGCCGTCTGCTAGCATTACATTTGTGAAGTCATCATTAGCAGGATTTTTTAAACAAGGAATGAAGGTTCTTCATTTGGTAAAGCTAGGTTGGCCAAAACTGGCTAGACACTAGGACTTTTTGGGTCAAAAGTCACCAAGTCAAGGTGAGGGCAAAACTCAAGTGACTCTCTTATGTAGGATCATTGAAGGAAGCTAGGAAGAGACTGCTTTCCCAACAGCAGTCCCTTGTCAATGGCAACAAGGTGTTTGCTGAGCATTTAGTTTATGTAAATTATACAGACACCTTAGTCAAATTGTAAGCCTATTTGAGACTGGTCCTTCCCTGATTGTCATTTCTTCTATGCAAGGCTTCTCCACATAGACAACTACAGGTGTTTCTGAATTCATCCACAGGTTGCTGTCTAAACACACTCTAATTGCTGAGGTGTCTGTATTACAGAGATGCCTTCCTTACAGTTGGGGACTATGCCATCATTTTCTCCTAAAAATAAGCCCCAAGAGCTCATCGGATATATGTATTCAAAAATTCTTCCTGGGTAAGTGAATGAATGAATGAAGAATGAATGAACAAATGACCATGTCTACATCCTTTCCTCCCTAACTGTAAACCTTACCTGACTGCCTTCTGTAGCTTTCCTTGACTTGAAGTCTTGCCTCACATCTTCTTCAGTTTGGGGGATCACAGTGAATTCTACAATTTTCTACCCTTGAATTCTTTCCCTTAACCTCTCCCACCCAATCTTCTTTTATATTCAGGGTTTGTAGTTTTTCAACTCACCATGTTATCACCCACAAGAGGTTGTGCCTGTCTTGTAAATTAACCCTGACCTGAACTCCAGAGGAGCCCCTTTCTATCACTCTGAGCCTCATGGCAGTCTCCTGATGCTGGTTTTCTGATGGGACAGCAAGGCCTCCCGTACCTGAATTAACTTGCCCCGTATACTTGCACATATCAATTGGTAACATGAACCTCAAACTCCTTCCAAACCAACAAAAATAATTTTCCCTGTCACTGCTGCACAAAATGCCTCCGAAAGAGTATAAATCTGGGTTTACAACCATGGTGGAAGTGCAAGAAGTTTAAACAAGAAAAAAGCAGGGAGCAGATTCAAATTTTTAGGGATGATAATAGAGATTGTGTCAGGAATATAAAATCATCTATATTGTCACCAATATTATAGGTCCTATGCCATTTTTCAAATTTTTTTAATGTAATAATAATCCTTCTAGAATGGAAAGTAAGTATACGTAAATGCTAATATACTTAAATGCTACTCAAAATACCAACTAACCAATAGGATTTGACTTCTCTAATTTCTAACCCTAATTCAAGCCTTCCATAAATGATCAAATATTGCTGGGAATTTATAAAGATCTTAGAAATACTCTCAGGTCATTCGTTCACTGAAGCTGAAGAAAAGAGAAAATAGGACCTGGGGGCTTCGTCATGTGACTCTACTAATCCCATGGCAGAATAGAGCAGAAGACTCCATCTTCTCATTCTTTAGGAGATAATCCATTCATATTGCAGCATCCCCACCCCAATAGACTTTTCCTTGATATCCACTCCAGTAACCAGTTTCCCTCATTTGCTGAGGCAGTGTTCATGATGAAGAGGAGCAGAGGCCCTCTGACATGTGACTGCCTGTGTAACTGGAACAGATCGTAAGTTCCCTGAGCTTTGATTTCTCTGTTTATAAATCCAAACTTTATGGAGTTACTGGGAGGATGGAATGAAATGTGTGAAAAATACTTTGTAAATGACAAATTTGTAAAGCTAATGCTGACACTGAATATTGATTGATCACTTAGTACGTGACAGACTTTGTGCTAAGAATACCACATGCCTCACTTCAGCTAATTTGACCATGAGCACTACCTAGGAAAGTCCTTGGGGCTCATTCCAATTCAAGATCCTTTTCTCCTTTGAAATCTGAATGCAGAGTTATTGCATTTCTCTACAAAACATTTGAGTAATAGGGGTCCAATAAGTTGTTTACTTTTCCAAGGTCACACAGCTTACATGTGCAAAACCCAGGAATAAACCAGGTCTATCTTACTCTGACCTTTTAACCACCATCCAATTTTTTGTTGTAGAATTCCTTTAAGAGTTCTGAATTAGGGGCTGAGGTTTAGCTCCGTGGTAGAGCGCATGTTTTCCACGCCCTGGTTCAATTCTCAGCACTAAAAACAAAGACAAGAATTCTGAAATAATACATGGTGAGGTGTCATGCAAGCTGTTCTTTTCCAGAGTAATTTTGAGGAATCAAAATAGTAACATGCATTTAAAATATTTGTTAAACAAGAGTAGGGGGCTTCATTCAATTGCCAATTGCTAGCAGTAAAAGGGTGGCTATGTTGCAAAAGGGTTTTAGTACAAAATTAAAGGTATTAAGTGAATACCATCTATGGAAGGACTGAAAACTACCAGGGATATGACCTAGTTAGGTGCAAGCCATGTATTACTTTACGCTTTGTAAGTGGAGTTACATTTTTTTTAATGTAGCATTTCCTGAAACTGGAAATTATAATTCTGTCCAGCCTAAAATATCTCCAAGATCAGGTGGACTTGAATGTTCCTAAAACCCTGTTTCCGTGCTTTTGTGGTTCCAAGTACTGATTGTCTTTAACTCCTACATCCTCACAAAACAACAAAAACCATAAAGCTTTGTCTACCTTTGTATTTTTAGAATCCTTATCATTTGATACAGGAGTGTGGAGAGTATCAAGGTAGGTATTTTACTCTCATAAGAAGGATATTAAATGCAGAATGATTAAAGTATCCATCTATCTTCCCATAGGCAGAATGTGCTGGAGTTAAGATTTGCATTGAGGATATCTGAACGCCTGCAGTTTTGCACTTCGAGGTGTGTATCTACTTTCACGTAATTTCACTTTGGTGGTTCTGCTGCCTCTCCCCAAGTATCTGAAGAATCAACTTGGTATCAAGCATTTTGTTAGAGCTAGAAACTGTAAAAGAAAAAACACAGTTTCAGTGCTAAAAGACCTCCCAGCCTAGAGAAGGGCCAGGTTCACATAACAAGCAGGCAGTTGACCACCCTGCAGGGAACTAGACTATTTTAAACTGTTCAGAATGAAAGACTTTAATACCAGACTTCAGTTAGCTTCTGGGGAGTTATTTGGTGATAGAAAGGTGGACATATAGACTGCCTTGAGGGGCACACGTCTTGGTAGGGATCAGGAGAGATGCACCTGACATCTCCTTCCCAATTCCCCATATTCCCCCAAGATGATGCGCCCACCTTCCAGGTCTGCTGGTGGTCTAGTTCTGGCAAGTGCTCCATCTGCCTCTTCCAACCACAGCTGTCATTCCCATCACAGACTCTGGGCCTACCGAATCCCTCTCTCTAATCCAAGATGCCCAGAATCAAGAATCCAGTGTACTCTCTCAGCCCTTCCCTACTATTCTCACATAGGCAAACCATGTACTTGTGCTTGAAATTCATACAGAACAAACCCATCTGGACCCCAGCTTTTCTTTTAAAATGGAAAAAAATCCTAATACCCAGCCCAGAAGTGACTCTGATTAAAAAAAATTTTAAAAAACCTTTAGTGACCAAGACTGCCTCATTTCACTGCATAATTGTCACAGATTTTATGCCAAATTTCCCCCCTCCAAAAAAGTGGAATGTGACAATTATGTGAAGATTTAAGAAAAATCATACCTTATTACTCTTTTTTTGGTTCTTTTTAATTATTCATGACAGTAGAACCCATTTTGATATAATTATATAGCAGGGAATATATCTTTTTTTCCACAATGTAGATTCACACAATTCATATAATCTTACATATACATAGAGTAATACTGTCCATCTCAGTATTACTATCTTTCTTTCCCCCACCCACTCCCATCCCATTTTCCTCTACACCATCCATACTTCCTCCATTCTTTTCTTTTCCCCCCATAACCCCTCCCCCCAAAAGTTTTAGTTGTAGATGGACACAGTACATTTATTTCATGTATCTATTTTTATGTGGTGCTGAGGATCGAACCCAGTGCCTCACATGTGGCAGTCGAGTGCTCTACCACTGAGCCACAACCCCAGAACCTTCGTGTCGTTATTACTTGATAATTATTTATTAGTAAACTGTCTTTGGTGCAAGATTAGGCTGAACAGAATTCTCACAAATGTACATTAGTGCGGTGGCAATGATTATGCATTGAAAAATGGTGTTCAGGATCTGGAAAATGGACCAAGGGGTATGAGAAGAGGGGTCCCAGGTACTGACTGTGGAGTCAGCACACACATCCTTGCTTTTTTAAATGTGCCAATGTTGAAGGGTGGGCACAAAGTGGGGGTGGCCATGAAAATGCACTGCTTGGCTGTCCTGCCACAGAGCACGTAGCTCACATAGACCCCTACTGCTCTGATGGATACATGTTTGAGCCTAGGCCATGCTTCCAGGAAGGTGCTCCCACACAATGATGACCAAGTGCAGCTGGGAACTAACAGGCCCATTCCTATGAGAATCAGGCTTCTCTAACAGGTATCTGGAATTCAAGAACATCCCATCAGGCTAGCAGAAGCTTCCTTGTAAATACTCTGCTCTTTCTACCCACTCTGCTTTCTTGCTCTGCATCTTGACCTGAAGCCTCGCCCTACCTGCTCCTGCTCCCTCCCCTTTATACATCACAGGTGTTTCACCCAGGAAATTTCTTACACATCTAATTTCATCTTGAAATCTATTTCTTTGGAGGACCAGAATAGACATGATGTGCTTGATGAAACTTGAATTAATCTGAATTGCAAAAGTACTTTATAGATTTGAATTATAACAAAAGTACTATTATAGATTAGGGATTTAAAAGCAAAAAGTCATCAAATATGACTTGGTTGTACTCAAGCAACAATAACTACAGGAATCTGTAAGAAACCACTTACCAGTTATGCCTAGTAACTATTTAGAACAACTGCAATTATGCAGATTGTTAAATTCAGGTCAAATTAACTTTGTTGTGAGTAAAATATGATGGAATTGAGATTTTGATTTAGAACATCTGAATGTCCACATTGATTACAACAGCGAATTCTGTTCTTCATGTCTACTAATGCTGGCTAATTTTTTTAAAAAATTAGAGGAAAAAAATACAGGCAAAGACCAAATTTCTTCAAAAATTGTAGAAAGGGACAAAATTAGTAGATCTCCCAAGGAAATTTAGCTGCAAAAATGTGTTCTTGTGCCTCACCCTCGATTATGAGATTTCAAGTATGAGGAAAGATAGCATCTTCATTGCTTAGTGTAATCCTTTCAAATCTGGTTTTCTTCTGGGATCACTCCACATTCTCCAGCGAGAACAGCCTCATACAGTGGTTTATGTTCTTCAGGTCACCTAAGCCCATGCTTGGAAATGTGGGCTCTGAATTTGCTAAAACTGAACACACCAAGAAACCTGCACGAGCAAACAGGCATCAGCTTGCACTGCCTGAGTCACTGAGCCAAAAGCCTGGGACTTAACCTCCAGCCCCATGCAGCTGCTATTGAGTAGCACTGTGCCCCATCTGTGAACACAGGCTTTCCAGTTAGCAAATCAACATAGCGACACAAGGCGAGGGGCGCTGGTGGAGGGTGTGGATAGGCCTGTTCCTGGATCACAGACAGACAAGGTGAAACAAGAAAGGTCAAAAGTTCACAGAGCATGCCCACCCTAATCCCAAGGAACATATCTCAGCTTTTCTTAGCTTGCAGGTTTGGACACAGTCTCAAGCTGGCCTTTTGTGCCTCAACTCACACTATGACACTAGGACAGGCATCTTCCCAGAAGGTTCTGGGGGCTCCTATGCAAAGTAGCAACTGCCAAGGGAACCATTTTCATGCAATAAATCTTCAACAGTCTGGTGGAGATTGAGGGTAACATTTCTTGAAGGGAATCCTCCAAGCATCACGCTGGGCATTTTGCATCTTACCAGATTTACCTCTCAACACATCCTCTTTTCCTGATGCAGAAACGTGGGGTCAAAGGAGATAAATAACTTCCTCAGGGTCACACAGAGAGGAAATGGCAAAATCAGGATTTGAATAATGACCCGTTTAATTCCAGCTTCTCTTTGCACTTCATCATATCAACTCTTGGGAGTTTTCTCTGAAGAAAAGTGGAACTTTAAGCCACATAGACAGTAGTTTCCTATTGCTGCTGTAAAAAAATCACCACAAATTTAATAGCTGAAAACAAAACGAATTTGTTGTCTTACAGTTCTGGAGGTCAGAAGTCTAAAATGGATCCCACTGGACCAAAAGCAAGGTTTATGCCTGTTGACAGGGTTGCATTCCTTCTGAAGGCTCCAAGCGAAGAATCCATTTCCTGCTGCTTCTAGGGACCTACACCACATTCATTTTCTTGTGGACACTTCCTTCATCTTTAAATACATAATTTCAAACTTTTCTTTTGTTGTCACACTTCCTTGTTTCAACTTTGACCCCTTTACCTCCCAATTTAAAAGATGCTTGCAATTACATTGAGCCCACGGGGATAATCCTGGAGAGTCTCCCTATCCCAAGATTCTTCAAGTAATCACATTTGCGAAGCCCCGTACAGTAACCTGTTCACAGGTCTGGAAATCAGGACATCAACATCTTCAGGGGAGGCATTATTCTGTCCCCCACACATACACAGCAGGTTCCATATTTCCCCTCTTGTGTTCTACTCATGGAACTGTCGGTCAACACCATATAAAATCTCTTAAAGACTTCTACTAGCATTGAAAACTAAGCAACATTTCCTTGTACAAAATGGTACATACATATCAGCCACCTGAAATGCCAAAAACATCATTGTAGCAGTCTAACTTTTTTCTTTTTCTTTTTGCTAAGGTGGATGGGTGACACGGGAATATGAAGATGCTACTAATTCTTGTTTATGACAGATAATTTTATACTTGAATTTCTTCCTGCTTTGAATGTTGAAAAGTTGACATAACATTTAAATCTTCAGGGTAACCAAGGACAGCAGTATAAATCATGCTCTTTCATCGAAACTGAAGTTTTTTTGCCTAAAAGCAACTGTAACAGGCTGATGAAATAAAGATTTTGAGTAGAGTCATTTCCTGTTGCATAAAAATGAATGTTTTACCTTGATATCAAGCATGGATACTTCTTGTTTCCTTTAAATATTTATCACATACAACACAATGTTTAGAAATATGTATAGAAGGATGTATATTTGTTAATATTCTGTTTACTCATTGCAAACTTAATAGCTTATCTTTCTCTAATGGGAATCACCACATATAAAATATTATTGTGTCATTTTAAAAGTATGTTTTCCTACATTGTATTAATTTAGGAAAACTAGCACAAACTATATAATAACAAAAATGTAAAACTGAATTGGACCTTTTAGTGGGTGGAAAATTTCTTTTTTTTTTTGGTACTGGGGATTGAACCCAGGGGCACTCCACCACTGAGCCACATCCCCAGCCCTATTTTGTATTTTATTTAGAGACAGGGTCTCACTGAGTTGCTTAGGCCCTCGCTAAGTTGCTGAGGCTGGCTTTGAACTCACGATCCTCCTGCCTCAGCCTCTCAAGTGCTGGGATTACAGACGTGCGCCACCACACCCGGCTTGGGTGGAAAATTTCAATAGAGTGTTTTTAAAAATTGTGTGGCTTTAAAAATGGCATGCACATGTCTAAAAGGATTTATCTCAATTCAAGTCTGCAGTGTTGCTCTATCTGAATGTTAAAGAGATAGACCCAAACCATTGTTAGCAACTTCTTTGAATGTTAACCCACATTCCAAGTGACATTCATGCACATAGCATAGTTCCATAGTGGTGGTAAAATTCAAAATACTGTGTGTATCTAAGTGGAGTAACACAGTAATTTATAATCACTACACTTAATAACTCCACTTCTGTACCTATGTCCACCAGTTCTTGATGGAAATATTACAGGTTACAGGTTATATGCAACTCCAGAGTGCCAGCTGCCAGCTGCAGCCACATTCCTTTTACTCCTTATTAAGAAACAGTATTTGCGGAGAGGTAGGGTTGGGTAAAGTGTGCGCCTAAGACCTTTACTTCAATCTCCAGTATCATACATACAAAAACAGTTATGACATTGGAATGCAAGAAGAAAGAATTATAAGAAAAACCTTAAACCTTGAATATGATTTTATTTGCTTGTTATATAATTACAAATACACATTTACAATATTTAAAATAACTGTTATACAGATATATGTGCACATATTTAATAATTGCAAATATTGAGTCATTATAAGTTACAAATCAATGAATAAGATCAGGACAGTTGATATAAAGCAGAAATGGGGATGTCTGGGCTGTCTTCCAAGATCTTTTGTTTTTGACCTGATAGCATCTCTTTTTATATCTGCTGTGAACAAAATAGTAAAGTAGATAAAATATACCTTTGGTATCTCCTGTATCTTTTATCTTAAATATACACCTTCAGTACTCAAACCTTTGGCACCCACAGGCCTGACTCCTAACTCCCAAGACCTCTGCAGGGCTGTTCTACAGCACTGGCCCACACTTCTCAGCCTCTCTTTCCCCAGCACAATTTACTTGTCCAGTGTTCTGTTTTCTATAATTCTGTTCTCTGCAATGAGAATATAACTACTATGGTTGGGTCAGTGTGTTATTTCTCCTCTGGTCATGCATTGCATTTTAGCAGACATCCCCTGAACAAAGTTATGCAAGGTAGGCAGCAGACACTGCAATCTGTAGTACTACTCCTATCAATAGACTAGCATGTTAGAACTTTGTCCTTTCACTTAGGATGCCTTTAATGATAGAGTGGTACCTATCTAGTCCCTGAAAAAAAAATTGTTTTCCCTTTTAACTGAATTCTCACATTGACAGACACTGGTAGGCTAACCTCTGAGTTCTTCACTTATGACTCAAGACGCCTATCATGGCTCATACAGTTTCTACCTAGCACCAAATGTGGTTTCTCTTCCTTACTCAACCCATCCACCAGCTTCTTAAACTTCTTAATTTAGAAGCTAACCACTTGGTCACCACTTCCCTGTCTTTCACTTCTGCAGACTCTCTTCACTTTCCACTACCATGAACCTCTTGCTCTCTTAAAAACCCCTCATTCTCCCTCATCCTGGGATTCTTTTCTTCTTTCATCTTCAGAATAGAGCTGTCAGTCATCTCCTTCCAACTGACTTTTTTTCTAGATGGATCTGAATAAGACTTCAACTCATAAAAACAGTGGAAGAAATGGAAAGCAATCCTATTAGGGTCAAATATCTTCAAGACAATCACAGTTTTACATTGCCAAGAAAGACTCTTAGTATAATTTCCCTGTATTTTTAGATTTTTTTTTAAAAAGGCCTTTGTCTCCTCTTTCTAGCTGGACCTGCTTTAATATGATATGTAGATAACTTCAGAAGGGGGATAGAAATAGCCTACACTTCATAGAGGAGCAAGAAGAAGGAAAACCTACACTACCATAGTTCATCCATTTATTTTACAAACATTGTTCACCTTCCCTGTGTCAAGCAGTGGGGCTGAAGTAAAGAAGTCAGAGTGAGTTTCCTCCCTTCCTAGAGTTTTTGATCTAAATTCCTAGAGCCAGCAAGCTTTAAAGATCTCTTAAGTTGATGGTTCCCAAATTATCTACCAATTATCTATCTATCTATCTAACATTTATTTGATGTTGATGGGTGTTTTGGTGTTAATGGGCGAGGAATTGTATACCACGATTAAATTAAGGTTGAAATATCAAGTGTAATGAAGTTAAATCAAATTATTCCAGACTTCCCAGAGCCTTTATATGACATTGTGACTCTCTGAGAGGGAGGAGAAAGGATGAGATGCAGTCTAATAATTTACTTTCTTCACTTACTTTAAATAAATCATTTCTGAAGGGTGTCCATTAACATCAAATATTGGTAGAAAGTATTTCCAGTAATGCTTCCAAGGCCAACACACAAAACCAAAATGCTTCCTTCCACACATGAGTAAAATGCAGTGACATGGAATGACAGGGGCAGAGCTGAGACAAGAACTCAAGTCTCATTATTCCTAAAATTTTTCTCCTTTCCATCCTGCCTAGTTCTACTTGCTTCTCTCATCTTGGAAAAACACATAAAATCAATGTTTCTTACTATGTTATTTCCATTCTTTCCATGTCTCTCATGATGATACCTGTGTTCTCCCATGTTTGCTAAGTTTTCTTTGATGGTGTCTTTAGGTTTGGATCATAAACTCTTTGAAGGCAAAATCCAGCTTTTAGACAATAAAATAAGGGACAATTAGTGCTCAGTAACTATTTGCAGCCAAAAGGTAATGGCTTACAGCTTCCCTGTGCACCTCTCCCTCCCTTCCTGCCTCATATAACTCTATTTCTAGGTTCTCTCCCTACCCCTTCCCTAAACTATTGAGGCATCAATAGTTGTCTAAAATGACAGTATCACCCCCTAAGAAGATTATTCTTTACATACTGCCTTAAAGTTGTATTCATAAGCTTTCAAAATGACTTTGCCTACCTACATAAGAGAATGCTTAATTATTACTACATAATATTCATGCATGATGAACTAAGTGCTCTACAGAGTATGTTCAATATTCATCTTGTAAAGAAACAGGTTATATGTAAGTTTTTCTAAGTGTGAGAGAATTTGAAATTATGTGGGTATGTGTTTTACTTTCAATAAATCTACTTAACTGCAAAATATTTAGAGTGTAGAAACTTGAGGGAGAAAAAAATATCTCCCCATTCTCAAGAAATAGCTATATCCCTAATAAGCAAGTAGGGCTGCTATACTGCCACCTTGTGGTAAAAATGCATAAGAGCTAATTAACTAAATATAACTGACCCTTTAATGTTTTATTACATAATGGCCAAATGAGGAAAATACTTTTATTAAAACATAATTTAGAAAAATTAACAATTTTACCATATGGAAGATTATGCTTTCCTTAATAATCAATACAACACCTATTGGTCACTACATGTATGACCCGCTCTATAGAGGGCTTTCCAATTTTTCAACAGTTCAAAACATGAAACATATCTAAAAACTAGGAAGAAAACATGAATTGAGTTCTCCTGAATTATATTAGGAGATCTCATAAGTGAGGTCTCTATTCATAACCTGTTAGGAGGACAGTGATAATTTGGTCTTAGGAGTTTGGTTCTTTGGAAAGGGCCATCAAACATTCAACTTGTGTGAGGTCAAACCAGTCTCATGAGACAGCAGAACAGCATGTGGCTGAGGCACTCTGAAAAATAGAGACAACTAAAGTCATGTCCTTACTTCTTACCAATCAGACCTCTTTCCACAGAGCAAAGGATTCACCAAGAAGTGTGTCAAGGTAGCAAACATTTACCCATTATTTCATTCAACCAATAATTATTACACATCTACCATGTGCCTGGCACTTGCTAAATGGAGGAAAAGTAGTTGTGAGCAAAACCAGACATGGTCTCGTGAATTTTACAGCACACTGATTAGATATGACACTTTAGACTCAAATAAATACAATGGCTAAGGGGATTATCATTTTGCATATTATTATTTATGTCCCCCGACATGCCCCTGAGAGAAGTTATCTCATGTCCTGAGGGAGAAGAGAATGGTAGCAGACAAAGAGTTAGCCAAATAAAAGTGCTTTAACACAAGGGAGATGGTAAGAATCTGAGAGGAAACATTTCCATCTTAGAGGCCCATTTAACAGGTGTTTGTAGTATGGGTCTACTACTGTGCTGGAAAATACAGACAACTTAAAATCCAGTCAATGACTTCAAGCAGCTGAATTATCGTTGCAGAATAGGACACGCACATAGTTAATTAACCTGAGAGAGCATAATGCAGCCTAAAATAAAATGCCAAATGAATGGATCAGGCATTAAGGATTCAACAGAGAAAGATTCAAGAAAGAAGTAACAACTCCTCAAAGTTGAGAAGTTGGGTCTAAAGATGAGCAGAAAGTGATTAGGGTAGGGAGAGGAGTGATGGGAAAACACCAGGGGAAAGGAAATGGCAGAGAACAACAGGTGTGAGACCTGAATGGAAATGTACACTGAAGACCCTAAGATGGAATTTGAGCTTCCTGGGGTCTACTTCTTAGTAGACCAGTTGTCTGAGTATAAATAGAATTTTACAATATGCAAAGGGTGAGTTCTAGTCTTAGTTTCTCCTGTTTTCCCTCCTACCCTACTGACAGGGCTAGTCACTCAGGTAAATAAAAATTCATCATCAAATAACATCATTGGGCCAGAACCAGAAGTGGGTAGAAGAAGCCCCTCAGTTCCTATCACATTTCCCAGCTCCTCTTCCCTGTCAGGGCTTTCTGTCCTGACCTCAGAGCCACAGCCTACCTCTTCTTGTCAGGAAGCAGGGTCTGAGATATTTGTCATATCCAAAGGGAGATGACAGCTTCTAGGAAAAGTGCTCTGAGTAGAAAATGCAGGGCTTACAGCTCATTGGAGACACGATCGGTAAGATAGATGAAAAAAAGGCTATGAAGCTTCCAGGGCAGTCTCGTTGTAGATGCACCTGGAAAATCAACTGCTCAGCATCATTCATGTCCCTTATCCGCTGCCTCTCGCCACGTTGACTTACTTCCCTTGCTAAGTGCATCGCATTAGCTTAGGCTGTATTCCTTTACACCCTATGATTACCTACATTTTCAGGATTGAAATGTACAAAAGTATTTAATGGTCTGTGAGTCCTTAATCTTGACTTAAGGTCAATTACAGTTTTATGGCATAGGACAGGGGTCCACAAACTACAGCCCACAGGCCAAATCTGACCCACCACTTATTTTTGTAAATACTACTTCATTGGAACACAGCCATGCCCCTTTGTTTATGTATTGTTTATGGATGCATTTGTGCTGCAATGGCAGACCCACAAAATCTAAATTATTGTAATCTGGGCCTTTATACAAGAAAACTGCTGACCATCTCAACATAGGACATATATAGTTGATCACAATGCTTGAGTTCAAACTTACTGGCTAAGGTCATGTAATGTCTCAAAATTTCAGCTGCATTACCTCAAAATGGGCAATAATAATGCTAGTTTTGTCTACTCCATGATACTGTGTCAAGAAGCAAATCAAGTAGCACCTAAATATTTATAAACTATAAACATAGTGTACCAGCACTCCAGAGTCACTAGTATTCTCATTACAACTTTGCAGCAGCTCCAAGACACCTTCCCACCTCCTCAGGTACAGTGAGTCCAATCTTCCTGTTGGCTGAATTTCTTACCTTGCTTGGAGTCTTAACCCCTCCCAAAAGCAGCAACAAAAGAGCTACCAAATGTGCCTTTGCCCCAGATAAACTTGTTCTTTGGTGTTTTTGTCACCAAATTCACAATACATTCAAAGGAATTAAACCCAGTCATTCCATCAGTGGGTAGCATAACTTTACAAGGGAGAAAGTCAGACATAGGTATCAAAAGAAGACCACTGTGTTTAGCTTCAAGAGTGAAACAAAGATGTGCTTAGATATTTGGAGTTGAATGAAAAGACTTTGAAGACAGTGTTCAGAAGTTTCTACATGATTCCTTGAGTAATGGGAAGTCCCTGAAGGACTGAGTAGTGAGGTTAAAGAAGCAGGTAAGGAAAAGGATGCCAGCTTCAGTGCAGAGACCCCAAGGGGCTACCATTTTATATAAGGTTTCCAACCGGGCTCCATTTGACACTGGGACCAGGCCTAAACGTTACCTTTTGTGGCCTCTCCACCCCTCACCCTCTGGTTTCCTCGGTGATTAACAGCCTGGCTCTGGGCCTGACAGTAAGCCCTAGCCTCCAACTCAAAGGAAGCTCAGCAAGGATGACCTTGTTAAACTCACTCCACAGAGCACTGTGGATGTCAGTGAGCATCTCTTAGAGATTTACAGCCCTGAACCTAGTCTCCTCTTACTTGGTGATTCCACTGAATTTTCCATTGAGCAATAAGAACAGGATAACAGCAGAGCTGCTCAAGGTTAGCAGCCTTCTGAAGTCCACCCAGCTCCACAAAACTTCTTCCTAATGGTATACAGAGGAGATTTATTAGGATGTTTTTGCAAGTCAGGAAATTGCTACATGATTTTGTCGTTGACAAAGGAGTAAACGTCACTGCCCAGTTTCTGTTGGACTTTCTCCACCTCATTAACTCTTGAACTAGAAGGATGAAAATAGGCTGGTTCCCTGTTCAGTTATCAGGTGGGAAGGCAACCCAAACAATATTCTAATTTCATTGTTCTCGTTTCAGGGATTATTGATGGCAATTTTAGGGCATAGCTTATATTTGGATTTCCACTTGGTTTCCTGTTCTTATGGGATTCATTTGAATTGCTGCTAGCTTGGGCGTTCAACATTCCTCATATGTTGGCTCTAAACTAGTAAGGAAAAAGCTATGATGTCAGAAGTAATTTTAACTCTACCATCTTTGCAGATGTGTCAGTTATGGCTCAAACCGGTTTTCTACAATAAAGAAAAAACCGTAGATGTGGCATCAATACTAATTCCCAGGAAGTATTTATCATCAACTCTTCCTTAGAGTCAGGGAATTCCCAAACGAATCATATTTGTTCCAATACTATTTATGTCCACCCTGGAAAAAAAGCAACCAAAAGAGCATGAAGTAGTAAGAGCAACACAGTGAGCACCATATTGGTGAAAGTTTAATTGAATGTCAAGACAGGGCTCATACTTGCCACATCCCCTCCATGACAGAAGTTAGCACCAGTGATATAGGGCAAAACAATGAAGGGCTGTCATCAAAGATGACATTTTTTGAAATGAAAACTTAGGAGAATAACTATAGTAGATTGAGATATCAGATTATGTTCCATTTTTGTGGGGTTTTTTGGCTTTCTTTCTTTTGCTAATTTTTTTAGCCATCTCTAAGTAATTTTTGAATAATATTAATACTTCACTATTAATATTATTGCATTCAATGTGCCCTCACTGAAGTCAAGTGTTTAAGAAGGAGAGGAAGTACTCCCAAACTGGTAAAAGAGATCTGGGCCTCAGGAGGGAGGGAATCAACCTATGCATTCCTAGGTTCCTCAGCAGCTCTGAGTCACTACTCTTTACATGTTCCATGTGCATAAAATAAAAAGTAAAATGCATAAATAATAACTAAAGTCCTTTGGAAGCCCCAAAATATAGATAATCCTTATCCTTTCTCATTCCAAAGGAAGTTAAATGGAAAATAAAATGAGACACTTTACATAGAAAGGTAACATCCTAACAGCTCTCAGTTAGTAATGGAACCAAGTTATGGATATTGTGCACCACACTATCATCTCTCATCAGGATAGTAGTTCTGCCTGACCAGAGTTTTTCTTCCTGTGTCCTCACCACTACCTCAGTTTCTGCACAGACACTTGCCTCCCACCCCACACCCCCATTCCCTGCGGTTGTGAGCTGTCCATGAAGCTCCACTCCCTTCCCTTTCCCAAGTCACAGTTACAGGAATTATTGCAAGATTAACTCTCTCGTATTATATTTCATTCAACAGAACAGCAACACCAGGATTTTGGCTTCTGGAACAAGAATAAAAGATCTACAAAATATTTAGTTCCTCAGAAAGAATCTTGTAAGGAGATTTAGTGTTGGTTGAAAGTGTCAGAGCAGCAGCCACAAAGTCTGAGTTTATGTTTATTCATCTAGCAGGTAAAGATTCACAATACTATACAAACATCCCACCAACCTACAGGTCCATTTCAGATGATGAGCATAATGTAAATTCCATGTAAAAAGGTACTTCCCTACTCATTCTCATGCTGTGATCTTCACATAATAACATGATACCTTTGAAGCAGTTTCACATGAATTGTGTCACTTAACTATTCTTGTGAATATCTAAGAGTGATGATCATGATGTATAAACACATCTCTTAACCCGCTTGAACTAAAAGTGTTTATGTCCTTTTATTTTTAATTAATAGAGCTTTAACATTTTAGCAGTTTAAACCTTACAGAAAAATTGAGTTATTTATGTCTTTTTTAGAGCCATTTTTCTTCTAACTCTATGATGTATTTTGCTAAGATGAAAGTAACTTGTTTTCCAGAGTGGGAGGCAATGTTGGAAAGAGTAAGCCTGAACAGGAACCAGATCCTAACTCTTCCCTTGTCAACTCTATGATCCTGAGTATGGGAATTCCTTATCCCCTTTCTTTGTCAGTTTTCTCATCTTTAGAAGGGGAATAACAACAATAATAAACAATTCAATACAAAATGGTATAAGAATTAAATGAAATGACAAAGGTAAGAGTGTAACACTGCAGAGTGTAAGGTAGAAGCTTAAGAGCTATTTGTTATATCTCAATTCAAGTCGTACCTTGAAGGTTAAAAACACTGTATCCAAGTTATCAACCTGATCTGGGATTGTGATCTTTTGCACGAGTTTAATCTGCCTGAGGCTTTTTGCATTAGACTAAAGAGAAATAAAGGGTTCTTGCAACCTGCACAGAAGCAGGGAATTGGAGACATCTGGTTTTCCACCCAACCTTGTTAACTGAGCTTTTGATCTGTTCTGAAGAGATGGGATTAGAGGGAAAAGCCAAAAGAAAATTGAAAGGCAGCCTCTGAGCCAGGACAGAGCTATTCCTGGCAGGGAGGAATGGTAAAGGAAACAGCAGAGCACCGGAGTTGAGTAAAGCAAGTGCCCAGGTAGACCACCACAGAGCCCAGAGGGGTGCTTCACAGCTGGCACTGAGGCAGTCCGATAAAATGCAAGACAGCCTAGGAATTGCCAGGAATGTATAGGGGAACTCTGCAATAGAGGGGCTTCTATGGTCCAGCATGACAATTACAGGAAGGAGAACCCAGGTTCATGTACCCAAGGGCTTATGGAACCTGAAGATACTAAAGTTGTGCCTGCACCCTGCATCCATGTGCAATGGATATAGCTGCAAATTTGTCAGCCCATTCTGAGAGTCTTTTCCCAACACTAATGGAAGAAAACGAACAAGAGCTCTGGAGTGTGCACATGTGTGTTGAAGGGGAAAGAGTGGATAGCAGGCTAAGAACACAGAGGGAAAAAAAAACAACAGAGAGAACAAAAAGCAAAGATTTATTTGCTAACTAAGAGGACATTTGAAATATTTCCCCCAGATCCCATCCAGAAAGATTTCAAGGCCAGGAAAATAAAAGCACCTGTCAGATGCCAACTGATTAAAGCTCCAGGGAAGACTAGCAAATGTCTTAATTCTCTTATTCAAGGACTCTTTTTATAATCAAACACAAGAAGAGAAAGCTTTAAGTAGGTGCCTGAATCATAAGATATACGGAATGTTTGACATGTTGCAAAATTCTACAAAGAGAAAATTCCAAATAATTTATAATGAAACTTTTTCACATTTCCAGTTTGGAAGAGACTTGAAATCTCATAAACAGAAATATAAGGACTACAACTTTTAAAAAAAATGTTAAGGAGTAAAGGCTTCCCCAGACACTAATTAATACAATTATGTATCTATGACTTCAGACTTTAAAAGGCAATGATTTAACTTGAAGGGTCAGCTATTTGGGTATTTGGGGATCCTTCAGTCTCTTTCCCTGTGAGTAACACTTTGTTGAAGCGAACACAACTCTGAGAGTGAGGGAGATTTCCACCACCCTGCAAGCAATCAGCAGTTTTAACTTCCTTCTACTTCTTTCTCTCAGAAAGCAGGTACTGACATGTGCTTTAAAGATGGTACATACTTTAGAATTCCTTGCAAATTGTCACATTCATTAGATGAAAGAATTTTGCATGTATGATTTCTCACAAAGAAATCAAAGGAAAGCTAAAGGTTAGTTCACAAACTTCTGTAAGAGAAAGATCTGATAGTCTCTGACCATCTTCCATGTTTCCTTCTCATATCAAGCCTTAAAGCCAAACAACAGTAAAAATTTTTCAATCTTGAAGTGATATAAATCAATAGTTTGTACCAAGTGAGAAAAACAGAAATAACAAACATGTCTTCAAGGCACGAAGGGGAGAGAAGCCATACTTTTAAATATGATTTTCATCTTTACCCTTCCCGCCATGTTCAAGGCCTTCTCTTACTTGACTCAAGGCTAGAAATGTTTTGGCAAGATGAGTTCATCAGTGCGAATAGTTCCCTTGAACTCTTACTGTGGTTTTGTTAAAATTAAGCTTTAAGTTAAATCTTTAAAAGTTGTTATGTAACATGTGGTTTGTATCATGATTTTATTTATTTGTTTGTTATTTTCCCATGTAGTGGCAAAGTATGGCATGACTATAAATTCATTAAGAGAAAAACACAGATGAAGTAATTAAAAAGAATTGGTAACACTGAATTAACTGGAGGCAGTTTTACATTTAAGTTTAGATTTCTTCTTCTAACTATTGAAGTAGGTCGTCTGAAGCAACAAAAAAAATTAAAAAGAATATATTGGACTTTGCTAAGTCATATTCATTTTCTAAGTGGGTTAAAAAGAGAATTGGGAAAATTTCATTTGATTGAATAATAGAGCTAACAAATTAGTCATAATTATCAAAAGTTAATGTAAAAGTTCTGCAAAATGTTTAATGAATACTTTAGTTCTTTAAAGCTTACAAAATGAATCTTTGAAAGAACATTTACAAAATATATGTTCAGCTGAAATAACTGTACAAATGATGGGATGGAAATGATTTTTCATTTCATGATATTAGGCCTGGTACTGTCAGATGGTCACTGATATTCTGCAAGCAAGAAGAAGGCACACTTATAAGTCCATCCCCTTGGGCTCCTGAAACTTTTGAGCAACTGGTATCTATCTGTATCAGGTTGTACTCAGTAGCCTCAATGGTCTCCATCCACTCCCCATGCTGGTCCCCCCTGTACCATATATCATTAGGTTTATGAGTAAAACACCACCAAAGTCGCCCATTCTTGCCAACTAGCAGCCACTCTTCCAATCCTGTGCTGATCTCTCAGGTGTCAGTCTTTCCATCTAAGCTTAATCCCTCCACTCTGCCTAGATAGCATTCTCTCTGACCAATCTTCTAGGAATCTCACTTCATCTTTTACTCCCTGTTTTAGTCATCTTTTGTGATGTTGTGACCAAAAGACCTGATAAGAACAACTTAAAAGAGAAAAAGTTTATTTGGGCTCACGGTTTCAGAGGTTTAGTCCTGGGTCAGCTGATTCCATAACTCTAGGCTAAGGTGAGGCAGAACATCATGGCAGAAGAATGTGGCAGAGGAAAGCAGCTCAGGACATGGCAACCAGGAAGCCCAGAGAGAGAGAGAGTTCTGCTCACCAAGGACAAAATTTAAATCCCTAAGGCACACCACTAGTGGCCTACTTCCTCCAGCCACATCCTACCTGCCTAGAGTTTCTACCCATATCAGTAGATTAATCCACTGATTTGGTTACACCTCTCATAATCTAATCATTTCACTTCTGAAAATTCTTGAATTGTCTCACACACGAGCTTTTGGGAGACACCTCCTATCTAAACCATAACACTCTCTTTCCCTGGAAGTTTAACTTCTTCAGGAATACCTTCTTTTTATTAATATGTGATTCATATTTAAGTCTTTTCTACCTTACCAACCCCTTCCTTCAGCTGTTACCCTATCTTTTGCTCCTGTTTACAGCCACACTTGGAAGGGTTTGTCTGTGCTTATCAACTTTTTTATCTTTCTTTTCTATTATTACCATCACCAATCCATTCAATTGTCTATTGCCAAGGTCACCAATGTTCCTCATGCCATTTAATTTGATGAACTCTTTCCTATCCTTGTGTGACTTTTTGGCATGTTTTGGTCACTCTTTACCCCCATCCTTCTCAGGGCTCTTCCCCGAGTCTTCTGACATCCCTGTCTCCTGGGTTCCTTCCTACCTTTCATCATCCCCATCACACTGTCTCAGAATCACTGTATCTTGCATTCTATATACTCTTATGGGTGGTCTCATTGTCCCCCTGGCTTGATGTATATTACTTATCACTGAACTGCTGATGACCCACAAATGTATGTCTCTGCATACCTCCTTCTGAGTTCCAGATCCATATATTCAGTTATCTTTGAATAAACCATCTGGATGTCTTTTGGGTCTCAACATCAGCATGCCCAAAGTTGAACTTGGTCAGAGAGGTATTTTTAAAGGCACATTTTAAAAATGAACTTGGTCATAGTGATATTTGAAATTGTATGCTTCTGCACAGAACTCTTCAATGCCCATTCAATCTAAGGCATTATAATTCCTAAGAGGTTTTACACAATCTGCCTACACTCTTTACTCTGATTTGGATCTGGAATGTCTTCCAAAAAGCTCATGTGTTGAAAGCATGGTCTCCAGTGCAGCAATGTTCAGAGGTAGGATTTCAAGGCAAAGATTGGATCATGAGGACTCTGACCTCATCAGTGGATTAATCCATTGATAAACAAGAGGACTATGACCTAATGAGTGGATTAATCCATTGATAAACTAATACCTAACTAGCTGAATGGACTACTGGAAGGTGGGACCTAGTTGGAAGAAGTAGGTCAGTGGAGGCATGCCCTGGAAAAGTTCATCTTTTCTCTGTTCATCTGTTCATGTGTGGGCACATGCACTCTCACTCTTGTTTTCTCTCTCTCTCTCTCTCTCTCTCTCTCTCTCTCTCTCTCTTTCCCTTTCTCTCTCTCTCCTAGCTGCCATGAACTGAACAGCTTTCCTCTGCCATACCCTTTTATCATGGTGTCTCTGTAATGTAGTCAGTTAAGTGTGGACTTAGACCTCTAAACCCATGAGTCAAAACAAAGCTTGCCTCCTCTAAGTTGTTCTTGTAAGTCTTTTGGTTACAGCAAAGCAAAGGTGACTGGCACACCCTTCACCTCCCTGACCTAGTCTCCTGCTACTCTCCTCCTGGCATACACCACTCTACCCATGCTGGCCAGACACGCTCCCAGTGCAAGGGACTCTGCATTTTCACTTCCCTTGTATGTTTTTCCTCCAGATATAAACACTTTCTCTCTCACATCCCTGAAGACAAGTAAAATATCACCTTTTGGTAAGGCTTTCCCTCACAACCCTATATAAAATTGCAACCTACCCCCCAAACTAGGAATCCTTACCATCTTTTGCTGATTTCTTTGTCTTTCTAGCACTTTTGATATTAAACATACTATATACTTTATTTATTGTCCACTTCCATCCATAGAACTGTAGGCTACATCATAGCAGGAATCTGGGTTCCTTTGTTCACTGTTACATTCCTAATGCTCAGAATAGGTCCTGGTATATAGGTTGTAATCAATAAATAATTGTGGGATAAAAAAATGAATAAATGCCCCCAAACCAGCTATTCATAATTTCAGTAAATAACACCCCCATCTACCCAGCTCACAATACCAAAACCCAAGGCTAGGTTTGACTCAGCTTACCTGCATTCACCCCATGTTAAACCATCCTTCAGCCCTCCTGCCAGATCCTTGAAATCATCTTCCTCTCCTAACCTCCCAACACATGGTTATTTCCTATTTATCTCTCAGATTCCAGTTAAGCATCATTTTTAGAGACCATGTCTATATTTTTTCCTTTTAAATACTCAATTGAACATGCTACATTCCTGGCTCATACTGAGTTCATTGAACATTTTTTGAATAAATAAATGGCATTTCTCAGAAACACCACATTAGGTTCTCCTGGTCTCTCTTGTTATAGCACCCCACAGATTTTCATATAACACTCCCCTCACTTTACAATAATTATTTAATGTCTTTTTTTCTCCACTACACTGTAAGTTCCCTGGGGCAGGGCGGGAAAAGAGCTGTGCATGAAGGTGGGCATAAGCAAGAAAATGTCAGAAAATACAGAGGACTGGCTTACCTGACTATGGAAGGTTTATGTTATTGACACTGGGAAGTCATCTAGTAGGTTGGGAACAGGGGTGTGATTACAGAGGGAATGACCCAGAGAGAATAACTTAATGCTGTTTTTTGATAACAAAAGGAAAGATGGAATATAATAAGATGGACAGTTTTGGTTTTATACTTCTACATAAATCATTTCAGCAGTGGTTAATATTTAATTTGGCTTGATCATTAATCACTGAAATTTAGCCAACACACTATTACTCATTTTCTAAGTTACCAATTTCAAAGGTTTCTCATTTTAAGCTTGTATATTCTCTTAGATACCAGGCTACAATCTAATGTCTCTAATAATACATTTGATTAATTTACACAGTTTACTTGCTAATTTAAAAGAATACATAGTTTATATATTTACACACCCATAAGTGTTTGGACATATACACACAAACATCTATTTTATAGATAAGGAAACCAATGCAGCAAAATTTTTTATTTACTTCAAGATTATATAATTCACAAGTGGTACAGCCAAAATTTGAACCCAGGTCCATATGACTTGAAAATTCATGCTCCTTTACTAGTCCATAATGTGTCCATAATATGATATAAATCCAAACTAGAAAAATGTGTAAAGAATTATGATAGACTGAACATAATTTAAGATTATTTAGCCCAATAGAAAGTCTTATAATATTTCAAATATATATTTTGTATGAAGTGGCTCACAGTTATGAGCATGATAGAAGTATCTCCCATGTAAGTCTGTCAAATATTCTTTGACCTTTTGGTAGATACAAATGGTAAAAGCATTATCTTTAGCTTAAATTTATATCCTAGTTCCTCCAACAATAACCCACACCCGAGTCCAGCCAGTTTATTTTACTCTGACCTCTACAACTTAAAGATAAAAACAAGAGTAATGGTATGCCTTTTGTTCTTTTGTTGTGCCCCTACACAGAATCCTTTCATTCTTGGTGAATGAGTGGATAATTTGAGATGAAGAGAAAACAGAATCAAGCTCTACTACTCACTTCCATTTCCAGCACAAATAGAAGTGGACAGAAAGTGGCTAATAGCAAAAAGAGAGAGCATCACATACACGAATTTTCAGAACACACTATGATAGAAAAAAATAGGAACATGGATAAATTGTGAGAGGTATAATCATACTAGAGAATATTTCTAAGGGTAGGAGTGTTTTTATTTATGAAGCCTTTTAAAATAACATGGGAAAATTGTATTACATTAAATAATAATAAAATGAATATTGCTCAGTGTTATGAACAAGCCATTTTTCTAAAAGCTTTATATAAATTTAAATATTAAATCATTTAATACTCACAAAAAATTTGCAGGGCAAACACTATTACTACCTCTATTTTTATAGACGAGATAAGTTGAGCACAGAGAGCTAGGAACTTTCCCAAGATTCCCAAACTTGCTAAGTGGTAGTCAGGATAGAAATCCAGATACAGCATTTTAGAGCCCACACTTAAAAACTATAAGTGATAAGACTATATAGACAATTATTATAACTATATAAATATATTTTTGCTTAGAAAGAAAATATTGGATGGAAATGTGACTAAGTTATATGACATATTTAATTTCTTTATTGATTTATATTGATCTTTCTTTTCCATAGTTTTTATAATGATCATGCTTATGTTTATAACCAGGTCAGAATGAGAAAAAGTATTAGAAAAGTAAATAGGGGGGAAAAAGAGTTCAGGTAGTGGATACCTGCCTATTTCAACTCCAGGAAAGAATTTTCAAAATTTATACACTACCATCACAAATGATGCATACTATTTGATAAAGTGCTATAGGGAAAGAAGAGCATCCTGATGGTATGAACTATGTTTAGAACTGAAGGAGACCTCAGAGATCATCTAGTCCAGTGATTTTCAAAGTTTGGTACCCAGACCAGCAGTATCAACATCACTTGGTAAATGCAAGTGAATTAAAATTTCTGGGGTTGAGGGCCCAGGAACCTGTGTGTTAACAAGTCCTTCCAATGGTTCTGATGCACACTTAAGAACTGCTGTTCTAAGATTACAGTTCTCAGCCTATCAGAATCACCTGGGCATTTTTAGACAACTTTGATTATACCCCCAGAGGTCCTGAGTAAATTGATCTAACTCAGTATCCTTAATTTCTTCTTATGTGATTTAACCAGAACTACTGATTCAGTCCTCTACTACTTGAAGTGTGGTCCTTGGGCCCATAGAATTAGCATCACTTGGGAGCTTTTTAGAAATGTAAAATCTAGGGCCCCACTCCAGGCCAGTTGAATTAGAATCTCCATGTTTACAAGATTCCCAAGTGATTCATATTACATTGAAGTTTGAGAAGCATTAGCCATTTCCCTCATTTTACAGAAGAGAAAAAACATACCCCAAAGAGTTAACAAACTCAAAGATCTCACAGCTGAGGGAGGGTGAGGGTGGTTAGAAGAGTTACATTGAAACCCACGATGCTCAAAACGAACTCAGACTGTGTTCTTTCTATTATACTATGTTACAAAGCTTTGATTTTGAAAGCTTTTCCAGCTCTTTCCTCCATCTCCAAATGGTAGTGTCCCCAGAGTACCTAAAGCTTGGTAATGCACAAATGCCATATCATTCCCTAAAAAAATTTAGAGTTGGCAGAGGGAGGCTTAGAAAATAAGTACCTGAAAGCCAGTAACTGGCCCCAGAGATCTCCAAGGACTGCTGTCCTGTCCAAGATTCCATGACATCTGCACCACAGCCATGTATGGAAACCAGAATGCCTGCATCCAATGCAGTGAGAATTTATTTCATAGTTATCAAAGCAAACCAAAGGTTATCAGCAGGTTGGACATTTAAAGATTAAGTACAGCTGATCGCACTCAACTCTTATGCAGGTAGCTTAACTTCAGTGGTTCTGGTCTCTCTCTGAAGGGAAAATGGAGGTGTTTATGATTCTGTATCATAATGGGTTCCAGGTGACCCAGGCTAGGCGGCTGAGTCAGGCCCTCTCTTCTTTGATTTACATGGCAGGATCCAGGCCATCCCTAAATTGAAAAGATATAGTAATGAGCAAATGCAGAAAGAGAATAGAGGAAAAAAAGAACTGCGGGAAAACCTGGAGTGCTTTTCCAAGTCCAAAGTGAGCTATGGCTGCCCTCTCTGCCTCAGAAGGTATGATCATAAATTACCAGCTAATGTTTAGCACTGGGGCTCTGGCCCCATGATATATTACAGAGGACAAGATGCCTCCAACCAGAAAACACTGTAATTGGGGAGCAATAACATCTGTGTCAGTCACGGGACTGCAGTTAAAGCCAACTGAGAAGTTACAGGCTGTGCTACAGATGCATAGTAATAACATGCACTCTTTTTTTTTTGCGCTAAAATGATATGTCATCAAGATATGGGCCTCTTTAAATTCTTTGGTGTCATGATAGCCTGAAGAGTATCAGTAGGAGCCCCAGATTTCTGTTTTAACATTAGCACTATGTTAGCCAACACCTCAAGAGAATTAGTTTATAAAGCAAAAAAGTCTGAAGAACTCAAAATATGGGCTGAGCTTTCTGAGGCACAGATGCTAAGTTGTTGCAATGCTCTGCTATCATGAGCAGGCTGCCTCGTCTCTCTGAGCCTCCTCAAGGTCAAAGCATTCAAACGTGACAGAGCTGGACTCAAACCCAGGTCCTCTGGCTATAAATCCGTCATCTTTCCAAGTGCAATTCTGTTTGTCACGACACTGATGGTTAATTATAATCTGAGTAGACAGTCATTCAGAGACTGAAATGTGTGCAAGCTTCTTTTGTTCTTAGATTAAGATAAAAGAGAACCGCTTCCTTTTAACTTTCCATTTTAAACATTCTCCAGTACCATGAAAATAGCTAAAAAAAAAAAAAAAAAAAAAACCATCTAGAAGTGTTCAGGTAGTGCCAGTTGAGGGTAATCTAAAAAGACCTAAGTCAAATTAAAAATTCTGCCTAGATGGCCACTGTCTGAGGTCCTGCTCACCTCTGATAGTAGTGAGTCCTCACTCCTAAGTCTAGTGGGCCAGATACCTGCATTCTTCATAGGATGATGAGGATTTCCCAGTTTTGTAGAGAAAGTCCCATATTCCAAGATGAGTCCCAGGCAAACAGGGCTCACCCTATTTCTTACCACCATACTGTTTCCACTTGGCCCATGACCAAACTAGCACAGTCCTCATTTCCACTCACAGGACAGCATTAATGAATAATATTTAAAAGTCTTCATTACTGTACTCTAGATCTTGAGCAAGCCCGCAGGATGTTCCACATTCTACTTTCATCCCAACCTGCATGCACAGGTGCCTGGGCAAGTACCTGGGTTTTTTTCTCTGGTTAGCCCTTTTGGTGTAATGGTTTAGGTGAGCTGTCTGCTGGGCGTCAGGGCAGACACTATTTTTCAGGCCTCCAAGCTACATACTTTTCCTCCTACAAGGCCCAATTTATATGGTTTGTTTGCTGGGCCACCAGTCATCATGGAGAGGTGCTATGGGGTTACCCTTATGCCATTGGGGCTGCCTAGTCCTGTTGCTAATATATGATAAAATCCAAGATCTTTACCCCATGGGATTCTCACTGCCATACTACTCTGTACCTATTGCCATAATTCTTTTAAAAACTGATAATTTATAGATAAAAGATTTCTAAAAACTCAAATACCATTTTTATAAGCTTTTTTTTTCTTGTTTGATGACTAGGGTTGCCTTTGACCACATTAAATATCCTTTTCTTGTGGTACATCAAAATGCTTTACTAAATTGGGTACTATGGCACATACCTGTAATTCCAGCAGCTCAGGAGGCTGAGGCAGGAGGATCTCAGAGTTCAAAGCCAACCTCTACAACTTAGCAAGTCCCGAAGCAACTCAGTGAGACCCTGTCTCAAAATAAAATAGATAAAAGAGGCTTGGGATGGGGCTTAGTGGTTGAGTACCCCTGGGTGCAATCCTCAGTACCAAAAAAACCTTTACTTATCACTTGTGAATACAAATTACTTATTAACAAACCCATTCTTATTATAAGAAAATATTTTAGCATAAATTGGTTTATCCCAAGAGCCAAGAAAATACAAAATATAGATGAGAAAGCTCAACCTTTTTTCCTATTGAAGTTTGTTGGTTTATTTTAAACTATTCTAAGATTATTATTTGTGTTTTATTCTTATATCTCAGAAGATGATCATGAAACTACACAGAAGACCAGAGGGTGGTCCCTCCCAGTTGAGGAAGGCCCTTCCAACGTATATTAGTTACCTCTACCTGCAAAGGAGAATAAATGCCTAGAAGACTGACATTCTGTTAAGAAGGAAGGAGAGAATAGATTTAGAGTTTCTGCCAAGAATGGAAATTTGTTCCAGTGCTTTTGTCAGATGGATGATCGTAGGATGAGAATCTCATATCACTTTTAACATGTTCTCAACTAGAGACATCTAGGAATCATCCCTTCAACCACTCTACCAGATAGCAGTGCTACAAACTTAAGAGCCTGGGGACATCGTCCATTTTTCTAGAAAACTCTTCATATCCTTTCTGTATAGGATAAAATATAAATTAATTTAAAAGTAAAGCATATTAAGGATTGTTTTTGGAATGTCCCTGACCTAGGGGATTGTTGAAGAGGTTTTTTGGACACATGTTTTCCTCCTCCTTTCTGCCTAGACTTTGTCAGTTTGCTAGATTTAGCAAGTAAAAAATGCAGGGTGCCTTGCTAAATTTGTATGTCAGATGAACAAAAATTCTTTTTAGTATAAATATATCCTATGTAGTTTGGGACACACTAATAGTAAAACATCAGATGTTGTTCATCCAAAATTCAAATTCAACTGGGAATTCTACATTTTATCTATTTCATTATGTCCCTAAGAAAGTGGATACAAAGACTAAAACTCCAGCAGCCACCCTAAAGAGAACTTATTGTCAAAACTTTCACATCAAGAACAGAAAGTATGGTGGAATCTAGTCACAGAAGACCAAAGAGTTCTATACTAACTGCAGCCCACCTCCTTCAGAAACTTCCCCCCATGAAATAAATAAGAATTTATCTTATTTATTGAGCTACTTACTGTTATATAGAATTCATTGCCTGTGGCTGAATTTACTCCTAACTTGTAAACTACCATTTTCATATTCCTTTCCCCCTCCACCCTCTTTCCTGCTTCTTTTTCGGTCCCCAGTACCCATCATGTGCATTTTAGATGGAGTTAATTCATTTACAAGGATAAAGAGGGGAGAATAAATCCCATACAATAATTTCCCCCCTTCTTGCATCCTCAGAAATAGCTTGAGCTAGGAGAGAAATAAAGAAATAGGACCTAAGATTCTCTAAGAAAAGAGTTCCTGGGGGTCTCCCAAGAGACCATGAAGCAATGACCACTGTGAGCATATTGTATTTGAAGAGGTTTGTTTTGGGGAAGGTGTGAAATGAGATATAGGGAGCACTAATCACATTCTAAAAAGAAGCAGATATATTAGAAAACACCAATTCTGTTTTATCTATGATTCTATGGCATTGTGTATTACATTAATAATTACAATCACAGCTAATATTTAGTGAACATTTACCATCTATCAGAACCATACTACGCATTTTACACATTTTTATATACATGTGCATTTTATAATCCTCATGCTTACTCCATGAAGTTGATATTACTAGTAAGTTTATTTTGCATATAAGGAAATCAAGGACGAGAAAGGAAAAGAAACTTCTAAATCAGAAAGCATGCAAGATGTACACCTTGAGTTTTAATCCAGGTCTCTGGCTCCAAAGCATATATTCTATGCTCTTAACATTTAAATTTAAGACACAATAGTATAAAATGCTGTAAATTTAAGTATAATACTTACAGATTAAAATACTTACTTGGATAACTGTTTATTTTTTTTAATAGCCAGGGGAAAGGATTTTGAATATTTCCACCATAACAAAATGATAATTGTTGGAGGAAATAATTATGCTTACCCTGATTTGGATGATATACAATGTATCAAAACATTACATGGTAGCACAAAAATATGTAAAATTTTGTGTATGAGTTAAAATTTAACAAGATAAGACAATCTGTAAATTTAAGATAAAATATTGCATTGTTTCCTTTTGATCTATTATTACAACATTTCAAAAGACATTTCAGGACTCAGTTCATTCACACATACAGGGTGTACACACACACAGAGATGCTTCTCAATTTGTGATGGGGTTGTGTCCCAATAAATTGATTGTAAATTGAAATTATCACGAGTTGAAAATCCATTTCTACTGAATGCATACTGCTTTTGCAGTGTCGTAGAGTTAAAAAACTATAAGCCAAACCACTATAAGTTGGCAATTGTCTGAACTTGGGGAAAAAGTACATAACTTCACAAGCCAAAGAATCAAGCACATTGTAAATGGGGTCCTGCTTCCCAACATCCTGCACTTAAGCTCTGCAGATGAAAGGGTGCCTTGCTTAGATTCAGCTCCTTTCTAAAAATAGCTAAAAGCACAATACAAAACACCAGATTTTATCAGGGTGGTTGCTACCCTTAACTCCTCTTATGGGTTGGGGAAACTGATGTCCATTAAAAAAAAAAAAAGCAGGTAACTTAGTGGGGCAAAGAGGAGGAACACCTGGAGAAAAATTAAAGTTTAACTTAAAGTGACCTGAATACTATGTGTTGAACCTTTTCTACCAACTTGTTTTTACTATGAGAACATTTCTATTTTTAGAACTCTTAAAACCATAGATTGATCAGCACAACATAGAGTAACTTGGCTGCAATAGACTTTTGCTCTAACTTAGCATTAGTATTCCCTAGGAACATCCACAATATTTAGAGTGGACTTAGCCTCCTTGAACCCACAGATACAGGCCAGGATGGTTAACATGATGAAGAGCTCCCTCTGAAGATTGCTGAATCACAGGAAACGTACAAACCAAGCAGGAAAAATGTGCCTCCAACTTTTCCACGTAGTTCACCTACTGCAACTGGGGGTGGCTAGGTTTTTATGAATAGGGCACCCAAGGAGAATAGCTAATAACAAACCAATCCAGAGTTAAGAAAGAATAGCATGGCATCTTGCCCCAGTCATGAATAGATGACATAACAAAGAAAGAGGAAAAAGAAACAAGGAACCCAGGAGTAATGGGGAGACCAGGGCTTACCAGCCAGGCGTCTGGTAAGCACGGAGTGTGGGAACTTTTCCTTGCCTCTGAGACACATATTGTTGTCCAACAATGGCACAGCAGCTGACGTTGCGAAGTCTCCATTTCAAAGGAGAAACCAGCAGAGGTGTTCTGCTCCTCCTCTCCCCTTTGGGAAATCCTGGAAAGTGCCAGCCAGCTTGAATTATTGTGAAAGATGAGAAATGAAAACATACAACAAGCTCTGCATTTATAATGGGTAAGGAAGGGATTACTAGAATTTTTTTAGGGCCTTGTGACAGTGTCTTGTAGACAAATTTGATCTAGAATGGGATGCCAAAAGATAGATAGTAGCAGAGTCCTAGGTCCATCACCAAATTAACAAGCAACCTCATCTCTCTGATTCTCAACATCCTCATCTATAAGACAAGAAGGCTATAATTGCTGGATCAATGCACCTTTTCATTCAGCAATATTATTCAGCTCAAGTTGCATAAAGGGATGCCTCAAAAATCTAATGAATATACTAGAAAATAAAGATATGAATTAATAATAAATGTCCTGCAGTGATAAGATTATAAAGAAAAAAATCATAGTAAAAAGAAAGAGCAATGAGTGAATTTGACACTAAAGTTCTCAGGGAAGGCTAGGCTTAGGGGAAGGCATTTGAGTAGAAACTAAAAGGAGAGAAGGAGTCAACCAGGTGAAGTCTGGGGAAAAAATGTTCCAGTTAAAGGAATAATCATGTGTAGCCATGAAATAGGAGTATGCTTGGCATATGTTGGGTACATGAAGGGAACATATGTGTCTGGAATAGAATGGTCAAGAAAAAAGTTGATTGGAGATGAGGAGGTAAGCAGGAGAGAGATCGTTTAAGGTTCAAATCAGATTTTAAGCTTGATGTGAGACACAAGACCACTGGAGGGAATTTATTGAGCATAATTGCCTTGAGCCTTACCCAAAGATCATTCTAGCTCATGAAGGTAGAGGGATCTTTCATTTATTCACTAATAATTCACTTAGCATTGATATCAACCAGGATTTGTTGCAAGCACAGGGTTTACATCAGTAAATAAAACAGGTCCCTGTTCTCATGGAGACAACTTGGAAAACTACTGCAGGGGTCCCACAGGCAAATGATGGTAATTTGGAAAAAGGTAGTAGTGATGGAAGTAATGAAGATTGACAGATTATGGATTTGTTTTATAGGATTTGTTAATACATTAGATGCGGGGATAAGAAAAGAAAGATCAACTCCTAGATCTCTCTCTCTTCTCTCTCTCTCTTTTTTTCTCTCTTCTCCACCCCTTCCCTCCTCCACTCCTTCCTTCTTTCAGTTTTTAACCCTAGTTGGGTCCTGAATGGATCCTTCTTATCATTCTAATTTTTGCTCAATATCACCTCTTTAGAGACAACCCTAGTGTACCCTACCAACTTAATGTATTGCTCTCTTTCCTTTCACTGTCTGCGCCCTCTACTGATATGAGGAAGACTTGGGGAGGAGCACTGATTTAAAGTCAAGACTGGAGTTGTTAAGATTAAAATGCCCATTCGACATCCGAAAGAAGACAATGAATATGCTAATTTGACACATAGTTTGAAGGTCAGGGGAAACATTGGGATAAATGTAAAAAATTTGGATATCATTTCAGAAAGACATGCATGTACTAAGTACTTAGAGTATTTAAAAAAACTGGCGATCAAGAAGGTAAGGAGCACAAATAAAATAGGAAAAGAAGGTGAGCATGACATTCCAGAAACCAAGTGAGGAAAAATATTCCAGAAGGAAGAAAATATCAGTTTTTTCAACTGAGGAAATATTAAAAGAACGATTGAATTTGAAGGCCATTGGTGATGTTGAGTGATTTCAGTGAATTTAGGAGGACAAAATTCCAATCAAAGTAAAGAGCAAATGAGAAGTGAAAAATTAGACAAGAAGCCTGGACATCTTCTTTACAGAATTTGATCATAAAAAATTATCAAGAGGGGAATGTTCATTAAGCTGTTTGTTTGCTTTTAAAACCAGAGCTACAATTTAAAAAATGAACTATAAAATAGACTTTTTTGACAATCCTGAACATTTGAATGAAGATTATATCAAATATTAAGGAAAGTTTATTGTTAAGAATGATAATGTAATTGAGATTATGAAAAATGTGAATTCCATATATAGTGCATATTACTAAATATTTTTTGAGATTTGCTATAAAATAGATGAACAAGAAAAAGAAAGTTTGGGGGAGACAGATGAAAGTACATTGGCAGAACACAAGGAGTTCATTATACTCTTTTATGTATGTGTAAAACAATTTTTAAAGGAAAAACAAAGGGATGAGAACTAGACATATTATGATAGTATATTTTTCCTGTAATGGTTCAAACACCTCACTTATCCCCACTATAGCAGAATCAGAGGGGACTGAGTGGAAAGCCAGGAGTTTTATCATCTCCCAAGGACAGTGAGTTCCCTGTCCTCCTCAGTGTCAATCACAAGAAGCCTCTTCCCTTGCTAGTCTGTGTGATGTCAGCAGAGGCCTAATTGAGAGCCTGCTCCTCACCCACCTCCAGCAGGAAAAAATCCTGCCTCTAAGTGTTAAAGGAGGCTAAAAGGGGAATTGGACTTCCAGCCCCACTTGGCAGTAACAGGCAGAGCCCCCTTGTGTGGAATCAGAGGCCTGCTCAAAAAGAAGATTTAAATAAGATCCAGAATCTTATAACATAATGCCCAAAATGTCTAGGAGACAAACAAAAATCACTCATCATACCAAGAACAAGGAAAATCTCAATTTGAATGAGAAAAGACAGTCTATACAGGCCCACACTGAGATGTCACAGATGTTGGAATTAGCTGATAAGAATCTTAAAGCATAATAATAAAAATGTTTCAAAGAGCAATTATGAACATACTTGAAACAAATGAAAAAAATAAGTCTCAAACAGTATGTACAAACACAGCTGGTTTGGGAAATGAGCTTGCAGAAAATCACTGTCTTCCACATCGTTCATATTGAGAAACCGAGTGTCCCAAAGTCAAGAGACTTGAATAAGTCTTGGTCCACAGCTGGCCCTGTGCATCACCATCCCTAGGGTCCCAGCTCTTTTAACACTTCATTTATTTCCCAAAACTAAGGCAACTCCATAGCCTATTGCATCATCGAATGTTTTCCCAGCCTGGGAAGAAGGATCAGGATTTCGGTATGTCACTTAGGTAAGAATGTTGAATCTAAAGTAATGCTAGCTCTCAAAGAGTAAGAGTTCACAGATTTCAATATTTCTTCTGAAGTTTCATCATGCTTCTCCCTTCTCAGGGGTTGTAAACTTAAAAACATTTATTAATATATTAAAAAAAAAGGTCAGCTGGAACACATTCTAAAGAACTAATCAGAAATGAATTGTTATGCTAAAAGTCCAATCATCTAGAAAAAGTGTGCATGCTTTCTTCTAACCAGTGCAGCATCCTTCAAATTAAAGTGGGTAAATGGGTATTCCACAGTCCTTCAAGGCAACTCCATGCAGGGAACTTGACCTTGGGGCAATGGGGCCAACACAGTCAAGGCTAGTCCTAGTGCCATAGAAAAGGCTGCTGCCCAATAAAGAGACCTTCCATCTGGTGCCTCAGTCACACTAGAACTGAGTCAAGCTGGTCTGGTAAGCCACATCTACACTACCAAATGCACTGAGGAGACTATCTTCCTAGTCCCTATCCAGTATTGTTTCTCCACATCCTCTATAGCTATCACATACATATTCCATTTTTGTGGATATGCCCCAATTTACAGGTCAATATTCTATAAATGAACACTTGAGTTGTTTCCAGGCTTTGGATATTAGAAGAAAAAGAATGCTTCAATGAATGCATTTCATTTCCTCCATTTACAGGAGTAACTGTCAGATTCTCAGAAGAGAATTCCTAGATGAAAGAGGAACTGGATTTGTAAATATGAAAGGTATTGGCAGTTGCCTTCATAGAGTGATCCATTCTAGATTCTCATAAGCAGAGTATAAGGGATATTGCTTTTTTTTTTTTGAGAAATTGGCAAGTAGGAAGAACAAAAATATAATTGGGGAGATGCTTTTTGGTGGTAAGAAAATTTATAAGTAAAATCCTGAATAGTTTGGGAATATGAGTTATAATGATAAAGGATGCATCCAAAAGAAATTGCTGTATGATAGTAAGACTTGTTACAACAAGCAGTGTTAAATTGGAATTAGTTTTCTTTTTTTAACTGAACTCTCCCTTTAGTATACTTCTCAATAAATTCAAAGATATTTAAAAAAATCAAAACAATCTTTTGTGATCAAAACCTATGCTGCCTTGTTCCATGACAGAAGTAATTTAAAAACAGGACAATCATGATAAATGGTTACTCCAAGTCTGTTTTCCTCAACAACTTCTTTTACTGAATGGATGAAGAGGTATTAAAGGACAAAGATTTTAGTTTGATAATTATTAATATTGTACAGGGTCTTAGGGTAATGCTCAACGTGAAGAATTGTATCGTTGTTTGTAAGGGTCTGTTTTATATTTCTGGTGGTCAGTTTTTCAAAAGGCATTTTTTCATTATCTTAAGTTATGATGGTCTATAAATATGAACCAGCAGTAGAGTGAGAAATAGAATTTAGAGCAATTTATTACTTCCTTTAACCAAATAGAAGGAAGATGAAGAAAATGACATCTTGAGTTTTTAAAATTATTTTCTCCTTGAAGATATTCTGAAATTCTTTGTCAATTTTTGTTAGTATTCATAGTAGGTGTGCCTATTATTTTAAAATTTGCTGGACTGAAAGCCTTAAGAAAGGTAACAGATGTTGGCAAGGATACAGAAAAAAGGGAATCCTTGCACACTTTGGGTGGCAATGTAAATTAGTACAGCTACATGGAAAAGAGGATGGAGGTTCCTCAAAAAATTAAACATAAAACTACTATAGGATTCAGCAGTCCCACCACTAGGCCTCTGTCCAAAAGACAAGAAATCAGCATGTAGAAGAGATACCTGCACTCCCCTGCTTACTGCAACATCATAACCATACACAAGTTACAGAATCAACCTCAAAACCTGAATGGATAAGGAATATATAGTATATATTTACACAATAGAATGCTGTTCAGCCTTTTAAAAAAGAAAATCATGTCATTTGCTACAACATGGAGGAACCTGGAGGCCATGCTGAATAAAATAAGCCAGACACAGAAAGACTAATACTACATGATTTTGTTTAAATGTGCTGTATAAAAAAGTCCAACTCATAGAAACAGAGTAAAATGGCAGTTAACAAAGGTGGAAGAATTGGGTAAATGTTGGTCCAAGGATGTGAAATTTTAATTTTAGAAGAAGAATCAGGTCAAGAGATTGATTGTGCATCAGGGTGCCTGTACAGTTAGGAACAATGTACTGTGTATATGATAATTGGTAAGAGATTAAATCTAATCTCTTACTACAAAAAATGATGAATTTGTTAGCTCCTACAGTGTTAAATAGTTTGAATTGGCCATTTCACAATGTATACATATATCAAAAATTAGATTGCATACCATAAAGATAATGATTTGACTTTGCAGTTGAATAAGAATTTAAAATAAAAAAGTTTTAAGAGCTCATCTAAATCAGGGAAAAACAGGAAGGGGTTTAAATAAATACATATATGTCATACTAAAGTGACTTTACAAATATTATCTTCTGTTAGAGAAAAAATATAGTTATGGTTTAAAATTGATTTTTTAGAGCATACTAGCTTTGATTTTTTAAAAACTGGTTCTGGTAAGAACCAATTTCAGGTGACTATATGTAACGAGTACTCTACTTAGAAAGAAGCAAACCAATTTTCATTGTCCAAGAATTATTGCATTCTTGTTATTTGGTAAATATTATTTCAGATAAGGATTATTCTGAGATAATATAAAATGTATAGTTAGTACACCTGAATATAAACTTAGCATATAGTTTCTTTGCATTAATTGCAGCCTCCTTGTAAGTTATTATTAAAGGCTTGAATTCTAAAAAAAAACACACAAAAGAGGTGACTAGAGGAACAAAGAACAGAAAGAACATAGCGTGTGTATCCTCAAAACCTCCTGCTTTGATGCAAGCTACTTCATCCACTTTTCAGACCTTGGCTCACAGTTCACAGAAATGGTGGATATTTCTTCTTCCCTTTCTTCTCCCTCTTTTCAGAGACACAGATTTATTTAGGAAAATAGATACACTTGAGGGAGAATATGGGCCATCTCCAAAGGGAGAGACAGCCTGCATATATCTTCTTGCACTTAAGGTGCAAATAAGTTTATTTCTAAAAGGAAAGGAAAAGGAATTAACATTTATTGAATATATAAAATACTTATTATATGCCAGGTTCCACACTAGATACCTTATTTGTTATCTCTTTTATTCCTCAAAAATCACTCCCTGGTGTAATCATACATGTACATAGGGTAATGATGCAGTCTGTAAAAATAAAAATTAAAAAAAATAAATAAATACTAGAAACCAAACTAAATAAATAAATAATATGATAGTGCACACTAGGTATTTAAAATGCTGTATGTACACACAATTATATTGGTTTTCAAGTTAAAAAAATCACTTCATGGCTTAATGTTATTATCACCAGGTGATAATAATGAGGAAACTGAATTGTAAATAATTAAGTAACTTACCTAATGCTTCGTGTTGGAAAGTTATGGAACTACCAATGCGGGTCTGACTGATCACTGGGTCATTACACTTCTACTATACTATGAAGTTGACCAATAGGGATCAGGTTCTTAAAAGGAAGTTCCAGCTGAGGGCAACTCCAGTCCTCTTTTCCCCTTTTCCACTTAGTGAAGTTTTGAGGTGTTATTTATTTTTTATAAGTGTACATTCGAATCTTAATTTTAATGATGCTACATGTAGAAAAAACAGGATTGACAGCATTTTCAGTAGGCAGACTGGCAGAATAGTCTGAGTACCAGATCCTCTTTTTCAGAAATAGCCTAATTTCAGAAAACATATTTTGGGAAAATGGGGCCTAAGCACTGTGTAAAAACTCAATACAAGGTGCAGTCTTGCCCCTCCAGAAGGTTTGGGAGGAAGAATCACTTAGAACAGTGCTGACCTCCACATGATCCAGGAAGACCCTAACATAAAGACTCCAGCATGCAAACAAATGAGCATCCAAGCAGGCCCTGCCACCACAGCTTTCAACTCCTCTCCCTAAGATTTGGCAGGAAGTCCCACTGCTGAGTCTTCATCATATCCAAGGATGGCCTATTCTCATGGGCAGGCACCATAAAAGGACAGGATTCTGTGTCAAACTTTTTCCAAAAAAAAGATATTTTTGTTAGATTCCAGTCCTGAAAATTCATAATTCAGTTCCATTGTGAGTTAAATGGACTCATGAAGCAGTCTAAAATCTATGTACCATTTACTGTCTTAGCCACCATGTATAAAGTTATTTCTATAGAAAAATGCACCTGAAGTTCTAAACCACTGACTTACAAGCAAACCAATAGAACACAGCACATGTGTAAGTTAATAAGGGGGATGGACGCTATTTGTATGGGACTGTCAAATGAGTTATCCATGCCAGGGACACATCACCATGGACTGGAAAGGTAAGAGATCACTTCAGAAAAGCCCAGGGGTGGATTTCTACTGGGTGTTTGAAGACAAGATTCATATTGGCAGAAGTTGAATAGCTTTCTCAAGTTGTGGAAGATAGAGGCAAGCTTTCAAAGTTGAGAAAGGGAAATACTTACTTAGGGATCCATGAAAAGAATAGAATTTTCTCACTGAAACAGAAGGTCTAGTTTGGGAAACAGAATTTAACCTGTTGTGGCTATGACTTCGTGCCTGCATCATATCACTGAGGGCCCAATGAAGAGGCAGAAACCAACCACACCAATTATTTCAACAAAGAAAATTCAATATAATGAATTGTTAACTAAGTATGAAATTGTTAACTAAGTACCTGAAAAAGTAAGAAGAGAATTCTAAGATATCGTGGAGGTAGCACCTGTAGGAAACAGCTATCATCCCTATGGCTGGGGGACAAAGAGAAGAAAGACTGTTAAAATTTAATAGCTTAAGGGAAGGGATTCATGTGTCTAGAACCCAAATCTCCAATGGAACCAAACTGTAAATTTTCTAGACTGGCATCTACCAAAAATATGTATCATTTTTTGGGAAAAGTTTGACACAAAATCCTGTCCTTTTATGGTGCCTGCCCATGAGTCTCTGAGGGGATTCAATGAGACTAGTTGGGCAAGTGCAGAGACAATGGCAAACTGGAAGGAACTGTGGCTACCAATGCGAAAAAATGAGGCTGGAGCTACACTCCCAGGAAAATAAACACACACGAAACAGGATCAGCAGCAAGTCCTTTCTACCCGTCCAGACCTCCAGTCCCCTTCTACCATCCCCAATAGGAGACTCAACAGGGATCCAGGTGGCAGAGCAGAAGTAAAGACTATAGAGTGTCAGTCCAGCCTCTATAGACTATAGAGTGGGGGTTGAACTGAGAGAGAACAGCTTAATCAATGCCATGGGTCTGAACCTACATGACCTTGAATGCTGCTGGGCTTAGAAATTTTGACTGTCTTCTATAATTAAAAAAGGAAACAAAGTTTTTGTAGGAAATATATGATAAAAGTAGAGTTTTAAGGAGTTTAATCTGGTTTTAATACGTCGGGAATGAGGAAACTAAAAGCAAGAAGACCTATTAGGATACTGTCGTACTTGGGACTAGGGTCAGAATAAAGCAGGCAATGTGGATATGAAAAGGAAAGTGTCAGTGCAAGAGGTACGACACAGGGAGAACCAACAGCAGGTGTGACCAACCATGTGAGAGGGAAGACGAGTAAAACTCAGAAGGTCACAAACTTTGCATATATTTGTGTGAAATGAATTTGCAAATGATTCCAAAGAGAACCTTTGTAAGGTCATATAAAACTGTTCTAGATCATGATGAAGGTAGCAGTCTACGAATTTTAAAAACCAACTATTAGGGGATTGCCAGTTTGTAATCCAGCATATAAAAATCTGGAAGTCGTCATTGCATCCTAAAAACATCTTTAAAAAAATGAAAAACAAAATCAACCGCTCTCTGTAGACCCATCATAAATGTGGAGTTGCAAGAAAAACCACTGCTCCCAAAACTAGAGATACTCACAGGCAAATGCAGAAAATCATGGCAAGCCAGAGCAGAAATCCACAAGCATAAACTGCAGGAAGCACTGCCAAGGTAGGGAAACCTGAACTGTAACTGATGAATTGCTGGAGGCTTAGTGCAGACAAGTCTAAGAGATTAAAAACTCTAGGGAGACTCAGTCCTCAAAACCTAAACACTTCTGCAAATTTTGCCTCCAGGAGTTCAACCAGATTCTCACAATGAGTATGAGAGAAAAATTCTTTCATGCTTCCCACAGAGGGAGAGGGAAATTGAACATTTTTTAATGTATCAGAGCACTGTTCTTAGCAGAGGATCTGCCCTCAGGAGAAACTATTTAACCAGAACTGAACCTGCTGTGGTTTTAACAGAGCCTAACTTACTAGGGGAAAGGGCATTATTCCACTCTAGCCAGCTTTTGCCTTCCAAGAGGCAGAAAGAGAGTACCAACTCCAGTCCTCTATACTCTATCCCACTGAGGAGGAGGAGAGGTGGACCGAAAAACATGCTTCATAGACCCAAGGTTCGGCTCACTAAAAACCCAAGATCTATGATAGACCTAGGGAACAGTTTCCCCTCCCCACATCTGACCACCACATTACTTAAGACTTATTTACAGACGTTTCTGTTACCTGGTACATCATATACGGCAATTAAGAAAAATTTACAAGACATACTAAAAAAGAAAAACATAGTTGAAGAGACAGGGCAAGCACCAAAATCAGAGTAAGATGGAGCAGAAGGGTTGGATGATCAGACGAGGACTTTAAAACAACTATGATAAGGATGCCAAGTGTGCTAATGGATGAAGTAGACAGCATGCTAGAACAGATGGGCTATGTAAGCAGAAAGATGAAATTCTAAGAAAAAAAAAAACAAGAAGAAGAAATGCTAGGAATTAAAAACATAGTAATGGAAATGAAGAATGCCTTTGATGGTTTTTAGTGGTAAATCGGACACAGTAGAAGGGTTGAATCTCTGAGGTTGGGGATAATGTCAATGGAAACCACCAAAACTGAAAAGCAAAAAAGAAGAAAAGGACTGAATAAAATAAGAGGACATTTAGTTGTGAGACAACTGAAAAACGTATAACATATACATAATGGAAAATCAAGGAAAGAAAAAGAAACAGAAGAAATATCTGAATTAATGATATCTGAAATTTTCTCTAAAGTATTGCCACAAACAAAACTATAGAACCAGAAAGCTCAAAGGAAAAGAACTAGTGGGCTGGGGATATAGCTCAGTTGGTAGAGTGCTTGCCTTGCAAGCATAGGCCCTGGGTTCAATCCCCAGCACTGCCGGAAAAAAAAAAAAAAAAAGGAAAAGAACTACTTGAAAAATAATAAAAATGTTATATAGTCTCACAAACCATGTAAGGAAGTAGAAAGAGAAGTGAAATGTTTAAACTGTTGGGGGGACGGGGAACACACCAACCTAAGTACCTAACAAAATGATCCTTCAACTATACCAAAACTTAACAATCTCTTCCAGAAGATGGCAGCAAAAGGAATATTCTAACTCATTATTTGAGGCCAGCCCTACCCAAATACCAAAATCAGACAAAGATATTACAAAAAAAGAAGTTAAAATCAATATATATAATGAATAGATATAACAATTCTCCACAAAATATTAGCAAATTGAATCCAATAAGGTATGGAAAGAATTGTACAACACAACCAAGTGAGATTTATCTCACATATGTGAAGCTGATCCAACATTTGAAAATCAATTAATGTCATCCATCACATCAAATGAAAGAAAAGTCACATAATCATATGCAACACCCACTTATGACAAAAAACTCTCAGTAACCTAGAAATAGAGAGGAACTTCCTTAATTCAATAAAGAACATCTATAGAAAACATACTACTAACATCATATTTAATGGTAAGAAACTTAAAACTATTATGTATACTTATAATGCACTGTTAAAAAAAAAAGAAACTCAAAGCTTTTCTCTTAAGATCAGGAACAAGCAGGATGTCCCTTCTCACCACCTTCATTTGAACATCATTCTGGAAATCATAGCTAATGCAATAAGATGAGAAGGAAATAAAATGTATATACATTAGAAAAGAGGAAATAACTCTTTATTCATAAATGCCATGATTGCCTATTTAGAAAAACTGAAAGAATTAACAAAAATATTTTTGGAACTAATGGGTGATCACAGCATGGTTGCAGAATATGAGGTTAATACAAAAAAGTCAATCACTTTTCTATATATGAGCAATGGAATTTAAAATTACAAGCACAATACCATTACATTAGCACTCCCAAAATTAAATGCTTAAGTATGAATATAACAAAACATGTACAAGACTTAGAAAAGAAAAGCTATAAAACTTTGTTGAAAGATATCAAAGAATTAAATAATAGAGAGATATTCAATGTTCATGGACTGAAGACTCAATATTGTCATGATGTCAGTTCTTGCCAGCTTGATCTATAAATTCCATTCAATCTCAATCAAAATCATATAAAGTTATTCCATAGATGTCAATAAACTGATTTTAAAGCTTATAAAGAACAGCTAAAGACCCAGACTAGTCGACATAATATTGAAGGAGAAAAAGTTAGAACATGAAAACTAACTGACTTCAAGATATGCTATAAAGATAACGGTAATCAAGTATGTGGTATTGGTGAAAGAATAGAGAAATAGATCAAAGTAATAGAATACAGAGCCCAGAAATAGACCCACATAAAGTTAGTCAACTGATCTTTGACAAAGAAGTGAAAGCAATACAATGATGCAAAGACAGTCTTTCAATAAATGGTTCTGGAACAACTAAAGAGTCCCATGTAAAATTAAATAAATAAAACTGACACCGATCTTAAACCCCTCACAAAAATTAACCTAAAATGGACCACAGACCTAAATGCAAAATTCAAAACTATAAAACTCCTAGAAGATAACATTTAGATGACCTTGGGCTTTGATGATGGCTTTTTAGATGTGACATTAAAGCCATAATCAATGAAAAAAATATTTGATAAGCTGGACTCCATTAAAATGAAAATTTTCTTCTCTCTAAAAGACACAGTCAAGAGAATGAGAAGACAAGGCACAGACTGGGAAGAAATGTTTGCAAAAGATGTATCTGAAAAGAACTGTTACTCAAAATATACAGAGACCTCTTGAAACTCAACAATAAAAACACAAACACCCCAAATAAAAGTGTGCTGAAGATTTGGACAAACATCTCACCAAGCTATAGCTGACAAATATACATGAAAAGAGAGTCCACATTATAAGTCAACAGGGAAATTCAAATAAGGACAACAATGAGAGGCCACCATAAAACTATCAGAAGAGCTAAAATCCAGAACGCTGACATCGCCACATGCTGGTGAGGATGTGGAGCAACAGGAACTCTTGTTCTTTGTTAATAGGAATGAAAACTGGTACAGCCACTTTGAAAGATAGTTTGGCAGTTTGTTACAAAACTAAATATACTTTTATCATATGATCCAGCAAACACTCCTTGTTATTTATCCAATGGAGTTGGAAATATTTTCATACAAAAAACTGCACTGGTAGGGTGTGGTGACACAGGCATATAATCCTAACAACTCTGAAGGCTGAGGCAGGAGGATCAGAAACTTGAGGCCAGCCTAGGCAACTTAGCAAGATCCTGTCTCAAAATAGAAAAAAAAAAAGAATAGAAAGAGCTAGGGATGTCACTCAGTGGTAGAATGCCCCAGGTTCAAGCCCCGGTGCCATAAGCAAACAAACATACAAAACCCCACACTGGTCTCTTTCCCTCCATCTTCATCAGATCAGAGTCCTGCTGGAAGGGTTTTTTGGCTAACAAAAAACTTTATTTAGTATCATTCTGGGGATGTTTATATTCTAATAGGGCAATATTCAAAAGACTGAATGCTGACTTGGTCTTTAGGCACCAAAACGAGCTGTTGGGGGTTACTTGGGAGAGAGGAACCTAGCTAGTGTCTAAATAGCACTGACAATTTTGACAACCTACTTCATATATTCATTAGATCTGCTCTATCAAGACCAATCCCACTATGTGGGAGCTACAATACTATAGTTTTGGTGTCTGGGCTTTGAATCCTCAAAATTTCAATACTGGAAGATAGCATTCCTTGGTGTGCATTCTATTAGCTAGTGTCCCATGGAAAGCATTTTGAGTTGTTTGTTTTGAAACCACATACAAACATTTTTTTATATATATGCTGCATACACACTAAGTTTTCGATTACATATTAATTAATTGATGATATTTCTCACAATCAGATTTTCTCCAACTTAAATCAGAATTTATATATGAGCATGGTGTTCTTTGGCTATAATAGGCTCCATTGTTTTTAATGATCAAATAGATGATTTTGCTGAGGAAGGCTGAGGCAGGAGAATCGTAAGTTTGAAGCCAGCCTTTGCAACCTAGTGAGAACCTGTCTCAAAATTTAAAAATAAATAAATAAGAAGGACTGGGGGTGAAGTTCAGTGGCAAAGCACTCCTGGGCTCAATCCTCCATTTTGGAAAAAAAAATGATGGTATTCCATTCAGGAGATAGCAATAATAAAGCAAGCAGGATTGCCCAGTGAATACCCAACTGGAATTCAGAGCCCTTCCCTCAAAGCATTTGGATTCATACTATTGAGAAAAGGAGCCACAAACCATCCTGGAGAAGTCATAGTAAGAATAACGACAAAAAGAAAAGTTTTGCCTTATATTTCTAAAGAACTGTCTTAGAACCTTATGTGTGTCCCCATGAGCCTCACTTGTATAGGGGCCCTTAACTATTTATTCTGGCCCAGCTGCTGCTGTAAGGACAAACTATATGTGAACTCAGATCAGCTTCATATGGGCACAGTCTGAAAGCTCCTTCTAATACTCCCCTCATCACTGTTGGGAGAGGCAGTCACTGTGGGCCTCAAGTGTCACTAAACATTCTGGCTAAATTTGCCACCTTGCAAGGTTCATCCATTTCTTGAGGCTAAGAAGTTTCTATAGCTACTCATATGCATTTAAGAAGATCAAGGTGATCACAGTCTGATTACCATTCTCAATCCTGGATGGATGAGGACTATTTTGCTTTCTGCTTGCTCTTTTTTTCGTTTTGTTCTTTTTAGATATACCTGACAGTAGAGTGTATTTTGATATACATACATGGAGTGTTACTGATTCTAATTAGGATCCCATTCTTGTGGTTGTACATGAAACCACATAGTGGTGTATTCATATATGAACATAGGAAAGTTATGTCTGATTCATTCCACTGTCTTCCCTATTCCTATTCCCAATCCTTTCCCTTCAGGTCAGATGTTCTCTCTGATATGTGAATGTTAACATACAACAAGCGGGAAGAACAGAAGTTCTCCTTGTGCTTGAAGAGCGGGGTCCTTGGCCCTGACTTTCTTGGCTGTAACACAAACCCACTGTATGCACAGAATCCATCTGGACCCATCACATAACCTCCCCAGGCCCCGAGGGTAAGGGAAATGCTACTTCTCACGTTGCTTGTTGTGCCGTAAGAAACTTTCATTGCTGTCCCCAGAGTCTTATGTCTTCTGCCCGTGTCCATGAAACAATAACAAGTTAAATTATAAGCAGAAGAAGTATATTCCAAGCTTGTAAGAAAGATAAAATCACACCCTAGACCCAACAGTTTTGGGGACAGAAATGGGATGCTGATAGAAACCTAACTCTTCGAACAAGAAGGATAAAGGCCCTGCGGGCCAGATTCAGAGATACAATTCTTCTTAAGAGTCTATAGAAAACACTCTTGCCAAGGCAAGGTTGTAGAGTAAGGGATCCTCCACTGTCCTACCTGACAGTGAGCAGAAGTAAATATTTAAAGGATGACATTATGGAGAACAATATGAGGGATCTTAGGAACACAAAAATAGATCTACCATATGGTCCACTTCTGGGCATATATCTAAAGGAAATGAAACCAGTATACCAAATAAATACCTTCATTCCCATGTTTATTGCAACACTATTAGCAATAGCAAAGATAAGAAAGCATCCTTATCTTATAGGTGCCCATCAACAGATGAATGAATAAAGCAATCTGGTATATAAATAAATAAATAAATAAATACACACAATGGAATATTATTCAGTCATGAAAAATGCCATTTGCAACAAAATGGATGGAAACTGAGGGACATTATGTGAAGTGAAATAAGCCAGGCTCAGAAAGACAAATACTGCATGTTATCTTTCATATGTAGAAGCTAAAAAAATGTCAACCTGAATCTTCAATAGCAATTACTAGAAATTAGGGGGTGCAGACATGAGAGTGGATAAAGGTAAGTTGTAATGTGTACCAAAACAGTTACATAGATGAAATGGAGGAGAGTGTCTGGTGTTCAGTGCACAGAAGAATCACTACAGTTCACAATAAACTATTACATATTTTGTTAAGATCTAGACAAGAAGAGATCAAAAGCTCCAGATACAAAAAATGATGAGAAGAAAACAGTTACCCTGGTTTTATCAGTTCACAGCGTATGCATGTGTTGAACTGCTACAATGAATCCTATCGATGTGTATAATTAATACATGCTAATTAAAAATAAAATGTTTTAAGACTGAAGAGCAAAAGGTAGAATTAAAACAAGTCCTTTACCTTGTTAACTAATAACCTTAGTTATTGCTTATACCCCCGCCCACCCAAGTGGGCAAAGAAAAAGATGTGATCATGCAAATGGGGCAACGAAACCAGGCTCCAGCAAAAAAGATGATGTGTTGGTGACTGATTAACCAAGGAGAACAAGTCCATGGTCACCTGAAAGTAGTCACCCCTCAAAAGGGCTCTGTTTTAGTCAGATTTTTTGTTGCTATGCCAAGAGACCTGACAAGAACAATTAGAGGAGGAAAAGTTCATTTGGGGGCTCACAGTTTCAGAAATCTCAGTTCACAGACAGCTGGCTCCATTCCTGGGGTCTTGAAGTGAGGCAGAACATCATGGCAGAAAAATGTGGCAGAGGAAAGCAGGTCAGGACAAGAAGTGGGGGGGGGGGGCAAGGGTTCCACTCGTCAGGGTCAAAACACATAGCCTAAAGGCATGCCCCCAATGACCTACCTCCTCCAGCCACACTCCACCTGCCATCAGTTATCACTCAGTTAATCCCTATCTGAGGGTTAATGCACTGATTAGGGTAAGCCTTTCAAAAAGCCAAACATTTCACCTCTAATGTTTCTTGCATGGTCTCACACATGAGCTTTTGGGTGACACCTCATATCTAAACCACAACAGGCTCATCTCCTTTCACCTTCTGCCCAGTTAACAGAAACTGGGCAAGAAAAAGAAAGGAATAGATGTACTGTATAGGTTCTTTGTGAAAATTTGGAGCATTCCCCTGACCATTCTGGGGCATGATACTTGTTTCTTTCCTTTAATAGCAACCCTAGGTCAACCTGCTTGCTATACCCTCTTGGTGGTACCCTGGCTAAAAGGGAGCCGAGAGGATTTAAACAATTCCTATTAAGTCACTAGATTTTGTAGCTGAACTAACACAGTTCTTAATAAAAAAGATAAAGATTTGATGTAGGAATGACCTCTTGGTTTAGTATAATATCACCCTATCCCTTTAAGTGACCCACATGGAACAAAGTAGGAGGGAAAAAGGATTTTTGTTTTATAAAAATACCTATCTCTTATATCTGACCACTGCAGGGGAAAGGTATAGTTGGAAGGACATAATTGGAGAAAAGGTGAAGTTAGCACTAGTGGAATGATACACGCAGATTTTTATGATGGTGGAGGGAACACTTCAGACCCCAGTAGTTATAAGGATGAAGCATTGATGATTCCTAGTTTTTTCAGAAATACCCAGGGGGCCTTCCTCACCAGAGATAGCAGGAAGATAACCTCCTATATAGTGGTCTCTTCCCAAGGGTCCAAAATAATTAGTATGGTAAGCTCTATGTGACCTCAATGCGCCAGAAGACAACCACAACTACTACCCAACCTGAGGGGGGAAAAATAAGGAAAATCAGAACATGCACTTGTCTAACTGCTTAGCTCTTTGTGACAAAGTAACCTCTTTGGTTTACATATGGGAAGAAACAAAAAATTATATTCTCTATCAAACAAAGAAGGGAAGAATTGTGGGGAGATGATGGACTCTTCCCCAGAAATTCAGATTTCTTAGCAAAAGTTCCCCTTCTACAGAAACATGAAGAAAGCAGATAGTTTGCATCCCTGTCCCACTTCTTACTAACCCATGTAGCATAGCTTCAGTTAAATACTCAATTTTGCAGGAACTTGGATATGAAATTAAAGGGAGGAGTATGATGTTAAAATACATTCCTTATATTAAATAGCATATAGCATGTCAATGTATAGGAATGTTCAGTGAGAAATTCATGAAAACTGGACTTAGAACCAATGAGCCAATTTCCTTAGGTGACACCATGATAATTTGGTTGGGAGATGATAGATAAGGAGCAGTTCCAAATGACCATGGAAGGCCTTCAGGCATTAAGGATCCAGGTTCTGGTCTAAAGTGAAACTTCTCGGGATCTTAAGGACTCAGGAAAAGCAAATTGTGGGTAAATATAAAGAACAAAGTAATGATCCCCAAGTATTAGAAGGTGGAAGTCTTGGGGGAAAAAACAATATCATATTTCAGTTATGTTTTGGACAGGAAGGCAAACTCTGGTCACATTAAAGCAGGTCACATTAAAACATAATGAGGGGCTGGGATTGTGGCCCAGTGGTAGAGCACTTGCCTCGCACTGGGTTCAATCCTCAGCACCAAATATAAATAAGTGAATAAAACAAAGGTCTATCAACATCTAAAAAAATATTTTTTAAAAAAACAAAGTGAAAAGAAAATAAGTTTCGATAAAGAAAATGCTATCATTTGAGACAACATGGACAAACCTGGAAGACACTATGTTAAGTGAAATAAGCCAGGTAGGGAAAGACAAATACCACATGACCACACTCAGACTTGGAGTCTAAAATGTTCAACTCAGAAGTAGTGAATAGATGTCAACTACCAGGGGCTGTGGGGTAGCGGGGAAATGTTGGTCAAAGGATACAAAATTTCAGTTAAACAGAAAAAATAGATTCATGAGATTAATTGTACAACATGGTGACTATAGTTAATAGTAATGTATTATATTCTTGAAAATTGCTTAAAGAGAAGTTTTTAAGTATTCTCACCCCACATACACTCAAAAGTGAAAAATATGTGAGGTAATATACATGTTGGCATAATTTAGGTATTCTACAATATATGTATATTTCAAAACAACATGTTATATACAGCAAATATATACAATTTTTATTTTGAAATTTTTAAACCAATTTTTAAAAGTCTCAGATCTTCCAGTTACTAACTATATTAATTCAGACAAGATATTTAACCTCTCTGAAGTTCTTTTCCCTCACTTATAAAAGAAGGATGACATCCCCTGCCTCAGAGTCATTTATGAGAAGCAAAGAAGACTTCAAGTGAAAAACACTTAGTACAGAGCTTGACTACATATGGATCTTCAGTAATGGTTGCTGTTAGTAAAGAAAATACAAACAGTAGAACTAAACAAGAAAAAAGAAATGAGCATATTAAACTTAAATGAAAAAATGACTCTGTTGCTTGGGTCCTCACAGAGAAGACACACATAGAGTAAGGACATAGATGGAATAAAATGTGGACTTTTGTAGGTTATCATACTGTCTCTGGAAATTTTTACTCTGTTTTCAGTTTCCCCAGGTAAGAAATCTCTGTGTTGTCAGTCTGCCTCTTATTATGGCTAAGGACAACAGGGCATCTTCTTCAGCAGACAAGAGAGACCCACCAAGTGACAAAGGCTTCCCCAGCATCACTGCCCTAGAGAGTTCTCTGAAGTGAGATAGCAGCGGATCACTAAGAATGTCCAAATGTAAGTGGGGCCAATGTATTCCAATGGTCACTTATACTCTTTCTGTATTAGTTTTACTTCAGTGTATGTTACAAAACAAAAGAAAACTTTTCCAAGTCAATACTACACAGATTATTATGGTTTGGATATGAAGTGTTCCCCAAAACTCCTGTGTTAATGCAGAAATGTTCAGAGGTGAAATTATTAGATTATAAGAGCTGTAACCTGATCATCCATCCTAGTTTGAATGGACTGAGTGATAACTATAGGCAGGTGGAATGTGACTGGAGGAGGTGAGTCACTGGGGATGTGCTCTGGAGGGGTGCATCTTCCCTGGAGACCCTTCCCCAACCCTCCCCAGCTCCAAACCCTGCTTCCAGCCATGTCCTGACCAACTTCCTTCCACCATGCCCTTTCTGTCATAGTGTTCTGCTTTACCTTGGGCCCAGAACAATGTATTCAGCTCACCATGGGCTAAATCTATGAAACCATGAACCAAAATAACCTTTCCTTCCTCTAAGCTGTTCTTGTCAGGTGTTTGGGTTACAACAACACAAAACTGAATAACAGGGAACACAGGAAAATTTTCAAAAAAAGTTTAAAGATGTAGCTCAAAATACTAATGAGCTCCAAGACACTTAGTCACAAGGCCTTAAAGACCTTCAGTGAAAGGAAATTTCAGTGAAGAGTACATTTCAAAGGGAAAGCCGAGATCTGTTTTATTTCTCTTTTTGAAATGATTTTTAAATGAATAAACATATTAATGACAAAAACACATTTATAAAGTAAATTGGTGTCTGAATCTTTCTTGGAAGAGCCTTGGGTTGGAAATTCAAGGTATGTATGCCCTGAGAGCAAAATTTCAATACATTTGTACATGCACTTTTAACTACATTTAGCAGAAAGAAATGACCACAAGAAGGGAGAAGGTCCATATTGCAGGCTTCTTGAAACATCATATCAAACCAGTCCAATGGTGTGCTCTGAATTCTATATAAAGATCCTTGAAGATCACCTCAGAGTCTGAGAAAGGACACCTCTATGTCTGAATCACAGCATGACAGAGATAGAAGGATTTTAGAAATGGTCTTCACTGACAATAAGCCAAATAGATAATTCTCATCTTCAACAACTCTGACAGGTAGCACTCAGCTTTTTTATTACATCCAAGATTTAGGAGTTCATTATCAATTAGGACAGACCATTTTCACATCTGAACAGTTAAGTTTTTCTGGAAGTGCTTTTGGAAATTGGTCAAAAGTGGACAGTAAGCTATTATCCTAGCCTTCTAGGCAGCAAAGGTCTCCATCTTGGAGTGTGGGAAAGCATACTATGAAATTAGGCTGAATAAACTAGAACGGTTTGTCAGGGACTGTCCTGGGCGTAGTACTGAAACTATTGTGTCTCCAAACACCTTATGTGAAATACCATAGGGCTAAAAATCATAGGCTTTCTAGTCACACAGAGCCTGAGTTGGAGCCCCAACTTCACTATTTAACATGTTGCATAGCTTTAGACAAATCTGGTTTTCAATCTAAGCCTCAGTTTCCTTATCTATAAAATGAGGATAATAATACCCACCTTTCAGAGTTGATATAAGGACTAAATGGGTAATACATGAGTTAAACAGAGAGCCTTGAACATAGAATTTATAAACACCTAGTGAGTGCATCCATAATTAATATACTTTAAAATGCATTGACCAAAAATTTACTTCCTCACAATTTTCAATCATAATCTTTCTTTCATCCTCTGAACACTGAAGAGCAAGTCTGATTTCTCAGACATCTAAAGGCAATAGCATGCTCCACATCACCCACTTTCACTCCCAACTTGCACCCTCCAGTCCTCCTCTCCAGACTAAACATTCCTGGTGCCTTTGACCATTGCTCAAATGACTTGCTTTCCAGAACTTCGACCCTCATGTTAACCTTCCTCTAGATCTCTCTCTGTCTTAAAGTTCAGGCCAAGAACTGAACAAAACTCCCTTGATGTTGCCTGACCAGTGTGAGGACACTTGGATGGTTACCTCGTTTCTTCTGGATACTCTATTTCCATCACATGACCTCAGATCACATTAGTTTTTTGGCAGCCTTCACCCTGTTGGCTTATGTTAAGCTAACAACCAACTCTCCTGGGCCTTTCTCTTTCTTTTATAAACCATTAGGCAAGGTCTCCCTTATTCTGATTTTAGCTGCTTTAAACACAAAAGCAAGAGTCTAAATTTATCCCTATTAATTTTAGCAGGCTGATTTCAGCCTCTCCTTCTAGGTTGTTGAGATTTTTATGGCTCCTTAGCCTGTTAGCCAACAGATCATCTATTTTCTTCAATGTAGTGTCACCTTCAAACTTAATAAGAATGACTCAAACTGTTGATTTAAAATATGGAACAATTTAGGGCCAAGAATAGAACCATTCAAAAGTCCCAGAAAGACTAAGTCTGATCAAAATTACTAAGTGCTACCATTTATTCAGTAATTTCTCTGAACTAGATACTGAGTTAGATACATTATGAATATTATCTCATTTAACTTCACACAACTCTTCAAGATGAATATGCTTGTCCTCTTCTTACAAATGAGAAAATTGAGACTCAGGAATGTCCAATGTCTTATTCAAAGTCAGATGGCTAGTAAGTGTGATAGCTGCATTTTGGAACTATGTTTGTTGATATCAAAGTCAAAACTCTTTCTACAGAGCCATTCTGTCTTTGGAAGGAGAGCTACTGAGTCCATGAAAGAATCTTTAAGCCAAAGTCCTATCTGAAATCCCAAGGCAGGTAAATTCCAGTCACACCCATCCTTCCTGCCTGCCACTTTCCTGTGGCCCTCCCATCACAGTGTAGGCAGTAAAATCTTCTCCCATACTGCTCTCCTTTTGCCAAGCCCTGTGCTTTCCTGCATCATCCTCCCCCTTGCTGCCTTCTTCACACTATATCTTTTGTGTTCCAGTTCAGCTTTTAAGAAACGATCCTACATTCCTACTCTTCTTCTATCAAACATCCCCTTTGCAAACCTTTCCATCAAACTAAAACTAAGGGTGTCACTTCCCTCATCAACTTCTCTCAGAGAACTATTCCCAATTTAACAAGTAATTACTTACTATATACCTTACTTACTATAGACTATATAATTACTTACTATATGCCTCTGTGCCAGCAACAGGAATAGAACAATAAAAAAAGACATGGCCCCTGCCCTCACAGAGTTTTTAATCTAGGGAAAGAGCAAATGGAACAATTACAGAAATCAATATATATTGCAAATCTGATAAGTTCTACAAAGAAGAAGTTCAGTGTTCTGTGAGAATATACAATAAAAGCACCTACTATAGTCTAACAGTAAGAAAGGACCCCACTTTAAGAAAATCTTTCTTGCATTTGTTAAGCACCTGTTTTAATCAGCTTCTGCATCACTGTGACCAAAATAACCCAACAAGAACAACTTAGAGAAGGAAAAGTGTGTTTGGGACTCACACTGGTCCACAGACAGCCAACTCTATTGCTCTGGACCCAAAGAGAGGCAGTACATCTTGGGAAAGAACCCGGAAGAGGAAAGCTGTTGAACTCATGGTTGGGTCAGGAAAAAAAGAGAGAGAGAAAAGGGGCCACAGGGCAGATTCACCCTTCCCTGGCATGCCCTCAGTAACTCATCTCCTCCATCCACACCACATCTGCCTACAGTTATCACCCAGTCCATTCAGACTAGGATGGACTGATCAGGTTACACCTCTCACACTCCAATCGTTTCACCTCCAAACATTCCTGCATTAATACAGGAGCTTTTGGGAGACATCTCATATCCAAACCGTAATAACATCTACTGAGTCTCAGAAAATAGTGATACTGATTATAAATAATGTAATATGTAGGCACAGAATTTTAAACAAAAGACCTAAAAGTAGATTAACATTTATAGTATGGTGTGACATCTGGTGTGTAAATTATAAACATGAAGGCATTTGAATAAGAGGAAGAATCAGGGAAAACTTCCTGGAAAGCAGATCAGCATCATTTTGATGTGATTAAGAATTCCTGAGCTGAAGAAGGAGACATTCCAATCAAAGGGAAGAGCATCCGCAAAGCTTTGGAGGAGGAGTGTTTATATCAAAACACTTTTGAATGTCTGCAAGCAGAGAATGTGTACAGGCACAGGGATAATTTTTGACCCTATGTTACACTGACTATGAAGTCTTTAAAGTCAAAATCTTCAAGAATTGATGGTGGTTCACGAAACAATATTCAGCTACAAATGAACTATAATTATAATATTTGTGCTAAACAAAACCTACAAATTCTGTGACTATTTGAGAGAGATGGATGGTATGTGTGAATGTGCATGTATGTACATGTAGCACAGGAGGATCAAAGTTAAAGCAAACTACTCTCCAAAATTATTTTACAAACATCCCATAACAGTTTGATCAGGAATTTGTTTGCAGTCCAGGTCATAACATTATAAAACATAGCCAAAAATGTAACTATGACACTGCATAAACAAAAGAAAAATAAAGTACAATGATCCCATTACTAATCGTGCATACTGGCATGCATCTCATTAATTAGAGTAATCTAAAGAAGGTTTAAGTGTCCAGCTGATAAAGAGTCTTTTGAAAGTTGGAATGTGGCACTGCTATTTGCCTATTCTGGAAATGCTGCCTATGAACAGTCATTCATCAGAGGGGAATTATTACTTCCTTATGAACTTCAGCTTCAGATTTTTTTCCTCTTGAACTTACCTGGAAATCTTTCCCATGGAAGGTCATGCTAGACCCTTTCTCATTGGAAAATTCAACTCATCCTTCAAGTTTATCTTCTGAAACCCACTTCCTTTTATTCAGCTAGAATGTACCAACTGAGAAGGTGTTCCTTTCCATCTCTTGCATACAGTTTTGGTCACTGTTAAAAATTGTGGCAACAGAAAGGGGAAATACTGGAGAATTATATTGGCCAAATTGTATTGTTATATTGTGTGCATGTACAAATATGTAACAATGAATCTTATCATCATATACAACTATAATGCAATAAAAAATACAGATAAAAATTTTTAAAAGAATGTGGCAATGAGGGCTGGGGTGTAGCTCAATGGTAGAACATATACCTAGTGTACTTAAAGCCCTGGGTTCAATCCCAACAATGAAAAAAACAAAAAAGTATAGTAATTAATTTTAAATGGAGGGGGTTGAAGATCTGAATATGGAATTATTTAAACAAAACCACATCTTTAACTACCAACTAAATGAACCAGATAATCTAAAAACTAAACTTTGAAATTTTAACTTTATACTATGGTTTTGGTTTTGGTGTACAAATAAAGGGATGGTTGAAGTTTGGAGAAGTGATCTAACCCTCAAATGAAATCTTGGCTATTTTTATAAAAAATTTGTATAGTAATAGGATTTTCTTACTTTTGATTTAAATACTTCATTTAATTTATTGCTTCTTTTTTAAACCAGGTAACCATAATGTAAAGAACTGAAACTTTATCAAAGTTCTTCCACCACACCAGGTTCACTACATAAGGGCTTGTTCCACTGGTTAGATCTAGAACTCACTGCTAATAAATAGTAAGTTTACTTCATCATTGCACTATAATTTCCATTTTTTTTAATGCTGCATCCTTTTATTGTTTTTTTTTATTTATTTACTTATTGATTCATTGAACACAAATGGAGTACAGCTATTGTTTCACTGGTTGTACACAAAGTAGAGTCACACCATCTGTGCATTCATACATGTACACAGGGCAATGGTATCTGTCACACATTCTGTTATTATTTTTACCCCCCACCCCGCCCCCACCCCTCCCTTCCCTCAATGCTATCTATCCTTCCTCCATTCTTGCCACCCTTCCCCCCCACATTATGCATCATTATAATTTCCATTTTTACTCACCCTCTGCCTTTAGCTCTGCCCTTCTTTCCTTTTTTTTTTAATTTCTTCCTTCCAGCCACACTTGACAGCAGAGTACACTTCAACACAGTCATGCAAACATGGAACACATCCCATTCCCTTTAGGATCCCAGTCTTGTGGCTGCACACAATGTGCAGATTCACTGTGTTGTATTCATATATGTAATATATAACATTCATATATGTATGTTAAGTCAGATCTGTCCCACTGTCCTCCCTATTCCTGTCCCTCTTTCTTCCCTTCATTTCCCTTTGTCTAATCACTGAACTTCTTTTCTCCCTGACCCCGCCCGCAATTGTGTATTAGCACCCACATAGCAGAGAGAATATTCATCCTTTAGTTTTTTGGGATTGGCTTATTTCACTTTAGCTTTGTGTTTCTCACATCAATGAGTAAGACAGAAATAAGGAGAGCATGCTCATATTTGTAGATGATAAAAAAGCCAAGAGTGACAACAAATATTGTCGGCAAAAGAATCAGAATTTAGAAAGTGCCATGACAGTCTGTAACAATGGACTAAATCAAACAAATAAAATTTAGAATAAGTACAAGATTCCATACCTAGTTTTAAAAATCAACTGTGTAAGTTGGTGACAATAAGTAAAAGACTTAGGAATTTTAATTCATAAACTCAATATATATCAATAATGTGACATAATTCTAAAAGAAATAAAATTGCACTTAATGGTGCATTACTAAACATGTAATATTGGAAATGATGAGGTGGATAACTCAGTACTGAATTAAGCTCTGGGTAATTAATTGTAGTATGTTTGGGAAACGTTAATGAAAGAACCCGAAACCAAATTCCAAGAGAACTTATATCAGGGACTAGATTATTTAACCTAAAGATAAGACCTGGGTAACAAACAGTTGATGTCTTCAAATGGTCAAAAAGAATTCAACTTACCGTAATGGACACACAGGGCAGAACTAGAATTCATGAGGGAGTTTCAGGGAGGCAGATTTCAGCTCAACAAGAAAGAATTTTTTTGTCACCACCAAACAAATAGTAAGCCAAACATGGAATGGGCTACCTCACAGTTCCCTGCCCCTCACTGGTGGTATTGAAGACCAGGCTGAACAACCCTTGCCAGGGGAAAATCAAGCAAGCATTGCAGGGTTGATTCAAGCATTGTGCAGATTACTAGAACACACAGTCTACGATCCGGGCTTTTTGGACAAACTCAGCTATCACCAAGGGGCCTCTATCAAGACAGCTCATCCAGGCCCCCACAAAGCACAAGATCTCTTACAGCTGTCAAGAATTATAGCTCCAAATGTGGTAAAGCTGACAGGATACTAATATTTTAGTTGTTCTACATGGGAGCTTAGCCAAAAGGTCAAGAAGCAATATATTTTAGCAGTGTGCAGTGGCCTGAGAGAGAGAAGGACCATTATTTTATTAAGAGACCCTTCTTCCAACTGTGTGAGATCATCTTTGTGTTTCCAAGAACATTGCCCAGACCCTGTGGGGACTGCAGGGTGAAGTCATGCCATACTCGGGCCTTTCAGAAAAATGATGTGCTGAGAACAAACTCAACTGGAGATCCCCATAGAGAAAGCTGTGGGCCTTTTAGTCAGAACAAAAAATGCAAAGACCTATAAAGGCAGAAGTTTCAGAGATTAAACTGAATTGGGAATTTATTTACCTAAAAAGTGTTCTAATCATATATCTTTAATGCTCTCCATCCTAATGCATTCAGTACAAAAAATAAACTTGCCATGATGCCAGGTTTTACATCATATCCTCTAATACAGGGTAGAATGGGGAGAACACTGTAAAACCTAGACCCCCCACTTCCTCAAATTTTGTTTGAGGGTATTTTTCTAATTCTGTAAAAATTCTTTCTTTCTTTCCCTCTCTGAGAACTTATTACCATTTCATTGCTGTCCCTGATTTGTGACACCATGACTGCTCTCAAAACTGTAGAACTAATGGCCAGAAGCATATCTCCACAAACCACAAGGAAACAACTAGAAGAAAAGGAAAAAGAAAGGTCCTCTGTATTTTAAAAACCCATGGTCTCTACTACCTGACAGGTGGGGGTATGAATTTCTTTAGTTCAAGTAACTAAGAACCTTTCTTATAGTCAGCTGTGCCCCAAAATGATAGGAGCTGCCTTGGAGAGCTCAGTACCAGTTAGTCTGTCCACTGCTAAGTGAAGGTGGCTGAAGTCAAAAGCCTAGTGTGCACCTTGGCCCCTAATTCCCTGGAGGCATACTAAGAAGCCACTATACCATCCCAGCCAAATGTCTTTGCTAAAGTGTCATCATCCTTGCTTTTTTCAATACTAATGACATCAAATATACAAAGTTGGTATAGTTTCTTCAAAAAGCCAACTTCAGAAGAGGAAAAACTGGCAGACGTTCAAAATAAGATATAAAAGAGACCTAATAACCAAACACAATGTATGAAACTGTGTGGTCCTCATTTCAAAGAAGTAGAAGACATACTGGTGCAAAATTGAGGAAATTTCAGAGTGGATTAGATATTAGGTGATATTTGAAAACTGTTAACTTCCTGAAGTATGATAGTAGAATTAGAATTATGTATGGAAAAATACTTTCAAGTAATACATACATGATGAAGTATTTATATCCTATATGTATTATATACAGGTATGTATATGAAGCATTCATATAAATATGTGTCTACATATGTGAAGTGAAGCATCCTGATGTTCAATCAACATGTATGTATCCATGCATGTGTGTGTATGTGTGTGTGTACAACACATATTCAACATGTTAATAATTGTGAATATTCAGACATTCATTATAATATTCTTCCAATATATTTTAAATATATTTTTGTATATTTAAAAATTGCATAAAATATGGCTGAACTGTCCCTATTTGCTGATGACATGAGTTTCTGGGTAGAAAATCTCAAGGCATTCACACACACAAAAAAACCTCCAGAAACTATAAGTTCATCCAGGTAGAATGTTACCAAAGCAAACATGATCAACTGAACTACTTTACACAAGAATGGATGTATGGAAACTACAATTAAAACAGTACCACATAAACATGCTCAAAGAAAAGGAAATACTTAGTATAAGTGTAACAAATCTGTGCAGGATACATATACTTTAATTATAAAATATAATGAAAGAAATCAAAGAAGACCAAGCTTATTAGAGACTTAACTTTGTTTATAGATTAGAACCTAATAAAGATGTCAATTTTCCCAAAGTTAATGTATAAGATCTACATAATTTCTATCAAAACCAGTAGGTTCTTTTTTTTTTTTTTACCAAACATATACAACTTCATTCTAAAATTTACAAGAAAAGGCAAAGTACCTAGACTAGCCAAAACAATTTTGAAAAAGAATAAAAAACTAAAAATTAGTCTTTCTAATGTTAAGGTTTACTATACTACTGTATAAGCTACAGTAATCAAGACAGTGTGATATTGCAGAAAGATAAATACATGTATCAGTGAGACAGAAGAGAGAGCTCAGAAACCTACTCACACAAATATGCTCAGCTAGTTTTTGAGGTACAAATGTCATTCAAGGAAGAAAGGCTAGACATTTCAACAAATAGAGCTGGAGCAATTGAATACTAGGGTTGTGGACCTAACCTCACAACTCATATTAAAATCAATTCAAAACTGATCATAGATTTCCATATCTGTCCTTGTTCATTCAATTCTCAATGAAGTCTACGTTAGGAAATGTTTCTGCCGTAGATTCCTTCCTCCTATGACCTGTGGAAGCTTGGCCCCTCTACGTCTGCTGACGAGCCCCCTTAGTGAGAGTTGGAGATGTAGCACTACAGTCGTCAGATCTCAATGGGTTAAGGAGATGGAAATCGGGAATCAGTTTGACTCAGATCTCTTCATTTACCTTACACAATATTCTTCCAATAAATTTTTAAGTTTTTCAAATTAGGTTGATGTAATATGCAACCAAAGTCCCTTCTAGTACAGAGAGCTTAAAAACCTTATCCAAGGGCAGAGTTAGCAGAAGTGACCCAGCCTAGCCTCTCTCCTTCCAGAGCCAGTGATTTCCTTTCCCATCACACTGTCGAGGAGAAAGAGACTTTAAGGCAAGGAGTGACCACATTACCAAATTTATGAAATTCATCAATTATCTTCTCGGCCTCCTTGTGAATCCAGTTCTAAGCATAACGCTGATAGCAAACTGATAGATTTGGCACTCCTGGTGGGCATCCCCTGTGCCATTCTAGAGATGTGGGGCAGGATTGGGAAGGGTCCTCAGGACCTGCCTGCCCCCTTACTCCAGACTGTCACATGGGGCTATTCTCACAAGATTGTCATGATGCTGGGAACAGTGCCAAAAAGACATCTGTTGAAACCATCAGTGCTCTAAAAGTTACTAGGCACATATTTTCAAATTAATATGTAATCACTTCTATGTGACTGTTTTCACCTACAACACAAAGTATGGGGGGAACTGATAAGGGTAGAAAAGAAAGTTTTCCAGACAATTAACCAATTTGGTCAATTAATTTAATATTATTGCTTTGAAATAAAAGTTACTACATAAAAATCAATCTGTTGCTACGGTATCTGGAGAGCGTCTGCTCTTCCCTCTGCACACAATCTTGACTTAGGGCTCCCACACTAATTAGGGGTTAGGAGCTTGGAGGGTAATCCATACTGTCTAAGTTTGAATCTCAGTAACTGTGTAGTTGCTTCTCTGAGCCTCTGTTTCCTTATTTATAAAATAAAAATAATATCTTCACAAAATTGTTATGCAGATTAAATTAATAATTATAAAGCCTTAGAAGAGTTCCTGCCACACAGTTAATACTATAGAAATTTAGTCGCTACACATTATATCCAAATGAGTCTTTTCTTTTTATGTCTCCTTATCTCTTTATAGTCTCCTCATCCCTACTTGCAAGTTTAACTTGGAAAAGATGAAGCTTTTCTTCACTATATCGAGACAAAATGTAACTGTCAGATCCCTCTTTGGGTAAAGGGCGCATAAATGCATTAAACCGTGCACTACTTTCTGAAATGTTGATCTGGCTATTGTCAACTATATTTAGAAATAGCACAGAAATAAACAGTACTGGGATTTGAACCCTATATACCTGCCAAGAAGCCCCTCAGAACTGAGCCCATCAGAACTGCAAAACCCATACCAGAGTTGTAGCCCCAGTGGCTAAGAAATTTTCCTCTGACTCTCTCCAGAGGATACCAGTTATTTCTCCCACTGACTAAAGTCCAAAAGAATAGCCTTTTGTAACTGGCTCCAGGATTTTTACATCTGAAGATAAAATTTTTAACCCTATGTCTAAAAAAAGTATAATTTTTTCATTGTACAATATTTAAATTAAGCCAATAATAATGGATAATTATTCATGAAGGACAATAATGGCAACCCTAATTTGCAGTTTATTTCTTATCAAGATATTTCTTGAATATTATCTCATTTTTGTTATTTACAAAACCTAGTAGAATAAGTATTTTCCTTATTTGATATACAAGAAGTTGAAACCCAAAAGATCCAACCTTTCTCCAGGTTATTTAGTAATAAGTGAAGCTGCCTTTCAATGCCAGTTATCTGCCTTCAAAGAGTGAGTCTTATCTACCACAAGTTAGTGCTAAGCACTGATGACGAAAGCAAAAAAGTATAAGAAACTCATAGTCTAATTGGGAAACAAAATAAAAAGATAAATAATAATACAAGAAAATAATGCAGAGTTTTACAGTTTGATTTTATAAACGTATGCCTACGTGGCAATGTCTTGTTGGATTTTCTATATAACCACCACCAGTGAAGCAAGGCATGGTTTGCACCGTCTCTTTGGATTCTTTCCTACAACCCCAGCCCACTTCTTCATACTTACATGAAAACCTTAGAAATCTGCTGCTCTGACATATCACAGGGAGTTGGAATATGGCTCTGTACACATATCAAGATTCTATTAGGCATGCACATAGCTTTCTCTAGTATTGCTCATTCATTCATCAGTTCATTCCACCTAATAGAAAATGCAATGTTTAATTCACTCAGTTGTGAATCAGGGCTCCTGCACCCAATGGAGTTTACGGATTACAATCTAGTGAAAAGACAAATAATTGTGTAAAAAGCATTTACATTTCATGATAAGTACTGTAAAGGAAATCAGTAGCACCCTTTGACAGAGAATAACAATGGGGAATCATAATTTAGAAAGCATTTTTTCCCTCTGACTTTCACATGATCAGTTTCTGCCTATCTTACAGATGATAACTTAAATGTTGTCCTCCTAAAAAATGCATATCTAAATTAGGATCCCCATTTTTCCCTCTCCAACAAAGCATTCCACTTATTCCTAATGATCAGAAAAAAAGAGTCAGCAAGAGTTATAGAGGTTAAAAGCTTGTTACGTTGGAAGAACAGAAAGTAGGCCCTGTGACTGAAGCCTGGGGCATCTATGATACAAGATGAGGTTGGAAAGCTCAGCAGAGGCCAAACCATCTTGAAAGTTCTGTGGGCCATGGCTGGGAGTTTGGATTCTACATTACAATAAAAAAGACTAATAGAAAGTCAATGAAGAGTTGTCAGGTAAATGAAATGATTTAATTTACATTTTTAAATTATTCTGGGTTCTATATGGAAAATGTCTTCTACAATCATAAATCACTGACAAACAATATCTCCTTCTTTTCTTACGTCAACAAACCTTAAAATCTAAAGAAAACAGATGATGTTCTAAACAAAATATAAATTTCCCAAATTGACTAAATCAGTCCCACATCTATAGAATTTGGAAAAGATATATACTAAAGCTCCACCATTAAAAATGGCACTGGATGCAGGAGGTTTATTCATGAATTACCTCTAAATTTTAAGAACAGAAGGTTTCCAATCCACCTTACAGTTCTAGCATAATCCTAATGCCAAAACCTGTTAAAGATATCCCATTGAAGAAAGTGAGAAAACCTAAGAGGAATAAAAATTAACATCTGGAGCCAGATATTAACAAATCAAATCTAGCAATGTGTTCAACTCAGTCTATGACTGAGTAAAGTTCATTCCAGAGAAACATGATTTCTCAACTCTAAGAACTCTATTAGTGTAATTTATTACATTTTTAAAACATAAAGGAAAAATATATGACTACATTAAATAAGTGCTAAAATATTTGAGATATTGGAACAGATAATCCCAACACTTGTTCATGTGTGATTTTTAGGATGTGATATTTTGTCTCCCCATACATATTGCAAGCCTCTCTCAAGTCATATAGCCTCTCTCTGCAACCTATATCCATCCTCTACACCCTCACTCTGCCCTAGATCCCAGGAATTTCTATGTAGTATATGGACCATCCATGTATTTAGAAGCAATTTAAGCATGCATTGCAGGAGACTTAGCCTAAGGAAATCTTTCATTCGAAAAATTCCTGTGACCAAATAAGTGTGGGAAAATTGTATATTGTGTTTTTGTCTTAGAGATGTGCAATGAAGTTTGATTAATTTAGAGAAGTCTTTCAGAGTTTCCCATGTTAATTGAACACAGAACACTGTTGTTCTCATAATGCCTATTAATACCCCATGAATACACTTTGATAAACACTGGTTTAGATCATGTCACCACAATGTCAGTCTCAGGATCAGTAGCATTTGTTGTTCAGGGCATTGTGTGAGGTACTGCTGGAGATATTGAATTGTATGATACAATCTGTTCCCACAGATCATTATAATAAAGTTGAGTCAGAACATATAAATAAAGAGATAAATAATAATTTGAGGCCTCATGGCATAACACCAAATTAGTTGTCCAGACAAAGTCCAGCAAGGGTACAAAGGAGGCAAGATCACTGTAAGCTACATGTTTAGGGAAAGTTTCTAGGAGAATAGAGACATTAATCCTTGGGAGAAAACACACATGAACACACACACACACACACACACACACACAGAGGCAAAAATGTGGGTGGTATATTTGGGAGAAATAGGGGAATGGTTTGGAGTTGTTAAATGGGAAGGGTCAGTGTGTGAAGTGCCATGCTTTAATTTCTAGAATTCAGGATCTGGGCCTTCATTATACAAGTTATAAAGAGCTAATGGAGGACTCTCAGCAAGAAGGGAGCCTCTTGGAAGTAAGTTTATTTATAGAAAGTTGTGCTGCCCTCAGAAATTAGCACAAAAGTTTTCCACAAAAGGCTTTTGAAGTTTGACCTCTATCTTACTTGTAGGCTCCCCCAAAATACAATGCCTGCAGCAAAGTTGTATATGCACTTTATTTGGGGAATGTGATTCCCAAGAGACCAGACGGGAGGTTAGGAAGAGTACAACAGAAAGAATTACAACCCAATTAAGCTCCTTGCCACAATGGGCAACTGAGGTTTGACTGCCCTCAGGTCCTCTAAGAGAACCTTGAAGAACGCATCTCAGAATTGTACATCTAAGAGATGTACAAAAGAAAGACCTCTAATCCACCAATTCCTACACTCCACTAAAAAGGGTTGCGCTCCTCTGTAGATTTGAATATGCTCCAGAATGCCCCAGCGCATCCCGTGGCAAAAGCAGAAGCTCTGGGACTGAAAGTGAGAAGCAATGTTATCAAGTTACACCTGCGAGTAGCTGGTAGCCCCAACAATGACTGGAGTAAAAAGGTGGGTCTTACAAGAAGATCCTTCTGTGAAGGATCTGACAGATCCTTCACAGTTCTGTCTTATCTGACAGAACCTCCAAGAGGAGGTAGTTCAACCCAACACATTTAAAGGACCCTACCTGGTTCCTTTTCCATGGGTCCTCTGCACACAGGATTCTGCTTACGTCACCTCCAGGCACCTCATTGCATGTTCTTTTTCTTTCTTCCATTTCTCCCTATGGTTCCAAAACAAATAAAAACAAAACCAAAAATAGTCAAATCATAAAGAATATTTTTTAAATTTATTGATACAAAGCAAAACTTTCTTCAGATTCGTTTGATAAGGTCATTGATGGCAAAATGACAACTAGAAGAAGTTCCCAGACAAGATGTATATGTTCCATAGGTAAAAATTAACTGCCATAAGGAAGTTTTCAATCCCCAGCACCACCAAGAGAAAAAAAAAGTTTGCAGTCGATGTTTATGCTTCTTGGAAAGCTATGTGTCTCCAATTAGAACAAAGGAAAACTCTAAGGTCAATGCCCTGTCCATCCCTCTACTTACTAGCTCTGCTTTGGCAGAAGTGATACTTGAAAACATGGTTCTTCAGAACTTCCACACAGCAACAGTATTCCTCATCCAGTCATTCAACAAATTTGTTGAGTAACTACTAGAATCTAGGTACTGTTCTAAGCTATGGGTATAAAGCTTTGAACAAAACAGACCAAGTCCCCGTCCTCAGGAAACTTACATTCTAGTGATAGAAAAAAAATATACAAATAAATATGTAATATGTTAAATAATGATAGATGCTATGGGGAAAAAAGGAAAACAGTGTAAGGGACTGTCAGATGAGAGGTGGAAGGACAGGCATTACTATTTTACACATCAAATGTGGTATGTGAACAAAGGCATGAAAGAAGCCAGGGCCGTACTGATGTATGGGGGAGAAACAATCCCGAGAGGGGCGAGAACAAGTGCCAGAACCCAGGAAGTTACGCTTGGTTTATCCAGAGAAGGGCAAGGAAGCCAGGCAGCTGGAGCAGAGAGTGGAAGAGGGGAAGCAAAAGGCGTGGAGGTCAGAGAGGCAGTGGGATCACACAGGGCTTGGAGAGTGTTGGAGGACTTTGACTTTGATTCTTATTGCAATCAGAAGCCATGGAAAAATTCTCAGCAGAAGAGTCACATGATCAACCCTACATTTCTTAAAGGTCATTCTGAGAGCTGAGGATACTTAGTGGCACTGGGGTTGAAGTAAGGAAGCCACTTAGGAAGCTAGGCCAGATGAGGAACCACTCTGAGAAATGGAAAGATTCTAATTATATTATGACACAGAGCTGACAAGACTAGCTGATGGACTGGATGTGCAATAGAAGAGAAAGTGAGATATCAAAGATGACTCCAAGTTTTTTGACCTGAACAACTAAAAGAATGGTGTTTGCATTTGACAAGACAAGGAGAATTATAGATTTGAAGTTGGAAAAAGTAAAAGTTCAGTTTTATTAAACAGTCAAATGGTGGGGTCAATGAGGCAGCTAGGTGCAAACAGTCCTCTCTTTACAGAATTCCAATTAAATTAATTCAGTTTAATTATATGTCTTTCATCAATAGGTTCCAATTCCAGTTGTTGCAGCATACTAACTGTGAGAAGCTGCGTAAAGTACAACCTCACTGCTTGTCAGTTCACAAGTCCCTACATGATGGATGTATCTCCTAAGTAGTGACCAATCACTTCACTTCTTTCCATCTGCCTGACGCTGATAGTGCATTGCATATCTGCTATTTAGGTCACACACATACGGTAAAATATGTCATTGTGTTGTCTTCTGTCTCCCTATGATACAGCCACCTGACATTCCATGAAAATGAATGATCAAAAGAAACTGACCAGCAAAGATGGAAGAGTAGCAAAGAAAAAAGTGGTAACATTGGAGGTGTAATTCAATCAAGTATAAATGGAGCTATAGAAAATATAGCTGATTGAGGATGTCGGCATGGCCACCGTTTGAGAGACACTAAATAAGCAGATACTAATACTTAGTCAAGCAAGTTTATCAACATAAAGGAGGAAAGTGGTTGAAAGGAAAAAAATGAACACATTGCAGAAAAATGTTCCCAGGCAAAATACATTAAAGGAACCCTCGGAGATATTTCACAACACTGAAAGCACAGAGGCTAAAATGTTGGAAGCTGATCCAAACACAGAAAGGGGTATGATAATTTGCCAAAACAGAAAAAAATGCTTACTGCATATTGTAAGTGATACACAAAGAAGGCAAGCTCAAAATCCTCTTGATTAGTGTTTTATAAAGAAACAAAATACTTTAATTCTTGATGTTTCTAATATTTTAAATTAGTATACTAAATAAATATTAGTTTTTAATTTTTTTCTATACATTTAAAACCAATGGTTAGAGTCTGATATTTTGAAAAAATTCTAAAATCCACAGAAAAATCAAAATTTTTCTCATTGATTACTAGGAATACTTCATTCAATCTCAGCTTGCACAGTCTTTTTACAGTCTCACACTGCTGTACAAAACTAGGATGGCCCATAGGTAAATATGGATTTTAGGATGAGATCCAGGCTGAAGACCTAGTTGGCAAATTATCACTACCTGGATGGTATTTCTGAAGAAGATCACAGAGAGAATGTAGGCAAGATGGGGTCCAAGGATGGAGCCCTGGGGAACCGCAATGTTAAGAGATGAATGAAAGGAGAAGACATAATCAATAAAGAGGATGAGAAGAAGTTGCTAGTGAGGCAGAAAAAGAACTGAGAGAATGGTATCCCAACACCAAGAAAGGAGGAGGAACTTTCAAGAATAATCAACCGTGGTGCTGGTGAGACCAGTGAGACAAAACCGAGAAGTGACCACCATGTTTTGCAATACATAGGATATTTGACAAGAACTACTGCAGTCAAATGATCGGGATGAGAGTCTGATTGGGCTGAGTCCAAGAGAGACTATGAGGAGAGAAGAGGAAGGATAGCAGTAGCATTCAGGGAAGGTTTTCCTGTAGGGCATACCCTGGACGGGATGGACAGCTTCTTAAATTGGACACTATCTCAGCACATTTGTATGTTGACTAACTTAAATAATCATAAAGTTAATACCTGGAGAAACTGATGCCAAAAGAATCAGCAATTATTAAAACAATATACTTGTCCGCAAGTGGAGGAGTTCACCCTACACAGGGACAGGGCCTGACAAAAGGGCCAGACATGTGACTTTTTCAGGACTCAGCTGGCTCAGCTACAGAATGAGACAGGGCTACACCAAAGGTTCTCAAGTGTGGTCCTCAGACCAGCAGCATCAGCATCACCCAAGAATTTATTTAAAATGCTAAGTCTCGGGCCCCATTTAAGACCCATTAGAAACTCAGGAAGGAACAGGAGTCTGTCCTTTAACAAGGATTCTGATTTCTCCCAAGTTTTGAGAACCACTGGACTAAATGATCTTTAACATACCTCTGGCTCTAAGGTCTATCAATCTATGCTTCCATAATCTATTCCTTCACATTTTTACTAATCGAACTTTCATAATATTGTAGTATTATTTTCAAATGAAAGTTTCTGAAACTCACAGGCTGTTCTCTAACTCTCATCAGTTCAAAAGAGCCAAATGTCTGTGCTCAGACTCCTCAAACAGTAATGAGACTTACACATCTTAAAATCATGTTCATACCATTTCCAAAAATAACCTTTTCATGGTGGCGTATTCAACCTAGCTTCAAGGGCATCAGTAAAGCTCATACCTTTTTCCTGTCTTTTTTTTTTTTAATAAGATGGAAGTATACTTTTTAATAAGAAAATTGAGGGGAATTAAAAACTATGGCTCTTAAGTTGTTTTGTATTGCTTCAAGTATGCTATTCCCCAGGAGCAAAGCAGACAAGGAAAGACAGGTGACATTAATCCCGCTCCATGCTGTTGTTCTTTGTGGAGTTTGGACTCTCCAGCCACACACTTGGAGGAAATTTCATACAAACAGAGGAAACCAGACTCTTTCTGGGAGAACTTAGTAGCTGACTTACTACATTCGACATTGATGCCTGCTAAAGATAAAACCTGGGAAAAGACCTCCAGGTCCTATTCTCCATTGTTGCTGCCGGGGTCCTGTGTGTATGTCTGAACTGTGTACACATTTCCCGGGGTGGGGGCGCCATCAGTGCGCAGCTGTCTGTGACAGGATTGCTGATGTTTACAGTAGCAAATTAGTGCTGCTCTATGCCAAAGCATGGTGTTTCTTATTTTAAAGATGAGAACAATACCTTTTCTTCCCCAACTCCATTGTTATTTGGTTTACTAGAATTTCAGGAGAAGGAAACAGTAAATTACCAAAGAAAAACGTATAAATCTCACCAGGGTGTGCTTGTTTGCGTTTGGATAGTTTAGCGTACTGATCAGATGTGATGATATGGATCCTCTCTGCTTTATGGTAAGTTGGTTTGGGAAAGTGAAAATTAAAAAAAAAAAATGACTAGACATTTTCCTGTGTTGATGCCCACACTTTTCTAGAAGCTCCAAGTTGAGCCAGCTATCCTAAGTGTCCAGCTTGATGGCTCCAGGAAGCCAGTTGGTTATTGATCCGGAAGGCCTCTGTCAGATGAGAACACTCACTGCCAGCAAACCCTCTTCTCCATGGTCTCCCAAAGTGTCTTTCATATTTAATTTAATTCCATGAATTCCTTATTTAATTCCATGAATTAACATTGCATTCTCCCACCAGTGTCTGAGAATCATGACGTGTTGGGAAAGAAAGGTTTACCTCAAGTACAAATCATTTTCAAACCACATCTATAGAAAACCAGTGTTAGAAAGAAGTCAGAAGATGAATAAAGAGTTTACCTATAATTCAAATAAGTCATCTATCTCTTCATGTATTCAACAACACTCTCCTAAACAGCGGTCAGTTCCTGCCTGGCTCAGCCATGCCCCTCTCTTCTCCTGCCTTGCTTCTCAATCCTGACACTAGAGTCACCTAGAGAGCTTCAGAAAAACTCTGAGCCTGGGTTCCAATCACAAGGATTCTGAGGAATTTTTAAAGTTCCCCATGTGTTTCCAGAATGCAGCCGAAGTTGACTTCGTGGTCTACTGCCCCCCTCACTCTTTTCCCAACTGCCCTTCAAGACAGCACTTCTGGCCCTCCTCTGCCCTAAGATGTTGAGATATTAAAGGCAAACCTGGTGGTTCTTAGGACACAAATGGCCTGATGCAAGAATCCACCAGAGCACTTACCAAACATGCTCATTCCCAGGCCCCTCCAGGAGTTCTGAGACAAAGACCTAGAATCTGCATTCACATCCATGAGGTGCATATGGATGGCAAAGTCTGGGAAATACTTTTCTAGGACTTCTCTACTCAATATGAGGCCTGGAGACCAGCTGTATTAACATCACATGGGAGCTTGTTAGATGGGCAGAATCTGAAGTTCCATCTCAGACTCACCGAAGCAGAATCTGCATTTTAACCAGATCTCAGGTGATTCATATCATATTAAAATTTCTGTACTTGGGCCAGGGATGCAGCTTGGTGATAGAGTGTTTGCCTATTATGTGCAAGGCCCTGCACAGGGGGGAAAAAAATTCTATAGTTGATTTCCCTAACATTGCTCTAAAAGCTTGGCTCTTCGTTTTTCCCTATTAGATTAATTCAGATTCATGCCTCTGAGGCAATGATAAAATATTACTTGTGAAAAATAACTGCATTGAAATTGATAAAATATACATTGCCTGGATTACTATAAATGGCCAATTATTTTAATAAATTTTCATATGTGGATGTTTCTGGCTTAAGATTCTACTTTTGGTAGTATGTAAGATGAGCCTCAGAGAGCTCAGCACTAACTCAAGAGTTGGATGTTGTACTCAGTTCTATTATTTATTTAAAAGTATTATAGATACTAACCATAGAAACGAAAAGTTGGACCCCATTCGTGTACAATGAATGAAAATGCAGTCTGTAAAAATAAAAAAAAATTAAATTCAAATAAAACAATAAATTAAAAAGTATAATGGACACTAATCAAAAGCTTTAAAGAAGTGCGGGGTACAGCGATGCATGCCTGTAATCCCAGCAGCTCAGGAGACTGAGGCAGTTGGATTGAGAGTTCAAAGCCAGTCTCAGCAACTCAGCAACTTAGGGAGCCCTGTGTTGAATCCCCAGTATAAAAAAAAGTTTTAGAGAAATGACATCTGCACTGAAGCTGAAACCTGAGTGGCTCTAAGCCATTGTTGCAGTGTCACGGTCCTCTCTGCTACGTACTGTGAAGACACCTCAATTCAGCTTCTTCTTAGAGTTCATTGTGCAGTGTTCAGGAGACAAGGTCAGCACACCAAAAACCAATCTTACTTCTAAACACTAGGAATGAGCAATTAAACACCAAACGTTTAAAAACAATATTGTGTAGAATACCACCAACAAATTAAATACTCAGGTATAAATCTAACAGAACTTCTGTGTGCTTCCTTGGAACTATGAATTGAGATGCATACTGTGTTGACAAATTATAAGATTTGATGTTCTCAAAATGTTATTTCTCCCCAGTTTCACCTACAGATTTAACATAAGTCCAATCAAAATCCCTGCAAAATTTTTTAAAGAATAAAAAGAAAACCTTTCTCTGTAAAACCAACAAAACAGTGTTAAGAAATGTAAAGGACTAGCTACAGAGTGGGGAAATACTTGTAAATCACATTGTTAAAGGACCTGTAACCAGAATATATAAAGAACTCTAAAAGCTTAGCAGTAAGGAAAAAACAAAACCAAAAAATGGGCAAAAGAATATAAGAATGACAAATAAATACATGAAAAGATACTCAACAACATTGGCAATTAAGGAAATGCAAATTAAAACTAGGATAAGGTACGTTATACACTTATTAGGATTACTAAAACAAAGAGTCATGGGAACACTAAGCACTGGATAGAAAAACCAAGACTCTCATGTTATGGGGTGCAGGAGTTCAAAATGGTATAACCACTCTTGGAAAATAGTTTGATGGTTTCTTTAATTGAACTGGCAATCATCATATGACTGAACAATGACACTCCTAGTTTTGTACCTAGATAAATTAAAATTAAAGCATGCATACAAATATTTATAGCAACTCTACTTATAATCACCAAATCTGGAAACAACCCAAAGGTACTTCAGTTGGTAAACAGACTATGGTGCATCGATCCCGGGGAATACTACTGAGCAACAAGGGAAACAACTGCTGATCTTGTCTTAGCCCAGGCTGCTGTAACAAAATACCATAGATGGGATGGTTTAAATGACAGGCATTTATTCCTCTTATTTCTAGAGGCTAAAAAGTTCAACCAAGGGTCCCTCATATTTGGTTCTTAGTGAAGAACCTCTTCCAGGCTTCAAGAGAGTGGCTTTCTCACTGTTATCTTCACAAGAAGGAAAGGAGCTCTGATATCTCTTTTCAAGGGAGCCATCCAGAGGGCTGTCCACTGAGGGTCTAAGCATAAGAAAAGTCTCCAAAGAGCCTGGAGCTACCTAGGGAATAATGCCCCAGAGGAAGCCGCTGGAGCATGTCCTCCCTGGAAGCTATCCTGACCAAAGCTGCCAACATGTGGACAAAAGTCAGAGCAAACCTCTGGATTTAGGTTAAATATGAAGAGGGAAGTTTCCAGTGAAATCATGCCCCAAAGTTAGTAAAAAATGACAAAATTATAGAGAAAGTAAAACAGTTTACTTCTTTTATCTACTAGCTGGGGTTTCTGTCAAGGAACTATTTATTTAGACTTTTCAAAGTGAGGGTAAATTATGTTACATAAAACAAGATTGTAAATGCGTATAGGCAAAATTAAATTTTTAGTTAGTATATGGAATAACTAATGCACAGTGGTGATATCTCAAAATATTTTTACTGTTTATACTACATATTCTTTCTACATTTGTTTTTTAACTTCTTCCCTTAGCAAGATGCTTCATGTAATTTACAACAAATGTCCACCAGAGGGCGACTCAAGACTGTGTTTTCCCCTTGGGACCATGGGCCGACTCAGGTTTAATCCATTACTCCAAAAATCCATATAATCAAAAAATCCATATAATCAAAAAAAAATCTCTCTCCGGGATATGAGTAGAGTGAGGCAATTCAAAATGGATAAGAAATTTTTTGGTTGTGGGACTAGATAAAAGGATAAAGAGGAAAGGGGTGGTTCTGTCCTCTTTTAATGTTCCTGTTTTTCCTTTAGGGTTTTCTCCTGAAGAGACTTTCTCCTCCTGATCCTCTGGGGTTTGCAAAGCTGGACTATTTGCTTTGGAAAGTGAAGCCCTTAGGATTCCTGGCAATGGCCAAGCCAGCAGACTGTACAGGAAAATTCCCACCCCACCTACCCACAACCGAAGGAATGTGTCATGTGACTCTCAGAAACGCTTTGCTAAATCTAAGAGATCCCTGAAGGGATTTTAACTCCTCTGACACTCTGACAGGGGCAAAGGTAATCTAGGCCATGCCATGGAATTTGGTGGAGGATGGGTTTAATCTTTGTCACCAGTCTTCATTGGTTAATTTGCAACAAAGAGGCAGGTAGATGTCCTTTTTTTTTTCTTTTTCTTTTCTTTCTTCTTCTTCTTCTTTTTTTTTTTTTTTTTTTTATTTTTAAACTAGGTATTACTACATTGCTGAGATTGGCCTCAAATTTGCAATCCTCTTTCCCATGCCTCCCAAGTCTCTGGCAGATGCCACCATGCCCATCTATTGTTTTACTTTTTTAAAAGGTGTCTAGGAACTGGAGACAAGGCTCGGTGGCAGCGAATGCTTAGCATGAGGGTGGCCATTTGATCTCCAGTACAACCCAAAAAGAAAAAAAAAAAAGTGTCTCTAATTATAGGAAAGATCTAACAATGAAATGAGCCCATCATTTCTAAAGTTCTTAAGCAGATTTGAATAGAATATGTAGTTACTGTAGTTAACATTTGAGAGTCAAAAAAACATTTACATATCACCTATTATGTACAAAAACAGATTCAAAACTAGAAAAGATGTTTTGATGAACAGGTATTAAGTAATATACCAGTATAACTTCAAGTCGCTGACAGTATTTTTCTCTTTATAATTCTGTTAAAATAAATCAGACATATGTGCTTGCACTTTTCATTCATGATCACCTAATTTCCCGTGTTAAGACCCCAAACCAGATCTTGAAAATGAAAATAAAATTAAACTTGAGCTTACCACCCACTAGGGAAGAAACACCTCTACGTGGCTTGGCTACACAATCAGAAACAAAAAATGACTTTAAATCCCAGTTTAACACCTAGGACTTGGGGATCTGTGGGGGTGGGGGTAAAAGTCGGGTCATAGCAAAGAAATGCTTTTCACTTAGTACTACTTAAGCAGGCTGCTGGTAGGGGGAAGCAGTGGGTGGTTAAGACTTCAAGTTAACTCACTGGTTAAGAGTTAAAACTGGTTAAGATGACAAGCTCACAGGTCTGTAGTAGAAAAGAACTGGGGTCTTAGTATTCTTTTCCTTGGGCTTTAATCAACTAAGGGAATTGGTGAAAAATGACATAAAGGTCAGAAGCTTTTAGGGGATCCCCTTCACCCATGGTTTCTGCTGTTAACTGTGCTCTCCAGAACCTAGGCCTGAGGTGCTGCTGCTGCTGCGGGGACTATCATAGCCTCAGCAGAATTTAGTGGACAGAGGTCTCATGATGTCTGCAGGCAGTCATGGGAATGAATGGGAATTCATCTTTGGTTCCAGAGGACATAAAATGACCTGTTTCTGCTAGTTACACAGTAAAACAGAAACTTAAGAAGGAAAAATGAACCAGCATAAAATGTAAATGTAGTTGCGTCTGTTAGGGTCCTAGAGGAGAAGAGGTGATCTGAACAACTGCAGACTCTGACACCTCGCCATTTCCTTTTGTCCATAAACAGACACAGAACTGCAAGAACTTTTAGAGCCAAAGGTTAATCACAGAAAGGGATCGGTTTCCATCTCCCAGAAACAAATCTGTGTAAGAAATCTGATGACATGTTTCTGGATTGACCGTAAAAACTATTTTCCCAAATAACATCAGCTGACTCGCTGAATTCTGTCCTCGGGACTATCCCCAAACTCATTGGGGAAATCACTGTATTAAATCAGTTCAGTTTCACCAGAGAACGATACAATTTGCAAAGCTATGTCATACAACCACATAATTAGTATAGATGAAAATACTATTAATTCGAGATAAGCATTTGTCCAAAAACTTGCTGTTATCAGATCTTGTGGGGATTTATCTCAGCCCTTTGCCAATCAGAAATACAAAATAGAATTAGATGTGAAAATAGAGACCTCCATCTTACAGGAAGAGGTCCCTGAGACTCTTCTTAAAAAGAAAAAAAAATGCTCATTTTTTCACCTTCCTTTCTTGATTAAAAAGTCAGCTCTGATAGGAAATATTAAACAATGAGTCTTGAATTTTCATATTACCTATTTTAGAAAGCTATATAAATATTGCCTTTTAAAAGTAGTTTAAGCTTCTCCCCAAAATTATTATACTTAGGTCTTAAATCCAAAATTTGCAATATACAGAATTCTTTTACCAAGACTTTAAGCATAATAAAAATACAAAATTTCCTGATTGACCATTTCTTATAAAGAATGGAAATTGAACATGATAAAATAACCTAATTTCTTTATTAATAAGTTTTTTTTTTTTTCTTTTTTTTTGTGGTGCTGGGGTTTGAACCCAGGGCCTGTGCTTACGAGGCAAGCTCTCTACCAACTGAGCTATATCCCCAGCCCTTCACAATCAACTTTTTAATGACATTTAATGACAAAATAAATTTATCTCAGAGTTTAATATGCAGACTTTCTAATGACAAAGTTGTAAGATAAAGTGCCACAAAAATTATAGAAACATCTATAATAGCAATTATTATTTGTACTACACACTTATAAATTGTTATACACTGTAGTAAAACTAATCTGGTTTAATATGGTGATTTCCCCCAGGTGCCCTGGACAAAGCTCAGAGAAACATATGACTTAGCCAAAGGTATACAGTACGAGTAGTACATGGTGGATCCAGGCCTAGAATGCCAGTCTCCTAATCCAGTGCCTCTTCAGCCCTCATGATGTTCCCACGCTCCCCAACACGAGCCCTTACCAGCTTAGCAAGTACCCCAAACCTTCTCCCCTGCTGAGCCTCTGGACCTCCCAACCTCGCTTTCTGACATAGCCCCCCACATCCTACCTGGCCTCCCCCAGCTCACCTTTCCCTGATGAATTTTCCTTGCCCTCTGTTAACAAGGCCATGCACACATGCATCTTGACTTTTTTCCTTCATCAAAAAGCCACTTCTCATCTGGGTGCTGTGGTGCACACCTTATAATCCCAGCTGCTTGGGAGGTTGAGGCAGAATCACGAGTTCAAAGTCAGCCTCAGCAACGGCGAGGCACTAAGCAACTCAGAGAGAGGCACTAAGCAACTCAGAGAGACCCTATCTCTAAATAAAATACAAGAAAGGGCTGGGAATACGGCTCAGTGGTCGAGTGCCCCTGAGTTCAATATCCAGTACCAAAAAAAAAAAGCCACATCTCCTTTCCTCAACTCTAGAACTGGATTAGTATTGCAACTCTATACTGCTAGAGGAATTTCTCTACAATGTAAATTTCTTCCCCAATTAAAACACCTTCCCCAATTAAAACATTAAAAAGTAACAGTTTACTTGTCTAATAAATTCATCTATCTATTTATCTACTAAGGAAAAGGGGCTAGAGAAGCTCTCTCTCTCCTCCTAGGTAACAAATGCACTATTTCTGGTGACAGAGAAAAGCATAAGCAGTGATATCTTTAGATCAGCGCTGAAATTCCCGGAGGGAGTTGCTACCCTGGCATAGACTTACTCATCATAGAACTTAACCAGGAATAAGCATGCCAATCCCCACCTACCCACATTACCTACCCAGGGTGACATCTACCTTTGAGAATAAATATTTCAGCACCAGAAGATTCTGATCTTTGATTGGATCAAGATCAATGTAATAATGGAATTGGAGCTTAATAAACAAAACGAAAAGTAAAAATAGGTGTTCTCGATAGGGAAAACCTGTCATAGGCCACACACCAGTATTAATTAATTCATTAATTACACATTCAAGAGTTACCTTCTAGGCCTAAGGTCTAGTAGTAAAAGAGACATGCTCTTTGGGGAGAATGCGACAAAGATCCGTACAATCAGAATATGGGGTTCCAAAGGAAGTGGAAAGAGATGAGACCCAAGAGATAAGCTCAGCAAATAATGAAGGAGCTTTAGGATCACATGATGGATATGTTATATTCATCTTTTATAAATAAATGAAAGAAGGAAGTCATTGAGGGGTTTAATTGGGGATCAATGGGAAATAAGAGAAATTAGAAAGTCTGACAGAGAGTAGAGGGAGAATTGATGGTTCTAGTGATTAGAATGAGACTGGGCTGGATATGGAGAGGGAGCAGCTGAAGATGACTCCTCCCATGTTTCTGGTTTGGACAGCTGGATGAAAGGGGGTTCCATTAATGAAGATAAGGAAAAGGAGCATGTTTGAGGAAGGAGATAGTTCTAGGTTTTGTCCATTGAATTTAAGATGATGGAATACTGAGCTACATTGGTCAGAGTTCTCCAGAGAAATAGACCAAAAAGATACACAGATATAAAAGATGGGGATTTATTATGGGAATATACTCAAACAACTTGGGAGGCTAAGAAGTCTGAGTTATGCCTCCCACAAGCTAGAGAATCAAGAAAGCCAGTGTTGTGACTCAGTCTGAGTTCAAAGGACTGAGAACTGGGAGGCTAGAGGGCTGACTACTCAGCTAAGTCCCAGAGTCTGAGGCCTGAGAACCAGAAACTCCAATGTCAGAGGGCAGAAGAAAATAGATGTCCCAGCTAAAAAGAGAATGAATTTGCCTTCCCTCTGCTTTTTTTTTTGCTCTGTCCTCAATGGATTGGGTGATGTCCATCTGCATCCATGAGAGTGAATCTTCTTAATCAGTCTATTGATTCAAATGCTCAGTTCTTCCAAAAATGCCTTCACAGACACACCCAGAAACAGTGGTTTGCCAGCTATCTGGGCATCCCCGTCAAGTTGACACATAAAATCAACCATCACACTAACACTTTCCAATAGGCAATGAAACGTAATAGAGATCTGGAACTTCAGTAAGATATCAGAATCAGAAACGAAGTTACAGATTTGGAAATTTTCACTGTGTCAATCATCTTCACCAAAACTCCAGAAAGGGCAATCTTATTATTCACATTTTACAGCACAAATCTATTGATTCCAATGGGCCTAGAACACCTTCTCTCTTCATTTGTAACAATCTTCTCCTTTAAAAAGAAAGAAAAAAATCTTTTTCCCCATTCTAGACATATGTTCTAATGGAGTCAATGTTGTGCCTTGTGTCCCCAAGTCCAGTGGCCCAAGCCGGGCCACTATGCTACCTTACACTTCAGGTCACAATCTTGGGGTAACTTTCCCAGAGGAATAAGTATCCTGATTTTATGAATTGTAACTGTGGTAAAGTTCCCCTTCCTCTCAGCACCTAACTACTGACGTACAGCACAGTGAAAGGGAATCAAACTGAGGCCCATGTGAAGCAGAGGATAAACAAAGAGAAACTCTAACTGCAGGAAGACCTCAGTCCTAATTACTTTCTGCTACACCCTTACTCTTCTGGTTTCAACCACCGTCAAATTCTTCCCAGGGTCCAAACTAGTTCAACATGAGTCTTTGTCACAACTATCCAAAATTCCTGATGAATGCACAAATTGAGACTTGGATAGTTTTACTTGTCTTATCTAGGCAAGTAGTAGGCAGAACTTGAAAGCAAACCCAGGCCATTCTGGCCACTGCACCATGCCACAGAGTAGGAGACTCTAAAGTGATGCCTGCTCTCTAGCTAGGGAAGTCTCCAAACCATATGGTTAAGTAAATTAAAACAACAACAACAATTAAGCCAAGAGTCAGGTTCAAATTCACACGAGCTCAATTACTGCAACATTAGGTAAATCAGTTCATCTCTTTGAGCCCTATTTGTAAAATGAAATATCTGCTCTACTTCCTTTACAGGTGTTTGGTTTAATTAAAGGAGCTAATACATGTGAAAGCATTAAAATAGTAAAGAACCTGCCCCAAGGTAACTATCGCTAATTTCTATCTGCAACAGAATTGTGTTTTAAATCTTTTTCTCCCTTGTTGCTTAAACCCACAATCTTAGGGGTGGGAAACAAATCTGGAATGTTATCTCATCCATGTTAATTTCCATCTGAATAAACAGTCACTTCTGTGTTATTGTTGTTACCGAACATTTATTGAAAGCCAGACAGGGTCTCAATGCCCTGCAAAACACAAAATCTAGAGAAGTCTCTGGGAAAGGCAGGAAATCCAAAGCAATGGTTGGCATTATACTTGGAAACAAAAAACCAAAGGTGTGGTTCCCAAACCTCTTTCAGAATTAACGTTGTACCTTATCCATATTACTGAGCCTGTTCTGCACCATCTTTTCCCATTCCCACCTCTCAGGGGGCATTTTGAAGACTGGTAAGATAATTCAATGCACATACCAAGGGAGACAGAGTATGATGTCCTGTAATTAGGCTTGGTTCTGTTTCTTGCAGATACCACTTCATTTTGGAAACAGAACTCTCTCTTTTCCTTGGGGGCATTTTTAATGACATCATGCAGATGTCAGTGCTTCTACTCGCTGCACAGGTGTACCATGCTCAAACAATAGGAGATTCTTTGTTCTGAAAATGTGCATGTAAATCACATTTCATCAAAATCAAATTATATCCAGAATGCAACAGGAAAGCTCTCTATTTCTAGAATCCCTGTGGAAAATCACCAGAGAGGCAGTATTATGTAAAGAATGGAAGGTGGAGGGGAAAAAAAACAAATAGGAGTCAGAAAATCAAGATTCAAGCCCCAGTTCAATACTTTCTAATTGTGTAATTCTTGGCAAGTCATTAAATTTCTGCCCCAAAGTTTTCACATATGTAACATGAGAACACTATGATTTTTTTTAACCTACTTCATACATTTTTGTGAGTACCCAATGAAATGTTTTAGATCCCAGGAATCTGAGGCAGGGGATCATAAGTCTAAGGTCAGCCTCTGCAACTTAGCAAGACCTTGTCTCAAAATTTTAGAAAAGGAAGATTGAGGATATAATCCAGTGGTAGAATGCCCCTGGGTTCAATCCCCAGTCCAGCCAAAAATATATAAATAAAGCAAGAGAGCGAGACAGAAAGAGAGAGAGGAA
>JAJEJO010003808.1:637250-682164 GCA_020662805.1 Glaucomys volans | reverse complement strand
AAAGCACTGGGTTCAATCCTTGCCACCATACACAAATAAACAGAATAAAGGTATTGTGTCCATCTACAACTAAAAATATATTTTTTAAAAATCATAAATAGGCCTACACTTGGGTGGCACCCATTTATTCTTACAACAAAGGTCACCAGCAACCTAAAATTTAAAAATAAATAAATAAATAAGAATGCTTATTATCAGAGACACCATAAAGGCACAAATCACTTGCATGTTCTAAATCATTCATTTCTCTGAGGAGTCATTTACATATTGATATATTTCTCAGAATGTGGTTCTCAAGACAATAGAATCAGAATTACTGGAGTTCATGCTGTGAATGTAGAATCCTAGATCCAGCCCAAATTTGCTGAGTTCTGGAACGAGGCAGGATAATTTGGATTTTAATAATGTGTACACGCACGCGCGCGCACACATACACACACACACACACACACACACACACACACAACTAGGCCACTTCAATACTGTAATTCTAAAGTTTGAGAGCGGCTCTCAGGTTTCCAGGAATGAGAAAAACAATGATATCTTTGTAAAAGCCTGATTTGGAAGAAACGCTTTCAACCTCCTAAGTTTTTTAAATGCTAAATATAATAAACACCCACCTCTAGTGAGTCCTGAAAATTCATCATGCTATAAACAGCTAAGACTATATTAAACCTTTGAGAAAGCAGTTCCTAAAATTTCAATGTTGTGTTAATTACATATGCATACTGTGAGGTATAATACAAAGTTACCTATTATGTGCCTAATCATCTGCAAGTCTCAGTTTTTAACATTTGGATTATTCTTTGTGTTTGATTTTCTATAAATGGGGCAAGAGTAGTCAGAACATGGGCACGATGAACTGGGATGCTCTTTTTCTGCAAGATGGGGAAGAGGAAACTACATGACTATAGGAGCCAGGCATCTAGCAATTGGGCGGTGCCTGGGGTGGTGACTGTCAAGAACTTCAAGGGCCTCAAATTTTGCCCTACTGACATGCTAACAAGTTAGCCTGCCAAACTTCTATAGATGCTTCTAGAAGATACAGGGTTTCTTGAATAAATAAAAGGACTTTATTGTTCAAGCCACAACAAGTAGAAAGAGCTTCATGCTTACATCAGTTTCAAGTTCCACAGGAGCAAAATGAGAATGCCCAGGTTGATGCTGTGCAAGGCACTTTGTGGGTTTACATCCCACTGAGCAACCCCAAGCTTGGAAAACCCAAATCTTATGATGTACTACAAGCAAACCTGCCCAACTTTGTTCCAGAAAGAGAGAACATTATACCTGAGAAAAGCAAGCCCCTGCTCTGGAGGAAGACACTATTTCCAAGACTCTCAACTATAAAATATTCTTGAAAAGATAGTTCAGAATACAGGGCCATCAGGAGCTCTGTTCACTAGCCATGGAAGAGACTCATGCAGACTTGTCTCTCAACAGTGACTTACCAGGTCCTGAAAATGAATTAGAGTCACACTCTAATTAGAGAAGATTTGATAGAAAAATCCCATTTTTCACTTCCTCTACTTCAAGAAAATGTGAGCAGAGCATAATGCCTGGTATACAGTAGGTATTCAGCAAATGCTGATTTCCCTTCCCCAGGCTCCCTACACATCTTCCACATAATTTTGGTGCTCATTTCCTCTTTCCTTTGATATATTTCCTTATTTCCCCTGTTTTCAACTTTATAAAAAAATTAGTATTGTTGCTGCAAGAATGAATCACAAAGCAATTTGTCCCAGATGGTCTTCCTATAACTTCTCCAAAGGTCTAAAGAAATATTTTGGTTGTTTTGTCAGCTTTGTATTTCTGTGCACGTGATACACTAGATGGTGCTCACAGCCTGAACTGAGCAGTGATACATGCTCCAGTGAGGTAAAAGGTTAACTAAACTTTACTTTGAATAGAAACTTTATACATATAAATCAAAGAAGTAAATCTCAATTATTGATAACTGTATTTCCTGGAAATATAAAGAAAAAATGTTATGTAAAGTTAGAATAACCATTGGCCTTTTCCTTCCCAAATTATTTATAATGAGCTTCACCAAGGATGAAATTCAGTTCTAATTTTGCAGAAATCAACATGTAATTTTTATCTTCAAGAAATGCTAATAACCTGAATGAAATCTTCCAAACTAGAAAGTCACCAGTCCTGGAAAAGTGACAATATGGAGAAGTGCTTTGTAGAGCAAGGCAGGATTTTCTTTCCAGACCCAGGCATGCTCAGGCAAGAACATAAGACTACAAGTCAGCCACAGGGGAAAAAAATTCTTCTGCTGCTCTAGATCAACAAACAACTAAATCACTAATCTGAAGGGCTCCTTTGCTGACTTGACTTACATGGTCAAAAATTTTACATGGAGTAAAGAGAAAGTCTGGTCTGAATTAAGTGTTCACAGACTAGCAGCACAACCACCAGTAGCATGTAATCCACTGTCAATAGGAACCTTAAAGGAAGATCCGTATGAATCATACTTTCTCTGAATTGCATTGCAGGGGTAAAACAGTTCTAATTGGGAAATGTTAAAAGTATCTCCTACCTTTTAATAACCCTTCATTTATCACACCAGTACTTATTGTCTTTGTCTTTTACAGATGCTGGTACATCAAGCAGCATTTTTACCATACCTTACCAATGTGCCCTTACAAGGTAGGATCAAAATAATAACTGTCCCAATTCTTAGTCACACCTCTTCCTAGTGGAATTTCCACACCAAGTCTTTAACTGTTAAATAACAGGAAATATAAGTGAACCAGTTCCTCAATTAACCCAAACTGTCCATTGAAACTGTCTTTGTGAATGACTGCAGCTAAAAGTTTGACACCTGAGTTTTTTTTAAAAAAGCATATATAAAATGGATTACATGTAAGCAAAGATATCAAGATTCTACCTCAGAGCTGCAAAGGACTAATTGTAATCAGTGAAAAGAGAAACAAACAAACAAAAATGAATAGGTAGATATGTTACTGGTAATATATTAGAATAATAGGTCTTGAGTGAGTACTATATTCTTTGTCCATCAGTTTACTAAAAGCATAAATCATTAAAATAAATAAAAGAGGGTCATTCATGAAACAATGATAATGGTATTTTATGAACCAAGGACTACAATTAATCCAAATCTGTTCATTCGAATAAAAAACAGAGTAAGTCAAAGGTAGCATAACATTCCACATCACTATAACCCCAAGTCTTGCCATCTGCCCTGCTAACTATTCAACCATCTTAGATAATGACTTGGGCAAAGATATCAGATCAGGATGGTTCTTCTAACTTGGTGGGAATGTGAGTGAGGAAGAGTCATGCTGATAATCTTACAAGGCTTCAGTTCAGAATAAGGGACTGGTATCTTCTTCCTCAGAAATGAAGATGTGCAAGGGACCAGAATAAACATCAGAAGTAGTATCCTGGGAGAATGCCCACTCCCAAGACAGAAGCTTCCAAAGTAGCACACTAAGCAAGAGAGCTAGACAAAGGCCAGGGAGCCCAGCATGGGATCAGGACAGTAAAGGACAGACATAAGGCATCCTCCCAGAAAGAGACCCTCTACAACCAGACCTTAGAAACATAATTGCAAAAATGAGGACCAAGGGTAAGACTTTTAAAAGATATAAGGAGGCATAGCTCAGAAAAGTCTTCTGTAGTTTCATTCAAGGTTCACAGGCAAATGTTTTCTGTATCAATACTTGATGTTTAAGGTCTTAAAAGTAAACATCATGTTTTTAGTAAGTACAGCACTATAAATGCAATTTAACACTCTTGGTTCACTATTTGGAACATTCTTCTATTTTTTCAACAAACATTTACCTACCCTGTTCCTGGAATTATGGTTGTGTTGTTGCCATGATAAGGCAGAGGGGATGGAGACACAGGTTACAGAACATTGGACTGAATTTGTTGCTACCCCCAGAATGGGCTCTGAATATGATTCTTATATCCTTGAAATAAGCTTTCCCCAAATCTCCTTAACTTTACATGTATAGGATCATGCATATTTAAAAGTCTACTGAGCTCACGCAGTGGCACACACCTGTAATCCCAGCACTTGGGAGGCTGAGGCAGGAGGATCGCGACTTCAAAGCCAGCCTCAGCAAAGCAAGGCACTAAGCAACTCAGTGAGATCCTGTCTCTAAATAAAATACAGAATAGGGCTAGGGATGTGGCTCAGTTGTCTCGTGTCCCTGAGTTCAATCCCCAGTAAACCCACCCCCCAACCCGCTAAAAAAGAGTCTACTGAATTGGCAGTTCTGGTTCATTGAGGAACTGGTTCACTTATATTTCCTATTCTGTACTTGTTCCAAATGTGAAAGCTTATAAACTTCCTGTCTTCATTACCCTCTCCTCTTGCCAGAAGGTAACCAATCTCCTTCACAAGTTTCTAAAATGCTACAGATACTAATGATGATGCTTTAGAGTTCAAAACAAATGCATCAACAACCCCCCCACCGGAAGTGTGCAGTGAAAGCCATCAGGGACTTTCCATCCTGTGAAGCAAACCCCTCCTAGACCTTAGGCCAGTCAGTTATCAGGTTAAGCATAATTCTTTAATGGGCTTGTTAAGGAGAAAAAAGTAAACTGGAGGCCATTCAAAGGCAAAGACTATGTTTTCAACTTCTTTGTAATTCCCCACAGTAATCTCGTATAATTCCTAGTTGACAGTTGTTCCTCCATTAACAATTAGCTTTTGTTGATTTATCCCTTTTATGTGTTTTTCAAACAAAGAACAGAGCAGTGCAATGGGGGTTACATGAGCAACAGGATCATTAAAATCAACTAATGATTAAACTGCAAGTTTATCAATTCATTCTTTCCTGAGCAAGATAAGAATATTAACAAATTTTCACTTCCTCCCACATCTTCATTTTGGTTAGTTATTATTCTTATATTGTCAGTTTTTATAACATTTACATATGCTTCTACAATCAGAATTCATTCAATTGATAAATCTTAGATTTCTTTTTAAATGAATCTGATAATCACTGCCTGTTCTTTTACCTGGTCTTTTCCACTCCTGAATTCTGTATTTTTTTATTATCAGTACTTATCAAATAATCCTTTATTCAATAAGGTCTCTATACGTGCTGTATTTGCAAAATACTTGACTATTTAGAAGTAACTTTCTGTTATCTTTATATAGGAATAACAATTTTACTAGATATTAAATACAGATATTATACATATTTCTATGTTATATTTATAAAATACATTTTTCTGTGGTGTTTATTAAGGTTTCTGCTTTGGTGATGCCAATTATCTTTCTGTTATATTGGTTATGTCTTCTTTATATTATCTTTTGCCTAATTGTTTTAACTTATTTTTACATTGATTCTCTTAAACCTTTCTTCCACATCACCAATTCAGTTGTAAGCCATGTCTAATCTGTTCAGTAGTATATGATGTTGTTGACCTTCTATTTCTTTAGCTCTATGCTTCCCTTTTCATTTCATTCTGTTACTTGACAACTTGTATGTTATGTTCTTACTAAATCCTTCTACAAACAAAACATTCAAGGAGAATTTTTTCTGTTCCTTTTGATTCTATTTTTTCCTAGATTTGGTTCTTCCTCAGTCTTTGTTATGCTCTGTCTCTTACTTATTACTATCAATTGACTTCTTTGCTACATTCTGCTTACATAGTTACATGTGTCTCTTTTCAAGTTAGCAGGAGCCATTCCGTCCAGATCTTCTGTTTTGTTAATGAGGATGAGTTCTCTTTAGTCTCTTTGTGTCTTATAAAACTTACTTTAGACACTGGGGTTGTGGCCCAGTGGTAAGAGGACTTGCCTAGTATATTGTGAGGTACTGGGTTCAATTCTCAGTACCCCCTATAAATAAATGAGTAAAATAAAGGTCTATCAACATGTAAGAAATAAACTTTAAAAGCCACTTACCCTATCAGGTTTTGGGGGGTTGTTTTGGGTTTTTTTGTTTTCTGTTTTTGGTACAAGGGATTGAACTGAGGGGCATTTAACCTGAGCCACATCCCCAGTCCTTTTCTGTATTTTATTTAGAAACAGGGTTTCACTGAGTTGCTTAGGGCCTTGCTAAATTGCTGAGATTGGATTTAAAGTCAGATCCTCCTGCCTCAGCCTCCCGAGGCACTGGGATTACAGACCTGTGCCACCTTACCCGGCACTTTATCAGTTTTTAAGATACCCATTTTATATATTTAGCATCTCCAAAATTGTTGTGCATCTTACAATTTAATTGGCAGAAGTTTTTCATTATTTTATTTTTCCTTTTTGGGGACACAGTACGAAAATATCTATTACAAACCTCTACTTTCTTCAAACTCCCACTCCAAAACCCCCTCTCATGCTTAGTATATGACCACATATACTACCTTATGGGGAAAATAAAATCCATCAGACACCTTTGCCTTTTCATCAGAAAAACTCAAAACTCAAAAAATTCTTCCCTCCAGCTTCAATAGAAAAGGTAATTTCCACCATCCTATCTAAGGCTACCCCTCCCTCTAAATTCTGGATCCCACAGTCACAGGAAACAACCTTTCCTTTTTGACTACCACTTCTCACTCCTGTATTGCCAGATCCCTCCCTTTGTTCCAACTCCTTCCTATAAGGTTTTAAGTTAGCTCAAAGACATTGTTTAAAAATAAAGAGCTTCCATTACTGTCACATTCCTTTTTCTCCTTCAAAGCCAGACTTTTTAAAGATCCTCATTTGTTCAACTCTGACTCACTCCTAAGTCATTCTAATTTGTTTCTGCCCCTACCTTTGCAGCAAAAACCGCTCTCAGCAGGTCACTGGTGACTTCCTCATTGCTAAATACAATCAACTTCAGTCTCACTTGAACTCTCAGCAGCTGCTGTATCAATACTCCTTCTAAGTACTTCCCTTGACTTACATTCCAACACCCGCTTCCAGTTTTCCTTTTCTCCTAACTTCTCCATATCTTCTGTGGAGTTTTCTTCTTCTTCCTGTCCCTTAGATTTTTCTTTTCTATAATAAGTATGCTAAAATCTTTTCTCATTGGACAAATGCTCAGTGTCTGAATCTTACAGCTTCAATTACATCTACACCAGTTAGCTTCTCAATTTATAGCACGTAACCAAATCTCTCTCCTGTACATCTAATTATTTATCGGACATCTGAACTTGGATTTTCCATACCAACTCAAACTTTTCAGGTTCAAAAGTAAATGTTTCCATTCCAGATCTGCTCCTCTTCAGTTCTGTGCTTCTTGTTTTTTAAAATATTTTTTTAGTTGTAGATGAACACAATACTTTAATTAATTAATTAATTAATTATGAGGTTCCAATCCAGTGCCTCACACGTGATAGGCAAGTGCTCTACCACAACTCAAGCCCATAACAATATAATTTGACAAATATCACTCCCCAGAATTTTCCCCTACCTTCCCATCCCCTACTCCTTGGTCTCTTTCCTCTACTATTCTCCCTTTGATTTTTAGGAGATCCACCTCCACCTTTGTTTTCCTTTTTCCTCTCTAGCTTATGCATATGAGAGAAAACAGGACTTCTGAGTTTGACTCACTTCACTTAACATGATGATTTCTAGTTCCATCCACTTTCCTGCAAGTGCCATATTTTCATTTTTCTTTATGACTGAACAAAACTCCATTGTGTATATACACCCTATTTTTTTTACCCATTCATCCCTTGATGAATACCTAGGCTGAATCCATAGCTTGGCATGGATTGTGCTGCTATAAACATGGGTATGCATGTATCACTGTAGTTAGGTGACTTTCATTCTTCAGAATAAACACCAAGAAGGGGTATAGCTGGGTCAGACAGTGGTTCCTCAAGTTACTATTCTTTCTTGCTAGTTTTACTGTAATAGTCTCCAACTTTCTTTCCCAATTGCTTCACTGAAATTCAAATCCAATCACATCAAATCCCACACCCTTTAAAAATCTTACAATAACCATCCATTGCCTGTGGAACATCCCGTGAACCCTTTAACCTTGCATGCATCCCCCTGCATAGCTTTGGTTTCTCCATACTTCTCCAAATCCACCTGTGTCTCACATTATGCACTCCAGTCAAGCTAAATTATTTACTTGTCAGTAAAAATAGCCAGATTCCCTTTCAGATTTGCATATATTATTCCATCCACCTTGATCATTCTTGCTCCTCCTCTTGGCCTAGTTCCTAATCATTCTTCCACTCTCAAGAGATTCCTTTCAGCTGGGTCTAGTGGCCCTGACCTGTAGTCCTAGTACTCAGGAGGATGAGGCAGGAGGATCACTGGAGCCCAGGAGTTAAAGACCCCATCCAAAACAAATAAACAACAAAAAAAACCCACTCCCCCACAAACAAACAAACTCCTTCTTTCAAGAAACTGTCCTGAATTCCCAGTTTCAAGTTAGGTGCCACCCTCCTAAGTATGCTCATAAGACTCTGAACTTCCTTTAACACATTTTGCTATGCCAGAATTTTTTTAGAAGACAGGAAAAAGTTGTTTTTAACAGAAAATATTAGGTTTACTCATATGGCATAATTCATATTTGGCCCTTTTTTTTACCTACAGAAATGTCAATTTCATACAGTTGACCTAATACATTTTGGTGGTGTGACTTATGTTCACAAACTGTCAAACCTGTAGAGACCAGTATCCTGATAGCAAAGATCATGGCAAGAGCCAGTTCACTCTCTTTAACTTCCTTCTGTGACTTTTAATTAGCTAATTTTGAGAAATGAGTCAAGTATATCTCTCCACACATTACATATGACTGAAGCAGTTGCAGTTGAACCACTTTTAGCAAGACATGCACTGCCCAGGTATGGCCTTAGCATTTTCTCTTATCTCCCATACCTGCCCTGTTCAGACATTTATGCTACCAGTCCAGCACCTCCAAAACATTTGAAACCTTCAAACTAAAATATACCTGTGTTTTCCTGCCCCTCTTCAAAACTAAAGTGAACTGGGTTAGTCTAAATTCTAAGACAAGTGCTTCTGACTTCCCTGTGAATAGCCAGAGTTAATAGTTTTTCTTTGATTAACACTAAGCAAAGGAATTATCTTCAGGAGCAAGGACAGTGATTGGTTAACATAAAAAATATTCATAAGGACCTCATATGGCAACTGGTGTTTAATAATTACTTTAAAATATATTCATAATGACAGGGGAAGGTTTGGTTCCTTCATAATAACCTCAAATTCCTTACTAAAGCTTGCTTTAATAAAGTGACTTCTTTTTTAAGATTGCTATTCTTCTTTTAACAGATTTTTTAAATGTAGAGAAATTTTAAGACATGTTTTATTCCATAGTTTGCCTCTAATAAAACCACTAAATTGGATGAAGCTAGAATCACCACTTATTTCCTAGCAACCAAATAAATTTTATGAAGTCAGGTATTAGTCCTAAATTTTCTTTATATAATCTCTCTTACAGTTAACATGGTCAATCTCCTTTCATCCAGCATATAGGTAAGTTATGTATACTACAAAATAAACTGAAGTACTGGGGAAAAATATTGAAATTAATCAACAACCAAGCCGAATCATTTATGCTCCCAATGTTCCTTTTCATTCACCAATTTTTTCAGATATGATCTTTCATATAAGTGAAGTTTCACTTAATTCAACCACGACTAGTTACCTTTGTTAATTTAGTGGAGTAAATCCATTCATTTGGGATTGCTTAATGAAATAACTGATTGATAAACATATTACTTTCACCTGGCTATGTTAGTTCAATGTGATGATCAGGTCAAGCCTAGAAAGAATTCATTTGTTCTAAAGAGTGGGCAATTTTCATTCATAAGGATAAATTGTTACTGCAGAGACTTATCCCCGTATGGTATACCACCAGGCAATTTGAGCCACTGTGGAAAATTAACATCACATTATATATTCAACCCCAAGTTGCAGCTTCCAAAACAGACTTGTTCACTTGTTTGCTATTATTTATGTAGCACATAGACTGTAAGCATTCAGAAAATAATGCATTGAATTGAGCAAATTAATTAGTGGAAAAATTATCATCAGTTGCCTATCTTATCAAATAAAATGCCTATTTTATAAGTTGCTTATCTTATAAAATGTTTTGTCTATAGAAAATCTGACTTGTTACATTTTATGTCATAGTATCACCCAACATAAAGACTTCTGGGTAATTATAAAACTGAAAAAGTACTGTAAGCCCCAGTACTGATTTGGGTTTAAGACAGTGACTCCCAGAGCATCAGAATCACCTAGAGAACTAGTTAAAATGCAGATTGTTGAGTCCCAGTCCTACAGTTTCTATTCAGTAGAGACCTGAAAACCTACATTTCTCATGAGTTCTTTGAGTGAAACTGGCTGCTGGTCCAGAAACCACATTTTGAGAACTGCAAATTGTATTTCAAAAATCCCAGTGACTCAGGAGGCTGAGGCAGGGGGATCACAAGTTCAAGACTAGCCTCGGCAGCTTAGTGAGACCCTCACAACTTAGAGAGACCCTGTCTCAAAAAATAAAAAGGGCTGAGGATGTGACTCAGTGGTTAAACATCTCTGGGTCTGTTCAGTCCCCAGTAACACACACACACACACACACACACACACACACACAAAGTACAAGACCACTTAGTAAGAATGGTCTTTATTTTGTTCATATTTTCAGCAAAAATCATATCTATGAGCAGATTTCATGCATAAGTAACACAACCTTATCAGTTCTCTGGAATTTACATTGCATCTATTATCCTATATGATATCCAATAGTGTCTTTTTAGTCCAAGTAGAACCTGTCAATTAGGTGGCAAGAAAAAAATCTACAAGCACATTATTCTTCTTAATACTACAAGATTATCTGAAATTTTCTAGTTTTAATTTGCTTTCCTAGGCATGATTTATTATACCAGGTTTAGAGCCTTCCACATTATAAGAATCTCACTTTTGTCAGTGAAAACATTTTCGAACTATTGCTGCTTTTCATCAAAGTGAAGTATGATAGAGGCATTAATGGTAAATACCTCCAAATAGTAATAACAATACCAAATAGTAACAAGAAGCTATATTAACAACATTTTGGCATCTGGGCATTTATAGTGATATTGTGAAAGTTTCAAGCTTTATCTTTGGAGCCCAGCCAGTGGAGCTTACCTAAGTTTGCTAAGGATTTGGCAGATGCCTCGTAAAGGTTAAATCCACTCATCTTTTAGCAAAAGTACAACCTCTTGCAGGCTTTGGAAGCATGAACCTATGAATGCTTTTAAACAAAAGAAGTGTTAAATAGAGGTAGGACTCATAGCTGCTCTAGTGGGAAGCTTAAAATAATTAAAGAACAACAGCATGATAGATTTTATTAATCCATACATTTCTCTGAGAGGTATCACTTTCTTTTGAAGCCTTACGTATCTCAATAGACAAATAAAACAGAGTTGAACATTTAGTGTGGTCAATCAACAGGATCTTGTGTGTGTGTGTGTGTGTGCATGCTGGGAGGTAGGTGAATGGGGAGAAAAATTACTGAAGGAAGGAAATAACTCTGTTTTTCTCTCTCAAAAAATTACCTGGAAGAGGGCTGGGGATATAGCTCAGTTGGTAGAGTGCTGGCCTCACAAGCACAAGGCCCTGTGTTCTATGCCCAGCACTGCAAAAAAAAAGAAAAAGAGAAAAAAAAAAAAGTTACCTGGAAGAGCCACATCTCTACATTAACCATGTCAGCACCTGCTTATGAGAGTCCCCCCTCCTACCGAGGGGATTGTGCTGAGCAAGAAGTGATTTACTTCAAATGCTGCCAAGGTTGAGCATCTAAAGACTGGTTCATGTTGCATATCCAGCAAGGAAGCAGGCTTGGGGCAAATGCAAGCATCTAAAGAAAGCACAGGAAGACTTTTTGACAGCCCCAGTAGGGGATTTTCTCAAAAAAGATTTGTAAGATGCCAAATTAATCTTGAGGTTTCTTGCCTCACCTCCTTTTATGTCCTTCCCTGAGCAGTTCTTGTATAAACTTGTCCTCAGGATGTCTTTCCGCCTCCTATAAACTCCCACCTCTTGGTAGCCTTGGCACCTCTGCCTTACCCTGAGGCTCTTGAATTATTTGCCCATTCCACATTTCTATGGTTAAAAACCTCCCTTCCAGGCAGGAAGGCAAGATACACCACATTCTCTTTTCTGAGTCAGAGGGAGATAGTGGTCATTACCAGGCCAAGTAGCCTTTCACTCAGGCCATATCCTCTTTGTTCCAGAAGAACTTTTTCCACTGTGGAAATGAGACTCAACTATCTTGGCAATTAATAATTACCCATCAAGGACAAGTAAGAGACTCAGTCTTCTGAAGAACCAGTTCCCAGACCATTTGGATTTGGAGTAAAACCCTGAACTGAATCCAGGGGTGAAGAAGCAGCCAGTATGCCACCTTTAAGCTGCACGTCTCCAGGTACTGCTGGCTGGCTGGCTCAGTTTGCTCACGCAGCTATAACAAAACAACACTGACTAGGGCAACTTAAACCACGGATGTTTGTTTTTCATATTTTGCAACGTGGAGAGGCTGAGACTTTTCCAAATCTTCAAGTTCTCGTTTTAGAATTGCTTACCAAGTCCTTCTTTAATTCATCCCTCACTCAGTTTATAAGTACCAAGTTTTTTGCCCTATTATAACAAAGATACCTTTCAACCAGTGTCTGACAACATATTTCTCTGAGGCCTCGCCAGACTGGTCTTTAATGTCCACATTTCAATCAACATTCTCTTTGTGATTATTTTGTATTCTCTAAGAAGACAGCTTTCTCTCCAGTTCTCCTCTTCCTTTCTGCACCCTCATCAGAATCACCTCACCCTCCATATATCTAACATGTACCTCAAAACTCTTCCAATCTCCTAGGTGTCCTTCAACAGATGAATGGATAAAGAAAATGTTAAATATAAATATATATACATATATATGTATATATATATATTATATAACAGAATATTACTCAGCTTTAAAGAAGAATGAAATTATGGCATTTGCCAGTAAGTGGATGGAGTTGGAGAATATCATGCTAAGAAAAATAAGCCAAATCCAAAAAATCAAAGGCCAAATGTTTTCTCTGATATGCAGATGCTAATTCACAATAAGGAGAGGGGCACTAGGAAGAATAATTACTCTAGATTAGGTAGAGTGGAGTGAAGGGAGGGAAAGGGGTATGAGGGTAGGAAGGATAGTAGAGTGAAACAGACATTATTACCTCATGTACATATATGACTGCATGACTGATGTGATCCTATAATAGGTACAATCAGAAAAATGAGAAATTATACTCCATTTATGTATGATTTATCAAAATGCATAAATTCATTCTACTGTCATGTACAACTAATTAGAACAAATTAACAATTTTTTAAAAAAACCTCTTCCAGTCTCTACCCACCGCCCAACTGTAAGGCTGCTTCCTGATGTTTAGGTACAGCATCAACTTCCTTCCCTCTCCAAGTGCCATCTCTCCCTCCAAGCAAAGTCCCCCTGGTTAAATTGGGATATTACTTTCCTTGTTCCTCTTTCCATAGCTCCACATAACAAAAATTGCTCATTTGTCACACAACATCACAATTGGACTTTCTTATCCAACCTAAATATTTATCTGCCTTTTTCTTAACTCTAGTTTGACATTTTGTGCATGCTGGTTTCATGGGTTTCCCCTTCCTCTTTCTCTTTTGATTCTTGATCTCCTCGTTGGGCTCGCCTTTCTTACATGCCTCATAAATGCCTGTATTCCCCAGGTGTCCCTCCTTGACCTTATATTTTTTCATTCTCAAAAGGGCATTCCTTTTTGAGAGTTAAGAATAAGGAAAAAAGGCTATGAAAGCTTCATTGGAGAGCCCATTGACTAAATATTTTTTGAAGCCTATCATGTGCCAGGCACTGTTTCAGATGCTGAGGATACACCAGACAACAAAGCAGACATGATTCCTGTTCTCATGGAGAAGACAATAAATAAATTTAAGTATATATATGATTTCAAACAGTGATAATTGCCATGAAGTTAAACAAAACAGGAAAGGAGATTGGTGGGGAAGAAAGTCCTCTCTGAGATGTGATTTTGACCACCCCTTATGTAAAGTCATAACTCTAGATGAGATCACCTAGGAATGACAGCAAATAGAGAAGGGAAAGCTGAGGGCTTGGTTCTTGGGTATTTCACCCTTTTAATTTCACTTAAAAAGACCCATTTAAGGAGACTGAGAAGGAGATGCCTAGTGAGATAAGAAGAAAACCAGGAAAATACGAGGTTCTAGAAGCCAACAATAACAAAACAAAAAGTGTCTCAAGAAAATGGAATAACCAACTGTGTCACATGCTGTTGAGGAAGACAAAGATTCAAAATAGGCAAGAAAGAGATCTTTGCCAATCATAAGATTGGTTTCTGTGGAATTGCAGGATGATGGCTTGCCTGGAGAGTGTTCCAAGAAGTAACAGGAGGTAAGAGTGAAAAGAGTGATTATAGTCGGGTGCTCTGGCACACGCCTGTAATCCCAGCAGCTCCAGAGGCTGAGGCAGGAGGATTGCAAGTTCAAAGCCAGCTTTAGAAACAGCCAGGCATTAAGCAACTCAGTGAGACCCTGTCTCTAAATAAAATTCAAAAAAGAGCTGGGGATGTGGCTCATTGGGTAAGCGCCCCAAAGAGTGATTATAGAAAATTCATTCTGCTATAGAGCAGAAAATTGGGGGAGGGACAAGTCAAATGGGATTGTGGTGTCAGGTTTCAGATGGGACGTTTTACAGCCTAGGAGTGGGGATGACAAGTAAAAAGGAGAAAACTGATGATGCACAACCACAAAGAGGATGATTACAGGAGCGAAGTCCTTGAGTAGAAGAGAGATCCAGTGCACAACTGGCATTAGAGAGGAACTAAGACAGTGTATCTGTTGCAACAGGAATAAAAACAGAGCATGTGGGTACAGATGTAGGGTACCTGGTAGATGCAATGGTAAGAAGGTGAGGTAGTTCTCTTAATACTGTTTGTTTTCTCAGTAAATTATATGCTAAATCATAAGTTGAGTGTGAGAGAAGAAGTGTTGTTCGAAATTTGAAAACAAGAAAAGTGGGAGAAATAAGATTGCTGTGCTGCTATGGAAGTTTCACTTAAACTATATGTCACAGGTTTAAAGGGAAATAAGTCAGTCCAATTGTATATGTCCCTCCAGCTACACTCAACTGAACCTCTGCATCCTTTCTCTGAGTGACTTTGTCCAAAGCCATGACTTAGTCATCAATTTTGTCTCATGATTCCAAAATCTGTACCCCAAACCTCTACCCCAAACCTCTTTTTGAAATCCAAACTCATAGGGTCTAATAAATTTCTTAACTTAAAATCTTCCAGATATCCCTTAAATTCAATATATCCAAACTAAAATATTATTGTAATGTCCTGCTTTATAAAGCTAGCTAATAACACCACCATCCATTTACTGCTTAAAGAAAGAAGTGAAAATTCAATGACACTTCTTCCTTACACACTCCACTGCTTCACCTCCAGTTGCACCATTGTATTCTTTAAGATCTTGTAGATCTTGAATACAAGTTCTTTACATCTTGAATATACAAGTTAACCACCATATGCCTAAGATTCAGTCTTTCATCACTTTTCACCTAGATTCCAGCAACAGTCCCATCTTTTTGATGCCAATCTGTCTCCACTTCAACCCCTCTTCCGTACTGCTGCCGAGATTCTCCTTGGAAAATGCAAATCCCCTCACCTCACTCTTCAATTAAGTACTTCAAAAGCTATCTTTAGTTCAAAAAGCAAAGGGAAGAGTATGGAAGGAATGGAGAAAAGATGGTTAATACAACCATCTTGCATTATGTGCAACTGGACAGGAGGAAGTGTTCCCATAGCACAAAAGGATAGTCATAGTTGACAATTAACTGAATCTTTCAAAACACCTAATTAAGAGAATTTTGCATGTTCCCAATACAGAAATGGTATCTGTCTGAGGTGATAGATATGCCAATTATTCTAATCTGATCAGTGCATATTGTATACATGTATTGAAATGTCACACTGCAACCCATAATATGAAGCTCCTATATGTAAATTTAGATTCCTGTGTTCCAAAGTCAGATATTCTGATTGATTGTGTCTAAGCCATGAAGTCCACATTTTAATAAGATCCCCAGAAGTATCCAACAGGTTCTACATCCTGGGCAGCAGGATATAGAAATTGGTCTAGAAGAGCCAAAGGGAAAAGTAATCCATTAAGGAAGAGTGGGCAACTTACCTGTAAAGCCAGGTACACAGTCAGGGACAAATCCTGAATCCATGCTGCCAAATTCATCTAGCGAAGCCATCAAAGATGCCACCAAAGAACACTGAACGCTAGGGCTTGTACAACTGACCCTGAGAACTGGATTTGAGGGCAACCTCTCTACCTTTCTCATTGCTACCACTGATACCCTATAAACTCAGTTATGGTTGGGCACAGTGGCACACACTTGTAATAATCCCAGAGTCAGGAGGGTTGCAAATTTGAGACCAGCCTCAGCAATTTAGTAGACCCTGTCTCAAAATAAAAAATAATACACTGGGAGTGTAGCTCAGTGGTAGATACCCCCGGGTTCAATCTGTAGTACTCACCCCCAGAATAAAAAATTTGTTCATTTTGTTGCAACTGCTATTGTAAATAGTTGAGTGCCAATGTTGAGCTAGAAAATTGATTTTGCTTCTGCTGCTAAAGCTACTAGAAAGCTAGAATGATTTTCTTTTTTTGGTGAGCCCCGCCTCATGTATCACTAGTTCCTCTGTATCTTACTAGAATTTTCAAATTCTAGAAAAGAAAATAGGCTCTTCTGAATCGGCTCTTTTCTTTAATACTCAAAAACTACAGAAGCACCCAAATAGGCACTCTACCAACCATGAAGCAGGGTGAACCAAAAGTATTCTGTTATTCTCCCAGTAAGGAAATGGTAAGGAGTCCCTTCTCTGCTTGGGTCTGGAGTTTAATTTATACTCTTGATGCTACTTCCCTGTTTTTCATCCAACCTACTCATACAACCTATGGATATCCAAACAACCTACTGACCCAAAACCTCCACACTAAAGGTTAAGACCACCTGAAAGGAAATTATTTTAGTCACATGTCTCAGCAATTGGACATTATATGTGAAATACCTACCAAAAAATGTGTAAGGAGAATTTTCTGAAATCTTATAGTAGAATTAAACATTAAAAACCCTTTCCCTAAAACCCCTTCTTTCATTGAAATGAGGGTGAGCAGTTTTTCTCTCCCTCCACAGAGACATTTGTCCTCAGTGATGTTGCTCAAATTATTCCAGCCAAACAATAGGACCCATCTCTGATGGTTCATTGCTTTGCATTGCTATCTGTCTGTGTTTCCTCAGGGTCTGACAGAACTCTGGGAAAACGAATATGACTTCTTAATTAAATCCACTATGGAGCGTGACTGGCATGCTCTTAACTTCTTTGGATGTGGAACCTGTTACACGCTCCAAGCTTTAAGTTAGAGACATGGTGAAAATTCTCAGGTGATAGGTCAGATAAAGAATGAATACTTCTCTTCTTGAGACAGTAAAATCTGTTCCTCACTGTGGCACCTGGATGGTCAACCAAGTCCTAGCTGAGGAGTCCTCTTCCCCCACCCTCTTCAGGCACACAGACTGACATGCTGATTAGTAACCTACAGGCACTTCCTTGATTACTGACAATACTTTTGGCTATAAGTTCTTCCCCCACCCCATACCTCATTTGTATCCTGCCACAGTCCATTGGTGGAAGCTGTTGCAATCCGCCTTTCCCCTTTGACAGTTTATTTCAGTGGCTCCCACACACAGCTAAGGCTCTGAGTCATTGTCTGTCTGTTTTTCCATTGCATAACCTCTGAGAAGGGCTTCGCAAGTGTTTGATGATGGGACTCTTACCTGAACCTTGGTTGGGTCCCCTTGGAACATTGCTAGAAGGTATCTCTCCTCAGCACTAAGTTCATGCCAGCTCTTTGTCTCTTTTCTCATCTTTGCTCCCTGATTTCTGAGCCTTACCCAATAGCCTCTTTTATTCTCTTTGGGTTATATTACCTCTTGTGTAACTAGATTTGCCTAGTTCTTTTTCGGTAGCAAAAGCAGATGGGAGGGAGGTCTCCTTTATCCAAACACATGAACTTCCTAGAAGGCCTACATCATAGGCTCTGCACCATAAGCTTAATTCCACTCTCCGATGAGCACATTTCATCTCATACTTTAATAAAACTTCAGGATACATAAGATATATCAAATTGTGGACACAGAGGGATCTAAGAGACTGCTTCATCTTCTCTCCTTATAAGAAAAGAAATTCACACAGGTACTTTGTCAAAGATAAACAACTATTGGCAAACAAACCTAGAACAGAACTTAAGTTTAGGATTCTTGAGTAGGATTCTTACTACTCTGACTTTTCTCTGAAACTTTTCCCATTTTTAACCATGTGTGACATTTCTGTTAAAGAAAATCTGTACATGTAGTTACTTAATGAATAATTGAATGGGAAGGAAAGAAAAACAGAAATATTCAATTAAGTTTTATACAATGGTATAGGTAGACCAAATAATGGCCTCCCATACTTTTCCACAGAATCTGTGAATACATTCCCCTGCAAGGCTAAAGGGACTTTGTAAATCAGATTAAGCTAAGGATTCCAAGATAGGGAGATTATTCTAGATTGTCTGGGTGGACCAGAATAATAACAAGGATTCTTACAAATGAACAAAGAATGCAAGAGAGTCAAACTTGTTTAGTCAAACCATATTGGGATGATGTGATATAAAGATTCAGACTTTCATTTATTGGCTTTGGAGATGGAATGTGGATATAAGCCAAGGAATGTGGACAACCTCTATAAACTGGAAAAAGTGAAAAAATGTATTCTCCCTGAAAGCCTTCATGTAATCCTGGAAATACCTTTATTTCAATTCAGCAAAACTTCATTTAGACTTCTAACCTCCAGAACCATAAGATAATAAATTTTGTTGTTTTAAGCCACTAAGTTTATGGTAATTTAACATGGCAGCAATACAGGTGAATGGTTTTATAAAAAAAAATAACATAAAATAATAATAATACTGTTTATTTAACTTTTTTCTTTGAAAGAGAGAGTGAGAGAAACAGGGTCTCATATGTTGTCCAGGCTGGCTGTTCATGCTTGAGCCCAAGTGACCCTCCTGCCTCTGCCTCCCAAGTAGCTGAGATCATAGGCACATACCACCATGCCCAACTTACCTAGCACAGTATGTGGCAGGTATTGTTCTAAACCCATGATGCCAATTACCTCACTAAATCCTTAGAAAAAGTTTAGGAGTAGATAATATTCTTGTTCCCAAGTTTCAGTTGAGGAAGGCAAGGTTTAGAGTTTTCTTACTTGCCTAGTAAGTGTCTGTCAGGTTTTTAAGTGTATACTCTTAACCACCATTATATATTTTCTCCTTAAAAATATTACTTGATTTATCTTAGGCAAAAAAAAAAAAAGAGCATCCATGGATCCCATAGTTGACTTTTTCTTCAGAATAAAATGAAGTAACTGATACTAGACTATCACTACAACCTAAATAAAACATAAAATTACTGTTTTCAGTTAATGAACATTAGACAGTGCAAGACTCTGATCTTCAAGAAATGAGAAACAAATAAGGACAGCCCTATCATCATCCTGGATTTCTGTCTGGATGTAATTTTTTTCCTTTACCATAATGTGGAGAGTGGGATAACAGGAGTCTTTCTGAATTGAGAGGGAATCAGAATTCAGGGAAACTCAGGGAAGAGAACCAGAGAAGTTTTTTTCACAAGGTCAGTGTATAGAAAGACCTCCAGAGATATGCACAGGGGTGCCCTTGAGACTGTTTCTGAATACCAAGTCACACTTGCCTGAAGTTAAATTCCATGAAGCAAGGCAAAAAGCAACCAGAGAACAATAAACTAAAAGAATAACAAATCTGAGTTCAAAAGGGCTGAGAGATGTTTGTGTGAATACATAATTCTCATTAAATACCTGCACAAATTCAGTAGAAATGCCAGAAAGGCAATGGATTAATGAAAGAACTAAATAAAACTCATAGTATTCTGAACTATCTTGAACAAAGATCATAAAGAATTCTCAAAGGGATCCAGGTGATAGGTAAGTAATCTAAATAACTGCTGAGCAAAGCCCTGTACTTTGTGGCAAAATGCAGTATCCCACAGTGTAAAAACCACAGTGTTTGATGCCCAGTCAAAAAAATTACTAAACATGCCAAGAAATAAGAAAATGTGATCCATAATCAGAAGAAAAATGGACCAATTAAAATAAACCTTAAATTTACAGAAAATATATAATTAAATAAAAAGAATTTAAAATCACTGTTACATATACATGAATGTACTTAAAGGAAAGTAGGAACCTAAAGAGATGAAATGAATAAGTTAAATGAATCTCTTGGGCTGGGGTTGTGGCTCAGTGGTAGAGCACTTGCCTAGCATGTGTGAGGCACTGGGTTGGATTCTCAGTACCACATATAAATAAATAAAATTAAGGTCTATCAACTACTAAAATGTATATTAAAAAAAACAAATGAATCTCTTAAGGTAGAAAAATTGTCTTCAAAATGAAAAATTGCATAAGTGACATTAAGAATGGAAATGCAGAAAAGATCAATGAATTTAAAGATACAGCAACAGAAATCATCCAAATGGAAGAAAACTATGTTTTCTACTGCTAGCAAAAATATCCTTCAAAAATTAATGCAAAATAAAGGATTCTCTAGACAAACAAAAGCTAAGATAATTTATATCCAGAAGATAAGCACTACAAGAAACATTAAAGAAAGTTCCTCAATCTGAAGGAAAATAATATCTAATTGACATTTAGATATACACTAAAGAATAAACTTGCCAAAAATGGTAAATAGATGATAAAAAATAAAACATATTTCCCTTTTCTTAATTTCTTTAAAACATAATTTAACTAAAGCAAAAAATAATCACTACATAGTTGGGATCTGTAATATAAGTGAAGGTGAAATGTTTAACAATCACACAAAAGACAATGGGAAGGAAGAATTATAATGTTGTAAAGACCTTACATTATGTATGAGGCACTATGATAGACTAACATAACTTAAAGATGCATCTTGAAAATACTAATCAACCAACATAAAAATAAAACAATGCAACAAATGGAGACAAAGCAGATTCTTTTGAAATATGCAATTAATTCAAAAGAAGGCAGATAAAAGGAACAACCTGAACATGTGGAACAAACAGAAAATAAATAGCAATGCAGAATGATACACAACTTCAGAGATCTGAGGGATATCATCAAGCATCTAAAAATATGTTAAGATAAATGAAAGAAAGGGTCAGAGAAAAATTTGAAGAAATAATGGTTGATAACTTCCCAATTTTGATGAAAAATATTAATCTACACAGTAAACTCCAAGTGGGATAAACATCAAATAAAAGATAAGATTTATGTCAAGACATACATTAATCAAACTGTTAAAAGTCAAAAACACAAAATCTTAAAAGCAACGAGAGAAGCAACTTGTCATATAAAAGGAGTCCTCCATAAAGATCAATGTTAACTTCTTATTAGAAATTTGAGGCCAGAAGATTTTGGGATGACTTAAAGTGCTGAAAGAAAGAAAAAAAAAAACTGTAAACAAAAATTTCTTTAAAAAATAAAAAAAAAAAAAAAAAACCCCAATGAATAAATAGCCCAAGGAATGAACACACACTTCACAGAAGAAGAAATACAATCAACAAACCTATGAAAAAATGTGCATCATCTTTAGCAATTATAGAAATGCAAATCAAAACTTCTCTTAGATTTCATCTCACTCCAGTCAGAATGGCAACATCAAAATACAAGCAATTGGGCTGGGGATATAGCTCAGTTGGTGGAGTGTTTGCCTCGCAAGCAGAAGGCCCTGGGTTCAATCCCTAGCACAAAAAAAAAAAAAAAAAAAAAAAACTACAAGCAATAAATATTGGCAAGGATGTGAGGAAAAAGATATGCTCACACATTTCTGTTGGGACTGTAGATTGGTGCAACCACTATAGAAAGCAGTATGGAGATTCCTCAAAGAACTTGGAGTGGAACCACCATTTGACTCAGCTAGCCCACTCCTTGGTTTATACCCAAAGGACTTAAAATACTACAGTGATGCAGCCACATCAATGTTTATAGCAGTTTGATTCACAATAGCTAAACTATGCAACCAACCTAAATGCCCTTCAACAGATGAATGGATAAAGAAAATGTGTTATATATACACAGTGGAATATTACTCAGCCCTAAAAAATAATGAAAGTGTGGCATTTGCAGGTAAATGGATGGAACTAGAGAATATATTGCTAAGTAAAATAAGCTAATACCAACAATCCAAAGGCTGAATGTTTTCTCTTATAAGCAGATGCTGATCCATAGTGGTGGAGGATAGGAAAGAATGAAGAAAGTTTAGATTGTGCAGAGGGGAGAGGTAGAATACCCTATATACACATATGATTACACTATTGGTGTGACTGAGCACCATGTACAGCCAGAGGAATGACAAGTTGTGCTCCATTTGAGTACAGTGTGTCAAAATGCATTCTACTGTCATATGTAACAAATTAGAGCAAATTAAAAGTTAATAAAAATTTTTAAAATGAGGAAGAATTTAAGATATTCCCCAATACATAAACACTGAGGGAGTTGATCACCATGATAATGGTAGTCCTTCAAACTGAAATGAAAACACACTAGATATAACCTGAAGGCATATGAAGAATAAAGAACTCCAATAAAAGTAACTTCTTCGGTATATATAAAAGGCAGTTGCATCACTTTGTTTTGGTTTGTAACTCCTCTCTTTTATTTCCTATAGAATTTGAAAACTAAAAACATAAAACAATATACTCTTATGTTAATTGTGCACAATATGTAATAATACGGTTTGTGACAAAATGATATAAAGAAGGTAGAAGTCAAGTTTTCATATGGTATTTGTTATGGTTCGGATCTTAAATGTCCCCCATAACTCACATGTTGAGACCTGGGGCCCAGTTGATGGCACTATTGGGAGGTGGGAGAAACTTTAAGAGGTGGGTCCTGGTTGGAGGAAGTAACTCATAGGGGATGTGCCCTTAAAGGTTACATTAGGATCCCAGTCCTTCCTCTCTCTCTTTGCTTCCTGACTCCATGAGGTGAGCAACTTTGCTCCACTCCATGCTCCCTGCCATGATGTTCTGCCTTGCCACAGGCCCAAAAGCAATGGAATCAGCCAACCATGGACTGAAACCTATGTAACCTTAAGCCAAAGTAAATCTGTCCCCCTTTTAAGTTTATTTTCTCAGGTATTTTCTGTAAGTGATTAAAGTTGACTAATATAGTATAGAAAGTAAGTTGGTATCAATTAAAACTAGACAGTTATAAATAATGGATTGTTAATTGTGATCCCTGTCATAACCACTATGGAAATAACTAAAAATACATACAAAAAAAAAGGAAATGAGGAGAGAATCAAAATGATATACTAGAAAAGTCAATTGAACATCTAAGAAGTCAGTATTGGAGAACCTAGGAAACAAAAAGGACATAACATACAGAAAAATGGCAGAAGCAGACCTTCCTTATTCATAATCTCTTTGTAAATGTATCATACTCACCACTTAAAAGACAGAGATTAGCAGAATGGATTAAAAATAATAGTAATTCCATTATATGCTGCCTATGGGAAACTCATGTTAGATCCAAAGACAAAAGTCTTTGTCCTGACCTAAAAGCAGATAATTGTCATTAATTAAGATGAAGAGGCACCTTAATTAATTAATTAGTGCATGAGACCTGAGCAGGATGAGCCACAGGACTTCAGTGTTGGACATGTTGAGTTTGAGATCTATTAGACAAGCCAGTGAGGATATTAGAGAGGTTGGATCATGATTTTAAAGTTTGGGGAAAGGTCCAAACTGGAGATAAATATTTATTATCACCATTATAAATTTGCTATTTAAAGCTCTGAGAGTAAATGAAATATAAAAGGTGTGTGTGTGTGTGTGTGTGTGTGTCCAGATGACAAAAGTCCAAAAACTGAGTTTTGACCAGTTTTTGTCCAAAAACTGGTCCTTTCAACATTTGTAAGTTGGGAAGAAAAATAGGAATGAGTACAGGGAAACAAGAATGGTAACGAATGAGGTAGGAAAATTGGGAAAATTATGTGATGAAAATGTTTTAAGGAAAACAAATATGCTCTGTCAAAGGCTATTCTGTGTTCTTTCAGTTCTAGTTCAGGACATTCTCTTACCTCCTAATTGATGTTTTCTCTTTAGAGGGTGGTTTGTTATTCAAATCCAAAAGCTTGTACCTAAGAAATAATCACAACAGGTTTTATATATTTCTAATTCTGTGTGTGTGTTTGTGTTTATGTGTATGTCTGTGTATATGTTTAGCCTAATACTTAGAAATAGAAGAGGAAAATCAGGGATTTTAGAGTCAGTTTTATTTCTGCCACTTCCTTACTAATTGTGTGGCCTTGGGTAAATTATTTAGCTTCCATCAGCCAGTTTCCTTGTGTGCATCTATCTCATTATCTACTGTTAGAGTTAAATGACTTTCTGTATGTAATGTAACACCATAAGATCTCAAGAAATTTCATTACTAGCCCCTTCCTGACATATGGGAATATGCCCATGGCCTTATGTTCCCTCAGAGGCTAAAACTAAATATCTTATCCCTCCTTCCTCTGTATTGGATTGGTTCTATAAGGAAATTTTCATTCCAAATGTTGATATTTATGAGGGCAATGATTCAACTTGTTCTATGAGACCTCCTTTAAGGAGAAAATTTATTTAAGAAAGGAAATATTTCTTAAATGAGGTTGCTTAGATACAAATTGGGTAAGATGGGAGGGAGAGAAGAGAAAATGAAAAATTATAAATGGGTTCATTTATAGCAAGGAACTCTAAATAGCTTTCTGAATATAAAGAGAATGCAGCATTTAAATCAATGCTTCTTCCCCAACAGCAACACAGCTCTTATCCCCATTTCTTAACTTAATCATCTGAGCTCTTTTCAAATCTTTGATTCCTATAGCATTTCTCACCTATAACACACACCAAAAAATGTTAAAATTACTCTTCCTATTCTAAGACTATGAAACCCTTCCCATCAAATTTATTTGCTTTTATATGATTATGATTTTTTATTGGATTAACTTGTATTTCTTTGGGGGAGGGAAAGGAAGGAAAAGGAATTTTAGGCAGAGAGGCTCTTGATGAAACAGAGAACCCTCCTAGAAAGTTAAGGTCAGTAATGGTTTTGGTTTTGGTTTTTGGCTTTTGAGTTGTCTGGGTGGTTTTGTTGTTGTTTTGAGACAAGTTCTCACTACATTGCCCAGGCTAATCTCAACCTCATGGGTTGAAGTGATCCTCCTGTCTCAGCATCCCAAGTAGCTGAACTTACAGATGAGTGCCAACATGTCCAGTTTAAGGTAGTCATTCTTTATGGCTGTCTTAGACCTCTTTAAACCTGGTTTCTCCAGAATCCCTCCTTGCTTATACCACTTAGGCAAGTAATTAAGAAAAAGAAGTAGTGTAGAGAGCACGTTAAAGTGTTTCATGATATGCTGTTACATCACAGAAAGGATAGGAAAGTCTACATCATGTCACAAAAGAACAATAAGTCAAAAATTACATGTAGGGATCCAAGATGGCAGACTAGAGGGAGGCTGCGCTCCTTGTGGCTCCATAACTCCGGATTCAAACAGAGGAAAATCTCTTTATCCATGAGGCAGTCTTTGCTCCTCATTGATCCCCTGCTGTTTACTCCATTTGTCTACCTCAATCACCTACAGTCTGCCAGCATATTGAGTACATTTGAGTGCAGATTGCTCACTGACCACCACCTATCATCCGTCATTTGCCTGTTTGCCTGCCTCTGTCCTGCCCATTGCCTGCCTTTCACCTACTCATCACTCACCAACCGAGGTTCATCTGCTGATCATCCGCCAGTAGCCTGCGGAGCCCGCAGATGGTCAATGGATTGCCAACTGCCTGCTGTTGCCTGGAAGTCCACCATCACAGTACCCGTAGGTTTGGTTACACATGGCTGCTGCCATTTTGGGAAAACAGCCAGGAACTGCAGGACCACTGGCCCAACTGAGAGCACCCTGCCTCCAGGACCCCTGGCCTGACTGACAGCACCTCACCTCCAGGGGCCCCAGCCCAACCAACTGCACCCCACGCAGACTCAGTGCCCATGCCTTGTGCTGCATCTCCCCATTTGCCAACACATTTGGAAGCCAATGCAGCCATCTTGGATTATCCTGGAAGTGGAAACTGTCATTAGGTGGGGCAAATCCCATCCTGAGATGCCTGCTGGAGACTGGAAGCTCATTGTCAGGTACCTCTCATGCCTCAAGCTACTGAAGACTGGAGGCTTGAATAGTATATGACTGTTATACTATAGATTTTTTTCTCCTTTGTGAAAGTTTATTTCTTTACTTTTCTTGCTCTCTACTTTCCTTTTGTTTCCCTGTTTCCTCAAAGTCTTTTTCTCCCTTTTCACATGCTAACAACCAACTTCTTTTGACTACACTTTAACACTTCCTATGATCTAGAACTTCTTCATACTCTTTTCTTGTACCATTAACAGTTACATCCTACAGCCCTCCCCATTCTCTTTGTCCTCCCTTAGAAACAGCAGTCCTCATTGCAAATCTGTTTGTTATATTGTAGATAATAATTGAACTAATTCTCTTTATTATGACAATATTATAATAATATTGTAACAAAAAAGACTATTATAAAAATAGTCTTCATAGGGGCTATTTGGTTTACAGCTGCATACTGTCTGTACTGGGTGTTGCTAATATTGATCTCCCCCATTAAAGAAGAGGTTTTGGAAAAGTACAGGGTCACTATAAGCCTAGAGGGCAGAAACTGCAATACCCCAAATCTGCATTGCTAGAGGGGAAGATACATGCACAACATGAAAAAACAAGGGAAGAAAGTGTTCCAAACAAACCAAAATTCTACACTAATAGAATCCAATGATAGCATGGTAGAAGAAATGCCAGAAAAGGAGTTCAGAATATACATGGTTAACATGATCAGAGAAGCAAACAATGAGTTAAGAGACCAAATGCAGGCAATGATTGATCATTCCAATAAGCAGTTTGAAGAGTAACTACAGGAAGCAAAAGATCACCTCAACAAAGAGATAGAGATTCTGAAAAAGAACCAAACAGAAATCCTTGAAATGAAGGAAACAATAAACCAAATAAAAAACTCAATGGAAAGCATCACCAACAGACTAGATCACTTGGAAGACAGAACCTCAGACAATGAAGACAAAATATTGAATCTTGAAAATAAAGTTACCCAAACAGAGAAGATGGTAAGAAATCATGAATGGAACCTCCAAGAACCATGGGATATCATGAAAAGACCAAAGTTAAGAATTATCAGAATTGAGGAAGGCACAGAGATACAAACCAAAGGAATGAACAACCTATTCAATAAAGTAATACCAGAAAATTTCCCAAACCTGAAGAATAAAATGGAAATTCAACTACAGGAGGCTTACAGAACACCAAATGCAAAAAATTACAGCAGATCCACACCAAGACACATTATAATGAAAATGCCTAGGGTACAAAATAAGACAGGATTTTAAAGGCTGTGAGAGAAAAGCATCAGATTACATATGGGAAGAACCAATACGGGTATCAGCAGATTTCTCAGCCCAGACCCTAAAAGCTAGAAGGGCCTGGAACAAAATATTTCAAACTCTGAAAGAACACAGTTGCCAACCAAGAATCCTATATCCAGCAAAACTAATCTTCAGATTTGAAGACAAAATAAAATCCTTCCATGACAAACAAAGTTAAAGGAATTTACACACAGAAAACCTGCACTACAGAACATTCTTTGCAAAATATTCCATGAGAAAGAAATGAAAAACAACAATGTAAGTCATCAAAGGGAGGAACTACCCTAAAGGAAATGCCAGTCAAAGAAGAAACCAAGTCAAGTTAAAACCAAAACTAAACCACAATGACTGGGAATACAAATCATATCTCAATAATAACCCTGAATGTTAATGGCCTAAACTCATTAATCAAAAGACGTAGACTAGCAGATTGGATTAAAAAGAAAGACCCAACAATATGCTGCCTTCAACAGCATGAGATGAGTCTCATAGAAAAGGACATCCACAAACTAAAGGTGAAACGATGGGAAAAAAAACCTACCACTCACAGTAAAAAAGTGGGGGTTTCCATCCTTTTATCAGATAAAGTGGACTTCAAGCCAAAGTTAGTCAGAAGGGATAAAGAAAGTTATTTCATACTGCTTAAGGAAAGCATAAATCAGGAAGACATAACGATCATAAATATTTATGCCCCAAACAATGGCCCATTCGTGTACATCAAACAAATCCTTCTCAATTCCAGGAACCAAATAGACCACAACACAATAATTCTGGGTGACTTTTACACACCATCTTCACCACTGGATAGATCTTCCAAACAAAAACTAAACAAAGAAAACACAGAACTCAGTAACACAACCAGTAACTTAGACTTAACAGACATATATAGAATATTCCATCTATCAACGAGTGAATACACTTTCTTCTCAGCAGCACATGGCTCCTTCTCTAAAATAGACCACATGTTATGCCACAAAGCAGCCATTAGTAAATGCAAAAAAGTGGAGGTACTACCTTGTATTCTATCAGATCATAATGGAATAAAGTTAAAAATCAACAACAAAATAAAAAACAGAAACTACTCCAAAACCTGGAGACTAAATAATATGCTATTGAATGAAGCATGGATAACAGAAAACATCAGGGAGGAGATAAAAAAATTCTTACAGGTAAATGAGAATGATGACACAACATATCAAAATCTCTGGGACACTATGAAAGCAGTACTAAGAGGAAAATTCATTGCATTCAGCACATTCAAGAAAAGAATAAAAAGTCAACAACTAAATGACCTACTATTACGTCTCAAAGCCCAAGAAAAAGAAAAACAGAACAACAACAAAAGTAGTAGAAGACAGGAAATAATTAAAATCAGAGCTGAAATCAATGAAATTGAAACAAAAGAAACAATTCAAAAAATTGACAAAACAAAAAATTGGTTCTTTGAAAAAGTAAACAAAATAGATAAACCCTTAGCCACACTAACAAAGAGAAGGAGAGAGAAAACTCAAATTACTAAAATTCGTGATGAAAAAGGAAATATCACAACAGACACCATTGAAATACAAAATATAATTAGAAGCTACTTTGAAAATCTATACTCCAATAAAATAGAAAATCCTGAAGACATTGAAAAATTTCTAGAGCCATATGATCCTCCCAAACTGAACCAGGAGGACATACACAATTAAAACAGATCAATTTCAACTAATGAAATAGAAGAAGCCATAAAAAGCCTACCAACCAAGAAAAGCCTGGGACCAGATGGATTCTCAGCTGAGTTCTACAAGGCCTTCAAAGAAGAACTTATACCAATACTCCTGAAAGTATTTAATGAAATAGAAAAGGAGGGAACCCTTCCAAATTCATTCTATGAAGCTAGTATCACTCTGATACCAAAACCAGACAAAGACACGTCTAGAAAAGAAAACTTTAGACCAATATCTCTGATGAGTATAGATGCAAAAATCCTTAACAAAATTCTGGCAAATCACTTACAAAAACATATTAAGAAGACAGTGCACCACAATCAAGTGGGGTTTATCCCAGGGATGCAAGGTTAGTTCAACATTCAGAAATCAATAAATGTAATTCATCATATCAATAGACTTAAGGTTAAGAATCATATAATTATTTCGATAGATGCAGAGACAGCATTGGACAAAATATAACACCACATCATGGTCAAAAACTAGAAAAAGTAGGGATGGTAGGAACATACTTCAACATTGTAAAGGCTATTTATGCTGAGCCCACTGCCAACATCATTCTTAATTGAGAAAATGTGTAAGAATTCCCTTTGAAAACTGGAAAAAAACAGTGATGCCCACTGTCACCACTTCTGTTCAGCATTGTGCTTGAAATACTAGCTAGAGCAATCAGACAGACCACAGAAATTAAAGGAATATGAATAGGAAAAGAACTCAAGCTGTCACTATTTGCTGACGACATGATGCTATATTTAGAGGATCCAAAAAACTCCACCAGGAAACTTTTAGACCTAATTATTGAATTCAGGAAAATAGCAGGATATAAAATAAACACACATAAATCAAATGCATTTATATACATAAGCAATGAATCATCTGAAAGTGAAATGAGGAAACCAACTCTGTTCACAATAGCCTCAAAAAAATATATACTTGGGAATTAATCTAACAAAAGAGGTGAAAGATCTCTACAATGAAAGCTACAGAACATTAAAGAAAGAAATTGAGAAAGACTTTAGAAGATGGAAAGATCTCCCACGTTCCTGGATAGGCAGAATTAATATAATCAAAATGGCCATATTTCCAAAGATGCTATACAAATTTAATGCAATTCCAATAAAAATCCCAATGATATTCCTCATAGAAATAGAGAAAGCAATCGTAAAATTCATCTGGAAGAACAAAAGACCCAGAAGAGCCAAAACAATCCTAGGTAGGAAGAATGATGCAGGAGGTATCACAATACCAGACATTAAACTCTACTATAGAGCAATAGTAATAAAAACGGCATGGTATTGGCACCAAAATAGGTGGGTAGACAAATGGTATAGAATAGAAGACACAGTGACAAACCCACATAAGTACAGGTATCTCATACTAGACAAAGTGCCAAAAACATGCAATGGAGAAAAGACAGCCTCTTCAACAAATGGTGCTGGCAAATCTGGAAATTCATATGCAATAAAATGAAATTAAACCCCTATCTCTCACCCTGTACAAAACTCAACTCAAAATGGATCAAGGATCTAGGAATTAGACCTGAGATCTTTCAGCAAATAGAAGAAATAGTAGCCCAAATCTTCTTCATGTTGGCTTAGGAGCAGACTTCCTTAACATGACCCCCAGAGCACAGGAAATAAAAGCAAGAATCAATAAATGGGACAGATTCAAACTAAAAAGCTTTTTCTCAGCAAAGGAAACAATCAATAATGTGAAAACCAAGCAACTTGGGAGGCTGAGTCAGGAGGATCGTGAGTTCAAAGCCAGCCTCAGCAACTTAGCGAGGCCCTAAGCAACTCAGTGAGACCCTGTCTCTAAATAAAATACAAAATAGGGCTGGGGATGTGGCTCAGTGGCCGAGTGTCCCTGAGTTCAAAACCCCTTTTCCCAAAAAAAAAAAAAAAAAAAAAACCACCAACAAAAAATAATGTGAAAAGAAAGCCTACAGAGTGGGAAAACATCTTTTTCACACACACCTCAGAGAGAGCACTGATCTCCAAAATTTATAAAGAACTTAAAAAACTTTACACCAAAAATACAAAGAACCCAATCAATAAATGGACTAAGGAACTGGGCAGATACTTCACAGAAGATGATATACAAGTGATCAACAAATATATGAAAAAGTGCTCATCATCTCTAGTAATTAGAGAAATGCAAATTAAAACCACCCTAAGATTTCATCTAACTCCAATTAGAATGGCTATTATGAGGAACACAGCAATAATAAGTGTTGGCATGGATGTAGGGAAAAGGCACACTCATACATTGCTGGTAGAGTTGCAAATTGGTGCAGCCACTCTGGAAAGCAGTATGGAGATTCCTCAAAAAACCTGGAATGGTCCCACCATTTGACCCAGCTATCCCACTCCTCAGTTTATACCTAAAGATCTTAAAATCAACAGTATAGGAATGCAGCCACATCTATGTTCATAGCTGCTCAATTCACAATAGCTAGATTGTGGAACCAACCTAGATGCCCTTCAATTGATGAATGGATAAAGAAACTGTGGTTATAGATACACAATGGAATATTACTCAGCCATAAAACAGAATAAAATTATGGTATTTGCAGGTAAATGGGTGGAGTTGGAGAATATCATGCTAAGTGAAATAAGTCAAGCCCAAAAAACCAAAGGCCAAATGTTTTCTCTGATCAGTGGATCCTGATACATAATGGAGTGGGGGTGGTCATGGGAAGTATGGATGGTGTAGAGGAAAATGGAATGGGAGGGGTGGGGGAAGGAAAGATAGTATACTGAGACAGACAGTATTACCCTAAATATATGTAAGATTATATGAATTGTGTGAATCTACATTGTGAAAAAAGATATATTCCCTGCTGTATGATTATATCAAAATGGGTTCTACTGTCATGTATAATTAAAAAGAACCAATTTTTTTAAAAAAATCCTCACACTTGGGGAATGGGACATGACATTAAAAAAAAATTACATGTATTCTATACCCTATTGATTACAGTTTGAAAACTTGAAACAGAATAGCACTTCTCAGTTACAACTCCTACATATCCCCAACTTCTGACCCTAGCACATAATTTGTTTTGTCCTTAACATTACATAGTTATTTATTCATTAGACCCCCTTCAGGGGTCATTGAAGTTGTAATCTCTCCTATCTCTGCCTTATCTCCATTATAAATGCAAGGTGCCTTGGAGATGGATAAGTACCAAATTATCTGACAGTTTAGCTATGCAGGCCTCTGGGGAATTTCTCCTGATAATACAATAACAACAAAGGGGTCCTGAAAATGCAGTGGACATAAGCAAAGTTATGCTCTGTCATTATTTTTTCCACCCGCTATTTATCACTACTCCCCAAATACCAAAGGAGAAGCAAGAGAGAGATACCAACAAAAGAAGTAAAGTTGGAGAGACTTTGATTGAAACAGATGAAACAGACTTTGATGAAACAGATAATGATTACTGGAGAGAAGAGTAAAAGCACAAACTTCAGCATAAGAACATTACCTAGCAGGATGCAGGTTGAGGATACCCAATGTAACCCAAGGAAACCCCCTAAATTGCCAAATGTCAAAGAACATCATTATTGGGCTGGAATGTAGCTCAGTGTTAAAGCACTTGCCTCACAAGTGTGAAACCCTAGGTTTGATCCTAGTGTAGTTGGTGGGGGGGGGGAGTAGGAAAAAAAGAACATCATTATTATCAATCTCATTGATTATTAGCAAGTTTTTTTTATGTTGTTAATATTCAGCACCACTTGAAGTACAATGAAAAAGAGAATAAAAGATAGGCAAGAGGCAGAACAAGTAGGCAGGCAAGTAGTTACTTAGAAAAAAAAGTACATTGCATGATAACATTGTCATGAAGCAATTGCATGCTCTGCACTACACACCAGGGAGCAGGACTTCACCTCTGATAGTACACTCAGTAGGCCCAAACTTTTACATGATATTGGTAATGTGTATCAGTGACACGTTGTCATACCAAGGCATGCCTATCTGCAAAATAAACACCCTGCATATTTCAGATCCAAAAAGCCACTATAGAACCAGAGAGAAAGGAAATTTGGTGTTTGAATTTTCTAACCTCAGCCAGATTAGTTATTCTGCTTAACAATGATGTAAGTATTTAATTACCATATTCTTTAAAATTAAAAGCAGAAGTGGTTATCAGAATGAGGTTTAAATACTATGTCTGAGAAGCATCAACTGAGATGCTTCATTTCATCTGTTTCCAAGTGTAAAAACCAGTGAAGACTATAAATCAATCTAAGTAGCTGAGTTGCTGTGAGGGACAGTCATGAAAATGTTCTTCTCAGACTCCCTGTTGTAGAGAGCATAACTGACCACCAGCCTCAGACCCTATGGCTCTGAAACCAGCATTGTATTTGCCCTGAGACCAGACTTCCCGTGGGTTGCTCCAACTAATGATGGGGTACAGCAGAGGTACTAACCCAGGTTCATTTTGGCAATATTGGGACTCCTCAGAGACTTTGGACACCACACCAACCTGGTCTTTCTTGGCACTTTAATATAGTCTGAGACCCCTCCTATCCAATCCTCCTCTTTTCCTTTTTCCTCCTGCTCCTCCCTCCCCTAGTAAATCTATTTCCTGTCTTGACATTTACTTGGGATGGATTCAAACTAACATGGTTAGTACAGACAGTGGTCTGAGAAAGCAGGCAGGGAAATGGGTTTTGTGATTGGCTCACCCACCAAACAGATTATATGGGGACCATCATGGTAGGTAGGGCACAGATAGTCCCTGGTCAAGGTGGGGGCCCCAGTTGTTAAAGGATTTCACTAGAGATGACCTAGTAAAACAACAGTATGCTGTTTTTCCAGTCGACAGTTCCAATCAACTTAGGCATTTGAAAGACAACCAAGTGACTACAAAGATAATTAAGTTGGCTGGTTACTACTAAGTTGTACTGATGCCTTGCAGAGAGATAATGAGAAAGCAGGGGTTATTGAAAAGCAGTTGAAGGAACCTCTTTAGTTGCTTTTTTCCCAAAAGGCTCTTATATCTTGTGGAAGGACAAAAGAAATCGGGTAGCAGCAGGTTGCAGATCTGAGAACGTTATCAAGCTCCAGAGTTGTTTGAATGATCAGTGAAGGGAGGCCTGTTCTGGTAAAAGTCAGGGCCCTAATTGAGAAAAATCAGAACACAAAAAAATGGAATGAGAACATCTAGATGGATGTATCCTGAAAATAATAGCTGTTCAGATCCCCTCAAACCCTCAGAGATGCAGAAGTGGTCTCCCCATCCCTAGTAAGAGAAAATGCCTCCATTTGTGCTGGGAAAATGTTGCAGAGGCCCATCCACTCTAAAAGGGAAGAGATGCTGTCCTTAGAACTTGCCCTTGCCTCCTCACTTGGTTACTCAGCTGAGGACCTTCCGGGCCTGATAAGAAAGAGATTATACAAAGAAGTTTCAAGAGTTAGCCTGCATATATCAGCAGAATCCAGGAGAAAAATTACGGGGTTGGATTTTAAGGGTGCTTGATCAAAAGGGCCAGAAGGTAAGACAAAAATTCATTGATTAAAGGATACTTTCTTGAAACACAGGATTTAAAACCTGCAATAACTCAGAATATAAGGAAAATGCATTGCTAGGATGGCTTTGAGAAACCTGATAAAAAGTGATGACCAACATTCGACCAAGCCGAGTTGTCCTGATAGACCCTAGAGGGAAGAATAAATAGGCTAAGGAAAATAGGCAAGGCCAAGATGAGGGTGAGGCAAGAGAGGTGCCTAGGAGGATGAATTCAAGAAGCCACTCACTCTCAGGGTCATGCCAGATCAGGGTCTCTTGCCTCATCCTAGTTTTCATTCTGGAAATGGGCATGCTACAATGTGGTAAGGTCAAAAGACACCCAGCCAAAAGATTATGTTCTGCAAGAGGACCAAGGAAACATCTTCCACCAAAACCATCAGGAATGCACTGAAAGGGGCGGCTGCATCGTTCAAGTTCAGTAGTGGTTCCTCTGAAGGCCAGGGTTGATGGTAGGAGAGGCCAGTCACAGCTGGGCTCATGAATATTCATGGAGTGATTGAATTCTCAACATAATAGAGGTCAGGTGACAACACTTAACTGCCAGAAGTCAGGAGCCTGAAATTACCATTATGACCTTAGATATCACACAACCAAGAGGTTTGACCCTGGGGGGAGCTGTGGAGATGGTTGATAGAGCATGATTTTCCTAGAAGTCAAATAGGCAGCTAATAAGGGTGCTACTTAATTTAAAAAGAAGAAGAAAAAAAAAAAGAATGTGAGACCAAATGGCCAAAGGCAGTCACACCTACAAAAAGTCAGGATCCTTTGCTCAGTTTCAGATCTGAGATTTTCAGACCCAGAATCCACTGACTAAATACCCCAGAAAGCATATATTATAGTTGTTTGTATGACACTGCAATAACTTGGCAGTTGGACACTTGGGCTGTAGGGTAAGAGCTATCATGGTAAACAACGCAAGTGGAAATCTTTAAAATTGTCCCTCTTCATGGCCAACATGATAAATCAAAACTTATATTGCATCTCGGAGATGATGACAGAGATTAGTGCTACCATTAAAATTTGAAAGGAGGCAGAAATGGTGGTTCTCAACATAACTTCACTAAATTCACTAGACTGGCCCCTACAAAAGCCATCCTGGAAAATGACTACAGACTATTACCAACTCAACAAAGTTATATTTTTTGCAGGGCTGTTGTGTCAAACCTAAGTACTACCATCTCTCTTCTAGGTTTCCCTCAGAAAAAGAAGTCTGAGGAATCATGGAAGAATTGCTCCCCAGGGAGATCTGTGTGGCACAAGAGTTAAGGCTGTGGCAGTCATGAAAATGCTCCTTGCAGACCCCCTGTCAGCAAAATTGACCAAGAGCCTCACAGCCTGTCCTTTTGGATCCCCACTGCATTGCTAGACTTCTCAATGATGAACCACACAGAGCTCTTAAGTCAGGTCCATTGCAGCCAATATGCTGGACTCCTCAGTGACTTTGGTTTAAGGACTCCCCACCAACCCAGCCATATTTTTCTTAGCACTGCACTGAAGTTTGAGACAATTCCTACCCAATCTTCCTTTCTTCCCTCTCTTCTTTATTACATGAAGGCTCTTGCCACCTTCTCCACTCCCTCCTCCAAAAAGTTTACTTCTTGGTTGGCCTCAGCTAATGCATCCTGAATACCTGAAGGATTATGGAAGAAGAAAGTATCTGCATTTCCACTGGCAATCAGAATACTTTAAAATATTCAAGGGGATTAGAGACTTACTTATTTCTTTATCTTTACTACAATAAAAATAACCTGCTTGGGGAGCAGAATCTGAACATGATTAAGAAAGTCAAACCTGGAATAAAAATGGCTTTGTATCTTAAAATTTGCATAATACATTGGCAGGGCACAAAGGGGTTGTGCATCCCCAGTGCCAGAGTAAATGAGCACATACATACAGTATCTTCTGTTGGTGCCAGTCACACAAATGGGATCTGCCCAAAGCTGGTCTTACTTGTGTTCCTAACTTGTCTGAAAATGTTTAGAGATTGTCATTCCTGTATCAGCACTTTCAGTTTAGGTCTTGGTGCCAGCAACACCTTTAATTTTATGGCTTCCATTCATATGCTGTTGACTTGGCTGCTGATGCATGCAACCTCACCCACAGACTAATAAATGGTTCCTTAGTTCTAGTGGAATAAACCTAGGATAGAAGGCATAGTTTGGTAGACTTTGCTCAGATGAGTCAGGTTCAACCAGATTTGTGGTTGACTTATTCTAAAATAAAGTGAAATGATTTATTCACTTTTCAGACATGTCCAGGATTCTAGTAGTGATCCAAAGTTAATTTGGATCCATGAAAGGTGTGGTTTTCTGGGAATCACCCAGAATTAAGGGATCCTAGGGTTATTCTTGTTCTTGATGACTAATGTACAAAACACTTAGTGTATCTGTGCCTTCATTTCCTAATGAATATAATAATCCTTCTCTTTCAGAAGGTTACAATGTTTCATATAATTCTATGGAATGCCTTGAAATTCTTAACTGGGATAAGGAAAAAAGTTTCTCCTCTATACCATTCGTAAGGTCACAGCAGCAATCAAATATTGAGGCTTAATTCATTAGACTTTCTCAATTTAATTGATCTTTTATATTCTGAGATCTCTCAAGTTCACCTTTTATTAGCACATCTTATATTTCAAAGATGTGGACTGTGCCTGGTATATCTTTGGCAGCAATACCTAGCACAGTTACAGATATTTAATAAACGTACATTGACTTTCAGGATGCAACGTGTCAAAATTAATAGTCATTGACAATTCAGAGACCAGGGTTCTAGTTTCAGCTCTGCCACTAGTATATTTTACAATCCTTTACAAACTACCTGGATTTAATTTTCTGTTATGAGATTAAGAACATTAGCATTAATCAACTCCAAAGAAACATTAAGATTTTAAGAGAAAATCTGTTATAATTTGTGGAGTTGTTACTCTCTTATATTGCTCTATTGATAAGACACTTCTTTAAAAGGAAGAAATACAGAGACATAAGTAAATACTTTTGTACTGTATTTTCCCCAAATGTGTCCTGGTTTCTACAGGCACTATGATATAATTCAGAACACTAAGCATAGGTTCTAAAATGAATTTGTTGCTAACTATATTGTGGGCTTTGAGTAACTCAAATCACATTTGTAGCACTATTCTTTTATCTGTAAAATTAGTTTGATAGGTTACCTTAATTCTAACTGCTCTTGGAACTCAATCCAAGGTCTATTTCAGTCTTAATAGTCTATAATTATTCTAGGTGACATTCTTAAATGTCAGGGTTTTATTTCTGGTTACAAAGGTAATGACTTATCACTTAAAAATATTCAAAGAATGTACATTAAGTAAACAGTAAGAGTTGTCATGATGTTGTCCACTAGAGATTCGTGTTAATAGTTTGGTGTATAATCTTTCAAAGTTTTCTCTTTTTATTTTTTTTTATTTCTTCTTTTTAGTTATACATGACAGTAGAATGTACTTTGACATATCATACATACACAGAGATAACTTCCCATTTTTGTGGTTGTACATGATGGAAATTACACTGGTGATGTTTTCATATAAGAACATAGGAAAGTTATGTCCAATTAATTCTACTGTCTTTCCCATTCTCATTCCCCCTCCCTTCCCTTCTCCCCATTCCCCACTGTCTAATTCAGTAACCCTCCACTCCTTCCTCCTAATTTGAGTCAGAATCCAAAAATCAGAGAGAAAATTTGGCCTTTGGTTTGATGGGATTGGCTTTTTTCACTTACCATGATAGTGTGTCCAGTTCTATCCATTTGCTGACAAGTGCCACAATTTCATTCTTCTTTATGGCTGAGTAATATTCCATTGTGTATATGCACCACATTTTCTTTGTCCATTCATCTCTTGAAGAGCACCTAGGTTGGTTCCATAGCTTAGCTATTGAGAATCGAGCTGCTATAAACACTGATGAAGCTGCATCACTATCGTATGCTGATTTTAAGTCCTTTTGAGTACATGCCAAGGAGTGGGATAACTGGGTCAAATGGTGGTTCCATTTAGAGTTTTCTCAGGAATCTCCATATTGCTTTCCAGAGTAGTTGCACCAATTTGCAGTCCCACCAGCAAAGTATGAGTGAACCTTTTTCCCCACATCTTTAACAACATTTATTGTTACTTGTATTCTTTATCATTGCCATTCTGACTTGAGTCAGATGAAATCTCAGTGTAGTTTTAATTTGTATTTCTCTGATTGCTAGAGATGTTGAACATGTTTTCATATATTTGTTGACTATTCATATTTCTTATTCTGTGAAGCATCTGTCTGTTCAGTTCCTTTGCCCATTTATTGGTTGGGTTATTTGGTGTTAAGTTTTTTGAGTTCTTTGTAATATACTAGAGATTAATGCTCTGAGGTGCAGGTGGCAAAGATTTTCTCCCATTCTGTAGGCTCTCTCTTCACATAATTGTTTCCTTTGCTGTGAAGAAGTTTTTAGTTTAATACCATCCTGTTTATTGATTGTTGATTTTACATCTTGCACTTTAGGAGTCTTATTGAGGAATTTGGTTCCCATGCCAAAATGATGGAGATTTGGGTCTACTTTTTCTTCTAGAAGACACAGGGTCTCTGGTCTAATGTCTAGGTCTTTGATCAACTTTCAGTTGAGTTTTGTGCAGGGTGAGAGACAGGGGTCTAATTTCATTTTATTACAGATGGATTTCCATTTTTTCCAGCTCCATTTGTTGAAGAGGCTATCTTTTCTCCAATGTATGTTTATGGCACCTTTGTTTACTGCAAGATAACTGTATTTATGTGGGTTTGTCTCTGTTCCATTGGGTATATTCTGTTCCATTGGTCTTCATGTCTGTTTTGCTGCCAAATCCACATCATTTTTGTTCTATAGCTCTGTAGTATAATTTAAGATCTGGGATTGTGATGCCTCCTTTTTTACTTTTCTTGCTGAGGATTGCTTTGGCTATTCTGGGCTTCTTTTTTTCCCAAATGAATTTCACAACTGCTTTTTCTATTTCTGTCAGGAATGTCATTGGAACCTTAATAGGAATTGCATTACATCTGTATAGCACATTTGGTAGTATGGCCATTTTGACAATATTCATTCTGCCTATCCCAGAACATGGAAGATCTTTCCATTTTCTGAGGTCTTCTTCAGTTTCTTTGTTTAGTGTTCTGTAGTTTTCATTATAGAGTTCTTTCACCTCTTCTTTTAGATTGATTCCCAAACATTTTTTTGAGGCTATTGCAAATGGGATAGTTTTCCTAATTTCTCTTTCAGATGACTCATTACTGATGTATAGGAGTGCAATTGATTTATGGGTGTTAATTTTATATCCTGCTACTTTGCTGAATTCATTTACAAGTTCTAGAAGTTTTCTGGTGGAGTTTTTTGGATCTATAAAAAGATCCAAAGATCTTTCATCATGAATCATGAAAGAGTTTTCATGATTCTATATGTAGAATCATGTCATTGGCAAATAGGGATAGTTTGAGTTCTTCTTCTCCTATTCATATCCCTTTAATTCCCTTCTTCTGTCTAATTGCTCTGGCTAGAGACTCCAGGACTATGTTGAATAGAAGTGGTAAAAGAGGGCATCCCTGTCTTATTCTAGGTTTCAGAGGGAATGCTTTCAATTTTTCTCCATTTAGAATGATGTTTGATGAGTTGAGCATAATAGCTTTTACAATGTTGAGGTATGTTCCTACTATCCCTAGTTTTTCTTGTGCTTTGAACCTGAATGGATGCTGTATTTTGTCAAATGCTTTTTCTGCATCTATTGAGATAATCATGTGATTTTTTTAAGTCTATTGATGTGATGAATTTTGTTTATTGATTTCTGTATGCTGAGCTTTGCATCCCTGGTATGAACTACATTTGTTCATGGTGCACTATCTTTTTAATATGATTTTGTATGCAATTTGCCAGGATTTTATTACGAATTTTGCATCTATGTTCATGAAGGATATTGGTCTAAAATTTTCTTTCCTTGATGTGTCTTTGTCTGGTTTTGGTATCAGAGTGATACTAGCTTCATATAATGAGTTTGTAAGGGTTCCCTCCTTTTCTATTTCATGGAATAATTTGAGAAGTATTGATTTTAGTTCTTCTTTGAAAGTCTGGTAGAATTTGGCTGAGAATCTCTCTAGTCCTGGATTTTCTTTCTTGGTAGGCTTTTGATGGCATCTTCAATTTCATTGCTTGAAATTGATCTGTTAAATTTTCTATGTCCTCCTCTTTCAATTGGGTTAGTATATGTTACTAGAAATTTGTCAGTGTCTTCAAGATTTTCTACTTTATTAGAGTATAAATTTTCAAAGTAGTTTATGATCATCTGTATTTCAGTAGTGTCCATTGTGATAGTTCCTTTTTCATTGCAAATTCAGTAATTTGAATTTTCTCTCCCTTTCTCTTCATTAGTTTGGCTAAGGATTTATCAATTTTAATTATTTTTTAGAACCAACTTTTTGTTTGATCAATTTTTTGGAATGTTTTTGTTTCAATTAAATTGATTTCAGCTCTGATTTTAATTGGTTCCTGTCTTCTACTGGTTTGGGTATTGATTCGTTCTTCTTTGAGATGTAATGTTAGGTTATTTAGTTGTTGACTTTCTATTCCTTTAATGAATGAGCTCAATGCAATGAGCTTTCCTCCTAGCACTACCTTCACAGAGTCCCAGAGACTTTGATATGTTGTATTGATGTTCTTATTTATTATCTCATTCTCTATTTTTTAAATCTTATCCCTGACTTCTTCTGCTATTCATTGTTCATTAAATAGCATATTATTTAGTCTGCATGTGTTAAAGTAGCTTCTATTTTTTATTTTATCATTGATTTCTAATTTCATTCCATTATGATCTGATAGGATGCAAGGTATGATCTCTATTGTATTTGCTAAGAGCTGCTTTGTGGCCTAAGATATGTGGATAGAGAAGGATCCATGTGCTGCTGAGAATAAAGTGTATTCAGTCATTGAAGGATGAAATATTCTATATATGTCTATTAAGTCTAAATTATTAATTGTAGTTTTTAGTTCTATAGCTTCTTTATTAATTTTTTGTTTGGAGGGTCTATCCAGGAGTGAGAGAGGTATCTTGAAGTCACCCAGTATTATTGTGTTGTGGTCTATTTGATTCTTGAAATTGAGAAGGGTTTGTTTGATGTACATAGATATTCCATTGTTTGGGGTTTAAATATTTATAATTGTTATGTCTTGTTGATACATAATTCTCTTAAGCAGTAAGAAATGGCCTTCTTTGTCCCTTCTGATTAACTTTAGCTTGAAGTTCATTTTATCTGATATGAGGCTGGAAACCCCTCCATGTTTACAAGATTCATGTAAATGATCGTTTATTCCCATTCTTTTACCTTCAGTCTGTGGATTTATTTATCTATAAGGTGAGTCTCTTGGAGACAGCATATTGTTTGGTCTTGTTTTTTAATCCAATTTGCCAGTCTTTGTCTTTCAATTAATGAGTTTAGGCCATTAACATTCAGGGTTACTATTGAGATGATTTTTCATTCCCTGTCATTTTGACTTATTTCTGGTTTTCAATTTGAGTTCGTTTCTCCTTTGATTGACTGTTCTTTCAGTATAATTCCTCCCCTTTGCTGGTTTACACCTTTATTTTTCATTTTTTTCTTCATGAAAAATCTTTTTGAGCATATTTGGTACTGTAGGCTTTCTAGTTGTGAATTCTTTTAACTTTTGTTTATCAAGGAAGCTTTTTATTTCATCATCAATTCTGAAGCTTAATTTTGCCGAGTACAGGATTCTTGGCTGGCATCCATTTTCTTTCTTGGCACATATTCTTCCAAGACCTCCTATCTTTGAGGGTGGGTTAAGAAATCAGCTGAGATCAGTTTGGATCTGGTTTCCCTCTAAATGTGATCTGTTGTTTTCTCTGACAGCTTTTAAAATTCTATCCTTATTCTGTATGTTAGGCATTTTCATAATAATGTACCTTGGTATGGGTCTTATGTAATTGTGTGTATTTGGGGTCCTGTAAGTCTCCTGTAACTGATTTTCCATTTCATTCTTTAGGTTTGGGAAATTTTCTCATATTATTTCATTGAAAAGATTGTGCATTCCTTTCATTTGTATCTCTGAGCATTTAGCTATCCTGATATATCTTAAACTGGATCTTTTCAGGTGTCCCATATTTCTTGGAAATTCTGTTCATGGTCTCTTAACATCTTTTCTCCATGGTCAATTTTGTTTCCAAGATTATATACTTTGTCTTCACAGTCTAAAACTCTATCTTCCAAGTGATCTAGGCTGTTGGTAATACTTTTATTTGAACTTTTAATTAGGTTTATTAAATCCTTCATTTTGAGGATTTCTGCTTTTTTTTTCTGACTCTCTCTTTATTGACGTGATCTTTCACTTCCTGTATTTTCTCTGATTTCACTCCTTATAGTGTACTTTACCTTGCAGATCAGCTTAACTAGGTATGTTCTAAACTCTTTCTCTGACATTTCTTCCACTGTGGTGTCAAGGAATTCTGTTATTGGCGTATCTTGGTTTGTTTCAGATGATTTGTTCCCTTGCTTTTTCAGGTTGTTTCTGTGTTTATCAATCTAACAGTATGGAACTGTGGCAGTAGAGTTTCTACTCTGTGGACTTGTAGTGTCCCTGAAGATTTTCAGTACCTCACCATTTAGGGGGAGACAAATAATAACAACTAATGCAATTAATATACAGCATTAAACCAAATAGTTCCTACTATGACATATACAATGTTAATTGTCAAAATAAACAGAAATGATATGATTGGTTACTGCCTATGATAAAAACAGCAAGTTTGCAAAAGGATTTACAATTTCAAATGGTGAACAGGGAGAGAATAGAAGTTATATAGGATGTGATGATTACGAGGGAGAAGATAAAATAGAAATAAAAAATTAAATGAAGAGTGAAAGAGAACAATAGAGATTGGCTGTTAGTGAAAGAAAAAAAATAATCAAGGGAAACAGAAAAGTGAGAGAAAAAAATTTGTATAAAGTAAAATTTTTTTGACTAAAAATAAAAAGGATACAAAAAAAACTGAAATATACTAACCAAACATCCTAATCCTCAAAAAACTGAACCATGAAAAATAACTGGCTTCAAAAGTGCTAGAAATGAGGGGAAAAAACAAATATGTTTATGTATAGATATGCATGAACCATTTAGGTCACAATTAAACGGAGAAAAGAAAACAAAGAAAAGAAAAAAAGAAAGGAAAAAATCTGGATGAAAAGTTAATTCTTTCTGCTGGAGTTCAAAAGATTCTCAGCTTCTCTTCTCAGCAGTTTTAGGTAGGGTCTGGAGCGTGATGCTCCACCCTCCAGATTATAGGAGTCAGAGAAGTAATCCCAAAGGTGGAATTCCTGGAGGCAGGTTTAGGCTTAGGTGGGCTTCAGGCTCTTTGCTGAATAACAATTTGTCCAGGATTTTATTTCATCATCAAATCTGAAGGTAAGTTTTGCTAGGTATAAGATTCTTGGTTGGCATCCGTTTTCCTTCAGAGCTTGAAATATGTTGTTCCAGGCCCTTCTTGCTTTTAGGGTCTGGGCTGAGAAATCTGCTGATATCTGTATTGGTTTCCCCCTGTAGGTAATCTGATGCTTTTCTCTTGCAGCCTTTAAAATTCTATGTTTGTTTTGTATGTTAGTATTTTCATTATAATGTGCCTTGCTGTGGATCTGTTGTAATTCTGTGCGTTTGGTGTCCTGTAGGCTTCTTGTGATTGATTTTCCATCTCATTCATCATATTTGGGAAATTTACTGATAATATTACCTTGAACAGATTATTCATTCCCTTGGTTTGTATCTCTGTGCCTTCCTCAATCTCAATAACTCTTAAATTTGGTCTTTTCATGATGTCCCATATTTCTTGGAGGTTTCGTTCATGATTCCTAACCATCTTCTCTGTTCGACTTTGTTTTCAAGATTAAATATTTTGTCTTCATTGTCTGAGGTTCTGTCTTCCAAGTGATCTGTTCTGTTAATTATGCTTTCTTTTGAGTTTTTAACTTGGTTTATTGTTTCCTTCATTTCCTTCTTTCCTTTAAGGATTTCTGTTTGGTTTTTTTTTTTTTTTTTTTTTTTA